>OY728141.1:1364717467-1365057467 GCA_963277665.1 Viscum album | reverse complement strand
TTAGAATTTTTAATAAGGTCTAAAACCATAAAAATTTACTGGTATTGTGAATTCAGTTCATCTAGAATTGATAAAACCGCATACCACATCCACATCATAGAATCATCATCATGCTACACAAGACATTCTCATGATCATTAAAATGGAATAACACACTCAACACACATGTAACATAATAAATATTGTTGTTATGAACATAATTGTATTCCAAGGGAGAACATTGGAACTTATATTTTAAGGAGGATCAAAAAGATAAAATCTGAGTGACATGGGAATCCTAGCTTCAAAAGAATCCTAATACAAAAAAGATGAATATTTCTATAAATACTTTTGTTAAAAAATCCTAGCATAAGTACTCTCATAGTGATGAACCAGATGTAGTAAAATAAAGATATTTACTAAACTATGCAGTCCCTGAAAAAATTTGTTCATATTTCATCCCATACTTTTCATTAATAATTATTATGTCACATTATAAAAATATTCATTACATATAAATACGATCGCCAAAATAACATTAATTGTTTAATTTATAAGGAAATGTAGAAAAATAAAAAACTGGTACATAAACATTCTTCATCATTCTACATTAAATAATTAACAACTTGAACCCTTTTTAAATATATTATAAATAAAAATTTCATCATGTTATGGTGATGGGATATATATTAAAAGGTGATCTTAGATTCCCAGTAAGGTAAAATATAACAGATATAAATAAATGATCATGAGTGAGGCTGAGATGACCATTTGGGTATGAAAAATATGATCATGACCTATAATAATCATACCCAAACTATCAATGTTCATAAATAATGAAATATAGAATAGGTTTTTTTAACCAAATACATAATACATAATACATAATTTTACAGAATATGTGATAATAAATCATGGGATATAATAACATAAAATAAGTATAAGGAAAAGGTTATTGGAATAAACATAGCCATATAAACATTTTACTTTTTAAATGATCACTTCCAAAACTAACATATTTTAATGGGGTCACACCTCATTCCATTACATCATTAGTCTAGTTTCACTCCAAATACTTTCTTTTTAAAAAATTCCCCTATTGAACTGTATACACTTCCCATTAGAGTTCTTATTATCTCATGAGATATAATTATTTACAAAATGAAATTGAGGAATATATAATTCTAATTTCATGAATAACATAATGAAATAAATAATTATTTGTTCCAAAAAATAATAAAACATACATCACATCATCTTATCATAACCTATGGAAATGATATGAGTTTCAAAATCATTCCATCATCATTATCATCAACCATCCAAATAATTAATAAATATCATAACATTGGATAATATCACTAATAAATAATAATAAAACTCAAATTAAATTGTTATGGTTGATAATAACTTATAAATATCAGTATAAATTTTATTGGGTGAAATAACATTTAATTTAGAAATAAATTATTTAAAATAAAAAAATTACTAAATATTAAAGAAAATATTCTAATGCAGAAGAAGAAAGGTAAATGATATATGATTATTAAGTGAAAATATAATTCATTATTTGTGGGGGTTTGTATTCTACTGTGTACATTTAACTAAAAACATTTTTTCACATTTACGGTAAAAATTTTAATGTATAATTTTTATAAAATGATAAATTTTTTAATTTTTAAAAAATAGAAAATTAAGTAAAATATAGTTATAAATAAATTTAAATAAAATATCTAGAATATTGAAACCATTGTGGAAAACATTTTAAATAAAATGTGGAAATTAAAGAAATTATTCCTAGCTGAGGAGTTAAACTATGATTTTTTTTCATAAAAACATTTGTTCGGTCTATCAATTACTAGAAAGAGGAAAATGAATTGATAAAATATAATCTCGATAACTATGAATTAGAAAATAAAATAAATATTATATAGTAGATATATATAATATAATTGTATCATCATATATTGAAGCATGAAAAATCCTCATAAAAATGAGATTGTAACATAACACCCTTCCTTCAAGTATGTTTTCTTTATAAGATCTATATGTTTATATATAATAAATTTAAAGTTATTAAAATTCTATAAAATAATGGCAATATTAAATATAATTCAGAAAATGGATTACATATAACATATTGTCACCCATTCGTTCAAATATTTCAATATTATCTTCATTTCACGTGTTAAATGCTTCGTCTTTCATTTATGTTTTGGTTCATTAATTATGTTCAATGAACTTTTATCATGGTTCCTTCATCTAAATAATTTTAATCAGGATACTATATATATATATATATAATTCATTACATAAATATCTATATGAATTCATATAAATTGGTGATAGAGATTTAATTACATCAAAAGGTGGAGAGGGTAGTATGTATGTATGTACGAGTGACGTTTCAATTTTACAAAGGCTATAAAAAAAAGAAAGGAAAATAATAATATAACTCTATAGAAACATTATAATATCGAAAATATCATATTTATAATTTAATATAACATAATAACCGAACATTAAACATGGTTGTAGTAAATGAGTCATATGGATTTGTGGTGGAGGTTGTCAACAGATATGAATAGGTGATACCTTCTACTCTCATTTGATAGAGAAGAGGTGGTAAATAGTTATTTTATCACCATAAAAACATATCAGAATATTTTTTAGAAATGGTTCATTATTTTTTTAAGGATAATATAATTTTATAGGAATTATATGAAGAAAAAAATTTCAAAGAGATTTAATAAAATTTATACCACCTCTTTGGAAGAAATCCTTTGGATTATACATTGATCCTAGAATTATTGGTCGTCAAATAATTAAAAATCACAATGATAGATGAGAGTATTGTATTAAATAATTATAATAGTAATTGTTTTACAAATAATGATCTAATTGTGTAAATAATGATGGATAATATGTGTTCTCTTATAGGTATATGGAGGGACAGACCTTAAATTTCATCAAATATTTCAATGATATATTGTCTATTTCATAGTAACTTTCCGTAAAATAACCATGTATTTCAATTTAGGATGAGATTAGGAGAATTTATATTTAATAAAAATGAATAATAAATTTCTAAGATTAAATACTAAAAATCACATATGGATGGTTGATGAGTATCCTGGTATTTTTATTAATATATAATAAGAAATCAAATTCAATAAAAGCCAAATTCCACTCTGATTATTGATTATCACAGAAATATAAATTTGGAAATAATTTTGAAAATACTGTAGATGTTTTATTATTTAATATGAAGTGGTGATTAATAGAAAATTTGTATGGATTCATTTACTGGCATTGGTTGTCAAGCGTGGTCAATTCTCCTTGTATTAATCTAACTACAGGTTTGTTATTACTTATGATCTCGAAGTAATGTGTAAATGAAAAAAAGTAGATTAAAAATTTTCAAAGATATAATTATGTAAAGATTGAAGATGAATTAAAGACAATAAAATATTTACATAATTTAATAAGGAGAATGTAATGTCTCTGGAACAAATATTAAAAATTAATTGAAGGCCATACATAATATATTTTTCATTTTGAATTATGAGAGAAATATGTTTTCATTATGAATATAAAAATAAATTTATAATGGAAGAATTTTTGTAATTTAATGAAATAAATAAGGAATAATAGTTTTAAAATTTAATATGAGATATTGACATTGAATTGGGATAAAACGGATGATGGGGATTAATTAAAAATGGTGTCATCCACAGCCAACTGAGAACCCTTCTCATACCACACATGTTGGATCCAAGGGTTATACCATGTGGTTGATAGGTCTATTAATACAAACATGGTAATATGAGGGTTTATAGTGCCCAAAAAGGTTAATTGGATTAATTGGTGGATACACAACACCCATAGAGTCTGCATGGTGGTGGGAAATGGGGCAGGTAGGTGCAGCCTGCCCCATGTATATTTGTGGAGTGTTTGATGTTCTAATACAGGCGATAGTTTGAGAGTGAAGAGGAATTTATTTACTTAATAAGAATTTCTCTACCTTTTTAAAAACCAATTTTTGATAGTAAAATATCATAAAATTTTCACCTATATTAAAACATATAGTCATAACTCTTGTCGTCTAATTCTCTCAACCTCAACCATACATTCGAATGAAAATCATTGTCTCTTACCACCCAATAATAAGTTTCTCCCCACATATATCCATCATTCGATGAATGAATACTTGTGTATAACAAACATGTTTCTATCCATATATAGTGTTATAAATGAGGCTGGTATAGTCGTAATAATCATACATACATCATCACCTTACATGAATAAAAATTTAATGCTAGAAAACAATTATTCGACATTGCCTCTTACATAAATGATTCCAGGTGAAGGTCCATTTTTGAGATACATGTGTTGTTCATCAAATGAAATTTCCATTTTCATATAAAAAATAAATTTTACATTGTGAAAAAATAAATTCTAGGAAAAGAAATAATCATACCTTCAATAATTTACAAAAAAATGAGTTCATAGGTGTTTAAAATAATATTTTTTATGTGGAATATATTTTAGTGGATGAGGCACAATAAAGGTGATAAATAATTTCCTCTAAAAGAATAAACACCAAGCCAGGATACACTGATTTATGCCATGGATATTTTATTACACTTTCATTTTCCAGGAAAATAGTGCCCCATGAATAACATAGTTTTTTGAAGAGATGATCCTCCCATGAGCCTTAACATTACAAAATAATGAGACGAGATCATGAACATATTTTTTGAGATGAATAATACACTACAAACACTTTCGAGGATCATTAAATCCATAATTACATGAAGGAGATTTAGATATTCCACAATGAACACCAATGTTTTTGAATAAGAATAACCCACACACTTATGATCCCCACTCTCATGGAGAATTATTCCATGAGTCTATCCATGTTTTAATGAATTAACTATGATAATATGTACCTTCTTACATGATTAGGAATTAGAGAAAATATTATTTTTTTAATCATAATCAATAAATATGTGAGAATGAACTAGAGATAATCATTTTCTTGACGAATACAATAGTTAGTGTGATATACTTGAGGAAAGATCTTGAGGATCATTATGAAATATTTATTAAAAGTAATTATAAAAATAAATTGAATATAATAATATTTTCATTACTATAACAATAAATTAAACAATGATGGTTTATAGGGATACAATTTTGATATAATTAGACATTACATCACCTTTACAAAATAATTAATACAGTAAAGAAACACATGCCCAATGATCGTATTATTTCAGTGCCTTTAAAAACATGGGAATTTAAAAAACTAGTTTATAACACATATAATTATTCACCCACCTATTTATTCATAACTATACCATTTTTTAAATTTGTGACTCATTATCTTTTATTGTATCTTGGGGAATATAAGCATAATCAAGCATGACCTCATATGCTTTGTAAGTGTAAACATGGAATATATGGAAGCATAACAATAACATAAGGGTATTAAAACATAAGAATAAAAATTGAATATCATACCCTACATATCATAAGAGAATATTCATGGGTAATGTAATAAATATTAAATGTTTATAAGAAATAAATAATAATGGAATAAAGAACATATTCTATTAAATCATTGCATTGGCATAATAATAAAATTGTGGCATATACATAAACATGTTATTTTTTTGGACATGTATAAATAGTGTCAGGTTCACTAATGAAATTATGGACATGAAATCAATCCATTTCATAAATATATGGACCTAGAAAAATAGTCAACACATAAAATTATTGACATGAAAACTAGGTCCATTCATATAATTATGAACATGAAATTAGGTTCACGCCTAACATATATACCTCATGAGTTATTCATATTTACCCAATGCATTGGAGAGGATATAGATCCCACTAATATCATAATGAAATCAATCATATTATTTACATAATAAAATAAATCATTCATCATTGGATAACCCATGGGATGAAATTGAGTTCATAAACATCATTCAATCATAATATAGCCCATCAAAATAAATTAGTTTTATAAATATCAATCCACCATAAACATAAACCATTCATTGAATAATAATAATGGAAACATTGAATCATATCACTAGTAAGAAATATGTAACATTAAATAATGTTTTTCTAGATGGAAATTAATTTTGATTAATCTCTTGAAAACAATTCATGAGTAAAATATCATTTCTATATTGAAATTTTTTTATTTTCATGAAATATCATGCAATTTTAAAATAAAAAATTTTATTTGAAAATTACCATTTATGAATTTAATGGAAGCATCATCTAAATAATTCTTCAAGAAATCAATAAATGTTTTCCTTTTGGTATAATTTAAAAACCATTCTTCTCATACTTTTACTGAAAAATTCAAAATGTATCTCGTTAGGAAAATGAAAAAAGATTCTTTTCAAACCATTCGATAAAAAGTCGTAAATGGGTAAAAATGAAATTAAACATAAATATGAGGATAGTAAATACTATTTTGAAATTAGTTTTAGAATTAATGGACTTTTGTGATAAATATTCCTTAATTTGGACCTAAAAGAGAACAATCCCAACTATTTAAGAGATTGTGAAATAAATAATCATCACTTTATAATTAATAGAATCGTATACCCCATGAAATAAATAAAATTATAATGATACAAAAATTACATAATAATATGGTTCATACTCATAAAAATAAAATCATGGTAATTATATACACTATGTAGAAGAAGCAATTCGTGTATAAGGCATGTGTCTCATAGAAATAAAAGTGAGGAAAAAATCTCGTAACTTCAGAATGATCACCCCTCTACATGTCGAAAATTCTTGTATAGTGGTTTTAAACATAATATTATCCTAAAAAATAATCATAATAATTTTTATGATATAATATAATATTCATTTATGATTATATTTTACCCTTTCTTAAAAATTCCAAGTTAATGAAACGTTTTGGGTAATAACCGCTTTGTTTATCTTGTATATTTTGAATTTTCAATATTGATCCTATTAATTATACAATTATTTAGTTAATTATGTAATGTAAATCATGATTTATATATATCAAATATATTTATTATATATATATATGACAAATATACGAAATTGAAAACATCATTGATGGAGATGGTAAGTCGTACGTATGAATGAACGTTTTTTCCATTATCTTATCATAATGAATGAAAAAGTTAAATGAGTATATATATATATATATATATATATTATTCCATTATATTTATTATTTAATATATTATATTATATAAATTTTTATAATTATTCATTAAAAGGTTAGCATTGAAGATGAATCTCATCGTGTTGTGGAGATGATAGGTCGTATGTACACATGCGCAATGATACCATCCCCTTAATAGTAAAATGGTGAAGAATTATATGATAAATTAATGATAAATAATAAATATAATTTCAAATATATTATTTATATCAATTATATCTATCATTATACCCATATAAATATTGTAATGATAAAACCAGAGTACACCACAGCGTGGAGATGGTAAGTCATACATATGTATGTGTGGTACTTTCATTTTACTATAGGATGAATTAAAGGTGGAAAATGGTTATTGCATAATCATAATAAATTAAAAAAATGTTTTTTATATTGTAGTTACTACTTTAGAAATAAATTAACACATGAAGATGAGGTACATGGAGAAATAATTTTGAAAGAGTCGTTATAGAGATTACCTCTTCTTCAACGATCTCCCCCAATATCTACTCTTAAAGACACTAGTGTTGGTATTTTGAGAAGACCGGAACCTATAGAATATAACTAAAGAAGATTATAAGATATATTTTCAGGTTTTTTTATCTTGAATTCTTAACGAGTCATGATGAAGTGATGGAGGAGGATCTGTTTTATTATCGTGGTGAGGGGGAGTCTAGAAAATGCCCAATATATTAAAACATAATAAGATTATTCTATATCTGCATAAAAAAATGAACCATAAATCAAAATTATATGACATGTTAGAATATATCCTATAAACTTGTGATTATTTAATATTTTTTATTTTTATGTAATTTAAAAATAATTTCAATCAATAAGATATCGTTATTGTCAAATTTAATACTATTAATTTAATTTTACATCAGATACGTCAAGAAGAGGTGGGAATTATAATTTAATTCATTCAAACATCTATAATATATATTATATATCTATTATATTACATATACCAATTAAATAATCTATTATATATCAAAATTAATATTATTAAAATCCATTATTCTATTTTTTTATTAAAAAAATATATTTTTAGCATTGAAGAAGATTTTATGAAAATTATATAACATCAAAAAATTAAAAATTAAAATTATATAACAAAAATAAATTCATATATATTAAAATCGATATTTATAATTATTTATAGATTGATTTTTCCTTTTGTGGAAAAAGTAAATGATATTATATAAAAGAGACAGATACTTTGTGACTATCATTGATTTAAATAATATATAATTAATTTTCATGGAAACATTTCATTAAAAAATATAAAATAGATAATAATATTATAAGGGTTCAATAATATTAAAAAAATAATTTTTTATAAGTTTTGGTTTTTTTTAGACAATATCAATTTGATTTACCCTTATTTATTAAATTATAATTTTAATTATGGTGACATCATTTAAAATATTAATATTTTATAAATTATCACTTATATTAAGTAAATTTTCAATAAATGGAAAATTAATGAAATTTTCAAAATTATAATAGTAAATTTTTATTTATAATTATTTTTATGAATTTTAATTAATTTTACAATATATTATTTATTTAATATCATTACTGTCAATTTTAACACTATTCACAACTTTGTCTTTATATAAAATCAAAACCGATTTATATTTTCTAATAAATACACTTTAGATGCTACTAACATGTCATATTCATCTATAAATTTCATGTGGAACCTCAATTTATTCAATTTTATTTATTTTATTAATTTATAATATCATTTATTTGATTCTTTTTAAATTAAACAGTTATTACGTCGTCATTATGTCATAGTTTAATTATTTATTTTATCAAATAAATTTAAAAATAAATTATCTTGATGTAGATAAGCATTTTATAATTAAAATTACTATTCATAGTATAATTTACCTTCTGTAATACTCAATATTAAATATTATTTACATAATGAAATTATGAGTATGGCATCATTAACATACCTATAAATAAAATATAACAAATATCATATTTTTACCCATGTTTCTTAGTAATGTTAAAATTTCATAATAAGGTTACTTTTAGCTGAAAACCACCTATCTAAGGTAGTTAGGATTAGTATTAGGGTAATTTTATAATAGTATTATATTATTGTTACCATTAATTATTTAATTTACCCTTATGTGAGGTAAATAAAAATATAACAAAGTTACATTTCAAAAAATATTTTGTTGATCCTATTAGACCAAACTATTCAAACTGATTAAAAAAAATATGTCTGTTTTTTCAAATTCAATTCACAAAATTAACAAAATTAAGTTTAACACAAATCCTATAGATGTGGTGAGAGGATGTGTAAAAGAGACGTACAAAGTTCAATATATTTTTATATTTAATTTCCCTATAAAATTATTAAAATATACTTAATTACATAAAAATATGTATTATTGATATAATTTGACTTTAAAATCTATTTAAGGTATAATATTTATTTAATCCAAAAGGTAGTCTTTATCTAGAGTGCAATATTGTCACTATTCATTAAAAAAACGTAACATCTCATAAAAATAGAAAAAAATATACTTAAGTTAATTTTTATATTAAAAATTCTATAATTATGTTTATATTATAAAATTAAATTTCTAGGAGTGTATAAAATTAATTTTATTATTTTCATAGAAGGACACAAAAATAAACTTTTTGAGAGAATAGTTTTTCAAATAATATAATTACTTTACCAAAAAATATTATTTTTATCATTATAAAAATTTAATAATTTATATAAAAAAAATATAAATACTTTTTAAAAATTATTTATTACTATTCATATTACTATGTTTAATGGCTAGGATATAAGTATCCCATTTAAATAATTAAAATAATAAATTGTTGTTTTGCAGAGACTCAGTTTAGCATGTAGTGCAAGCTAAGTTGGTGTTGTGTATAGAAAAAACATAACCTGTTGTTTCATATAACTTAATCCAATTATAGTTGCCTTATTTATATTCAAATATATATTCATTTTTATGTGATATTAATTTTTCCCTTGAAATTGATTTGGGTTATCAAAGGGCTAATAATTGAATTTTTCTTTCAAATAAACCCACATCATAAAAATAAATTCTAAAACATTATTGTAAAAAGGGAAAATTCAGTAAATAAGTGATACCTAAAGTAAATCATAACTATGTCTCTGCATATGAGAACATATGTGAATATTTTATCATTGAGGAAAAATGTAAATAGTCATAGAGATTGATAAGGATCACTGATCACAAGAAAGTGGGTGGTCCATAGAATTTTAACTATCATAGAACTATATTCTAAATACGAGTGAAATATTTCCTTGATATCAAAAGATGTGATGATAATAGAAATCCATTTTACATCAAAATACCTTTTACGAATGTTCAATAATTCTCATGAGGAGATATACTTACATGATTTGGCACAATATCACCCTTTTTTTCCTTGATAAATTTCATCTTCAACACTTATTATTTGAAATGAAGTTGATTTTATCACTACTAAAGTGTTAGAAGAACATGATGTCCATATGTCATTCCATCTATCTTTATCCAAACAAATATTAGAACATGTTATCAAATATGATTAATTCCACCTATAGTGAGATAATACATTAATCTATCAAACATCATCTGATGTTTAACATGAAATTTTCTTTAATAGATAACCTTATAATAATTCTAAAATATGAAAATACTAATCATTAGAAATAGGTGCACTAAATGAGTTTAACATTTATCTCCCATATATCATAAGGAAACTCTTGGTTGTCACATTCCAAACATGTAAATATCTTTATTGTTTATTCTCTTAAAACAGGGTAATAACCTGAGTTTCCATTTGTCCTTGTATAAAATTGGAATGTTTTATTATTCCATGGTTTATTTCAAATATTCCTTAATTCAAAATTTTATAGACTTCATCCATGATATCATAACCCACATGTCAATAAATCCATAATTATTTACAAGGTAACTAGTATCACCCCATTTACTTATTCATATCCAACACATCATTACTCAAATATCATTATCTCGTAATAATTTACATAGTAAGGGTTAAACATCTCCTAGTGTTGTGTTTTCCAAAAACATCTCCTTATTACCTTAAATCTCCTTTCATGCTTCCATGAATTATTCATCAAATGCTCTTAAATTCTTAAGTAATAAAACTAAAGTGGACCGATCATTAGTGTAGAGGCCCTTATTTTTCTTACATTACTATTGCATAAAATTAAAGATAAATTTCAAAAAAAAACATTACACTTTGAGGGTATGAAGGTTTAGTTTCGTGGGAAAATTAGTACTATACATAACTTTTACAATATAAAACAAAAACATTAATATAATTCCTTTCTCTCTAGAGTCATATTGGTCCTTATGTTCTCCTTACTACAAATAGTCTCATAAGGATATACATTTAAAAGGGGTAAGATAAATGTATTGTAAGAGGATATATAATAGTATAACATGGCGTGAAAATAATCATTTACATACTAACATATGCATAAGATCGCAATCACGAGAGAAATGATTAAGAGAGGACTTAGAAGGTGGAAATACATAAAAATGAAACATCATGTCTCGGAGGTCAACTACCACACATATTTTTGAACATTGCTAGAATTATGTTCATGCATATATAACTTTTCTCATTAGATTCTACACTTTACCCAAGGAATTAGAGAACTATATATTTCTAGGTTCACTTTTCACATCATAACATTAACCTTGCGTTATATAATTCTAGGTGCACCCATTACCTCATACCATTTTCACTATCAGGCATGCCATTAGAACATATATAAATCATGATCATAAATAAACAATGTAAATGAATGGGTTTAATCTCATAATCATACATTCATAAATATTGGGCTACCATGTAAATGGGGTAATAACATATATTATATAAGAATTATCAACCATGAGTATGGAAAGGTGTGTTTTTTGAAAGAAGAGTTCTTTTGGAAAATATTGTGTTTGACATAAACATCAATGTAAAACATTTATATCCCGTTAAAAGGGAAATAATAATGGAGAAATTATGTTTAAGGAATAACCGTAATGAAAATGGTGTGAAAGTGGGGAAACCCAAAGAAATAGATTTGGGTTTGAGAATTACCCTTACCATGTTTCTGAATGTTTTATTCACATTAATGTCTCATATAATTTCATTAGATTAATTATAATAAATAATAAATAACCATTTTTACATTAATATGATTCATTATGGTTTCATTAAGTTTTTATGGTCTATTATATGAGTTATATAGATTAATTTCATCATTCGGGAGTGTTCGTTTTTATAGTTTTCTTGATCAGTTCATTTGTATATATGATTGGAAGTCTATTTAAAATGTAGATAAACATCTAGAATTATTATTATTTTTTATTATTAGTATTCTAGAACATTAAATTATCTTATAAATAATTTTTTTATATAACATGTGGATTAATCATTATATAAAATTTAATTATGATCATTTTTGTTTAATTTGGGTGGTTTTTTGATCATAACAAACATGTTTTATTTTATCATATATTATCATGTATAAAAGTTAGTTATAGAATATATAAATTTTAAAAATATAAATATTAAAATATTTATTTAACCATTTAATGTTTTTATTTATAGACATGTAGTCATTGGAGTAAAATGAAGGTGTATCACCCACGTTAATGGTAAATTAACACATCATGGGTGATGATTTCATAAAATAAAGAAGAGGATTTTAATGAATATTATTCTCTTAATAGTATATCATACCATTACAAAAATTATACTAGAGTTTTAGTAACATTTTTATAAGATAAGTAAAGAAAATAAATTATAATGGAAATTGACAAAAAAGAGAGAGAAGAATTACCTCTTGAATTCTTCTCTTGAGATCCTCTTCAAGACACCACGGATTCAAATTTTGATGGGACCAAGATCTCTTAGATATTGGGAGGGACAAGGGGTGAGGTTTGGGTAGAATTTGGAAATTTCTTGAAGCTTGAGAGGTGTGAGTAAATGTGGTTTTGAGGGGTGGTATTTATAGTGGTGGGAAGGGGTGTTTTCTCAATATTTAATTATTTTATTAATTTCCCTCAACAATAGAAATAGTGATGGTTCCATGACTAAATGTAGTAAAATGATAATGAGAGTTCATGATTATGGGTATAAATCATCCATATACATTAGTGATTACTAAATAATTCATTTATTTGTTTCTTATCATAAATTAGCATATTTTATTATTTAGCAAAATTCTAGTAATTTAGAAAAATCAAAAAAAGTTAATCTAACATTTTATTGACATGTAGAATTTGAAAATGAACTCCATTTTTTTAGAATAATTTTTAAAATATGAGTAATTAAATTTTTAATTAAAATCTCAATTTACAAGGAAAATATATATTTTAAGATTATAGATAATTTTATAACACTTTGAAAAACAACTTAAAGTCTCATAAAATCATCTCAATGTCATAATCAAAACAAGTAATAATTTTAGAAATCATTTTCTGAAAATAAATTCTCTTTTAAATTGTTAACTTAATCATCAAATTGAAATTAAATAATTATCACTTACAAAAATACCAACATTTATTTAATAATTTTTTAAATATTTAATTACTAATATTATGATATAATTATATCATATTTTCACTTATAAAATGAAAAAAATTTATTTATAGATTAATGGGTGAGGTTACTATTAATTTTTCCTATTTACTATTCAAAAGAGTCATGTTTCTATCCCTATGGTCAACTTACTATTTCATCATAATATGTTCCTTAACTTCTAGAAACACTTCATATTTCATTAATTCCTTATTTAAAAAAATTTCATTATTGTCTATAAGGGATTTCATGTGCATTATTCTATATGAAATTATTATTAGAAGGGAAAAATTCCATTAATAAATGTTTGGGTCATTAAATTCTTCCCCCCTTTTGAAAATTTTCCCCCAATTTTTTTTACAAAAACTGTTGAGGGTACTTCTCCTTCATCTCCTCCTAGAGTTCCCTTGTTTCTTATTAATACTTACGGTTCCTCCAAAAAACCTTGAAAATGTGTGATTATTTTTGCTTAAAACATGATCCCCCCAGTCCATAATTTTTATAGGATACTCCTCATAAGAGTGATCATCATCTAGCAGTACCACCTCTGAGTTTAGTACATGTCAGGGATCCAGTAGGTACTTCCTTAAGAGGGATTCACGAAACACATCATGAACATTACCCATATTTGGTGGAAGTGAAATATGATAATCCATGGCTTATATACAATCAAGGATCCCAAAGGGGCCAATGTACCTTGGTATTAGCATCACCTTCTTTCCAAATCTCATTACTCTCTTCCATGGTGATGTTTGAAGGAATAAATTAGCTCCAACATCGAACTCCAAGTCCCTTTGATGGTTTCTAGCATATCGCTTTTACCAAATCTGAGTAGTGTTGATATATTATTGGATGAATTGAACCATCTATGTCATATATTGCAAAAAATCTAGTCCAAGTAGTTTTTTTTCACCAACTTCATCCCAAATGGTTGGAGTTATACATCGCTTTCTGTATATAGCATCAAATGGTGCCTTATGAATATTGGAGTGAAATTTATAATTATATAATAACACTACCAATGGGATAGGATGATCCCATACACCATTGAATTATAATGAGAAGGCTCTTAGAATATCTTCATGCTTTTGAATATACCTTTCATATTGGCCATTAGTTTGGAGGTGAATAGTCGTGATGAAATTAAATTCAGTACTCAAGGAATGTTAGAGACTCCTCCAAAAATTTTATGTGAACCTAGGATCACGATCAGTGAGAACATAGAGTTGATACACATGTAGTCTCACAACTTCATTCACATATATCTTATCATGTTGTTCATGTGATATATATTCCCAAATGGTGATAAAGTGAGTATTCTTGGTGAGTTGGTCCACCACAACCCATATCGCATTATTTTATTTGGATGTCTTTGGGAGTCCCATTGCAATGTCCATGGTGACATTCTCTTATTTTATTACGGGTTTAGGAAATTTTTTCATTATCCATTTGGACTTTTTTCACTTGACTTTAACATCTTAACATATCTAGAACCATGAAATATATTCTACAATCTCCTTCATTATGTTATCCCTCCCAAAGTGTTCTCAGAGATCATCATACATCGTGGTGCTTCCAGGATGGATAGAGAAAGTTGAGCTATGGTCATTGTCCAGTATCTATATCTTTATCCCAGGTGATGAACGCACATAATGCATCATTAAGAAAAAAAATTACACCATCATCATCGAAGTAAAATTCTTGTATCTTTCCTTCCATTACTTCATTCACCCTCTTTTGCAACATTTTATCATCACTTTGTGCCCCAATAATTATCTCTTAGGTAGATGGATGGGTTATCATATGGGAAAGGTAGTATTTATTCCCTAGAATTAGGATTTCCAAATACATCCTTTTAATATCCATAAATACAGGGTCTTTCTCAATCCTTAACAGAGAGAGAGTAGTTTGTTCGTTTCTTCATAGAGCACGAGCTACCTTGTTTTCCATTCCAAGATGATAGCAAATATAGAAATTGTAGTCTTTGATAGATCTTACCATCTCCTTTGAAACATGTTGATATATTTTTGTGTGAAAATATATTTTGGTATCTTGTGATTGGAATATTTATCACACTTCTCACCATAGATGTAATGCCTCTAGATTTTCAAGGAAAAAATCATAGCTGCTAACTCTAGATCATGTGTAGGGTAGTTATACTCACGTATCATCAAATATCAACAGGTTTAGGATATCACATTATACTTTTTCATGATTACACAGACCAATAATTTCATATAAGCATAAATTTTTATCACAAAATGATCTCCATTTTTTAGTAATTTGAGTACAGGTTTGTTGATAAGCCTTATAATTAGCTCCTTCAATCATTCTCACATTCCTCTGTCCAAACAAACATTACACCTTTTATTATTAACATAGTTATTAGGCATGTCAATCATGATAAATATATCTCAAAAAATCGAAATTACCATACTAAGCAAAGATAAATACATATTTATCTTCTACTAGAGGGTCTGGGGCATTCCTCAATTCCATTTTTTATTGGTCTATAAAAATTCCCTCACTTTTGATCATGTGTCCCAACAACATGACCTTCTAAATACAAATTTCAAACTTTATGGAAATGGAATATAACTTATCCTTCCTCAATGTCTCCAAAACAAGTCATAGATATTATTTATCTTCCTCCTTTATCTTGGAGTATATGAGAATGTGATCAATAAAAATTACCACAAAATTGGTGAGGTACTGTATGATAATTCTATTCATAACATCCATGAATATTTCTGGGTAATTAGTAAGTCTGAATTTCATCACTAGAAACTCATCATGGACATACCTTGTATGGAAAGCAGCCTTCTCGGTATCTAAAATCTATACATTTAGTTGGTGATATCTAGAATGAAGATCAACCTATGAGAAGTACCGAGATCCTTTAAACTATTCAAACAAGTCATCAATCCTAAAAATAGGATACATGTTATTTATATTGGTCTTATTGAGTTCTGGATAATTGATACACAACAGCATTGATCGATCCTTATTCTTGAAAAAACACTATCACAACCTGTGGTGATGTACTATGGTGTATGAACACCTTTTCAAAATTCTCTTTTAGATACTACTTTAACTCTTCCAGTTCAATAGGATCCATCTTATATGGACAACTTGAGATAGGAGTAGTTCCAAGTATGAGTTCTATTGAGAACGTTTCCCCACGATATGGATGAAGTATGGGTAACTCTTCCGAAAATACATCATTGTATTACCTCTTGATGTTCATTTTCCATAATGTGGATAACATTATTTGACTCAACAATTTGAGCAAGGTATGCTCTTTATAGGGAATCAATACCCACACCATTGAAGAATTTCTCAAATCATATTTATGATATTCCTTTCATAATAATGGGATCATAGAATGGTTAATAATATAAAAAGATAATTTTTTCCCAAAAGATTAAATGTTCTCTATATAAATAGATCTAATCCATTCCTAGTATAGCGTCAAATTCCACTGAGGGAAGTGTCATGAGATTTTTGGAAGAATCTTCACACAAACACCAACATGAGAATATTCCAACACTTGGGTTGCAATTCATTCACCACTAGGTTATTTTATCTATATATCTACTTCAAAAAATTTTTGGTACGATTCAATAGATATAATAGACTTGAACGATATAACAGAATGCGTAGAACCAGAATCAAATCAGAATTTTTCAATTCTTGAGTGAATAAGAAGTTTACCTTGTACAACTTCATTATATTTATCTACTTCTTCAGTAGTGATGGAATAATCCTTCCCTTTATCCTTTTTCTTTGGTGGCTACTGACGCTGATTACCCTCGAGGACTCAAGGTTTAGTTCACTGGCTTACATAGTGCCCTTTCTCCCTATGGTTGTTCATTAGACCTTGTGTGCTTCTCTCCTTTCCTCCACCAAATTGTCTGTAATTTTCATGTATTTTTTAAATTTAGGTGATTGGGGTCCTTCTATACTATATTTGAAATATTTTTCCATCCCATTGTGGTATTTCTAATTATGCTTCTTTCCACAATTTTTATATTTGGGTGGTTTGGATTTCATTCCACCTTTCTCATTAGATCTTTTGGCTTGAAGCTCCATCTTTTCTTTCTAATCACCATAGACATGGGACCATTATTCAATCTTTTTCTCTACTTTGAGATCACATCGATCAAATTATTCATAACTCCCAAAGTCTCGAACTGAAATAAAATTTCAAAAGTGTGGTTTTAATCTATTATTGAATGTAACAATTTTTCTATCATTATTGATAACCAAACCTAAAGCGTACCTTGTAATCCATGAAAAACATTCTTTGTAGCTCATGAATGATTCCCCTTCCATTTGATTTATCACAATGAATTCTCCATCCATAATTATATGAATAGTTTGATAGAAACACATATTAAGAAAATTTAATTAAATTCCTTCGCACTCCATGTTTTCAATTTCATCCCTTGACTTGGTGTTCTTAATCAAATACCACCATTGATTGGACGCTTCATCAAGAGGAAAAACAGAAAGATTCACCATCTCCATCTCAGAACAGTGAAGAACAGAAAAGAACCTCTTCATCGAGATAACCCACTATTCTGCAATAAATTGATTGGATGATCCCGTAAACGTCAGTGGTCTTTTCTAAAAAAACACTCGATATCTAGTTTCTCCCTCTTAGGTGAAAGAGTATGTTCCAAATTATTTAACTTATTATTCATAACCACATAGAAATGGGTAGTAATCTCCATGAAATTTTAAACTCCTCCTCCCAAAGCATTGGGAATGTCATTCGGGAAATTATTTCATTGTCCCTCACACAGGTTGTTGGCATGGTTTCTCCTGGTTCCCACCATTTTTAGAAATAAAAAAGGATAGAATAATACATAAGTCAAAAATTCAAGACTATATAATTTAATATTTTGTCTAATGAAGTCTAAAGTAATATATTGTAGGATAACTTTGTTTTGAAATGTGTCTTGGGGGCTCACATATAGATATTCTCATACTAAGGGGTCTAACATAGGTTATCTTATCCTAATTCTAAAATTAACTAAACCATCCACTGATAATGACTATAGAGACCGTGCTTTTTATACATTACTATTACAACATTTTAATGATAAACCCCATAAAACTAAAAATTGTGGATACAAAATATTAGTGTCCTTGGAAAATAAATAGGATACATAAATTTGACAACATAAAACATCAACATGTACTTAATTCCTTCTTCTCTAGCTTCGTATTGTCCATTGTGATCTCCTTAATACAACTAGTCGCCTGAGGATATACAAAAAAAAGGGGTAAATTAAAATCCTATTAAGAGTATAGATAACAATATAACATGAGTTTAGATTACTAATAATCATAATAACATAGGAATATAATCATAATCATGAGAGGAAGAAACAAGAGGAGACTTGGAATATGGCAACACATAAAAATGAAACATCATGTCTTAGTGGTCAACCACCACACATATTTCTAAAAAAACCTAAAATCATGTTCATGCATATTTAACTTTACTAATGAGGTTATTTACAATACCCAATGAATTTTAGCACTATATAATTATGGTCAAACCTATCACATCATTGCATTAACCTTGCTCTATATAGTTATGGGTGCTCCTATCACATTATAACTTTTACATTATTATGAATTACACATACAACATATATCAATCATAAACATAAATAACCCATTTAAAGTAATAGGTTTCATATCATAAGTATAAATTCAGAAACATTGGATTCCAAAATTAAAGGGTGAATAAAATATATGATATAAGAATCATCAACCTTGAGTGGAGGGAACAATCTTGAGAAGTAAAAGGTGTTTTTTTAAGAAGATATCTTTTGTAAAACATTGGGATTTATATAAAATCATGTGGAAAATATATATATCATATTAATGGTAATATAATGATGAATAGATTATTTTTAATTAATAACCATTCTGAAATTGGTGTAAAAGAAGGGTAACCCCATGAAATAGAGTTGGGTTATAGAATTCCACTTACCTTTTATCCAAACACATTATTTACATTAATGTCCTTTATAATGAAATTAAAATCATTATTTATCAATTAAATAACATTTTATACATTAATATGATTCATTATGGTTTCATAAAGTTCTTTTATAGGCCTTTTGATGAGTTATATAGTATAATTTAAATATTCATGAGTGTTCTTTTTCTTAGTTTTCATGATCAGATTATTTGTATATATGAATGGAAGATCATTTAAAATGTTGATAAACATCCATATTTGTTATTATATGTTATTAATTATATTTCAAAACTTGAAATTGTCTTTTAAATAATTTTTTTATATACCATGAGGATGAATCATTAGATAAAATTTAATGATGATCTTTTTTGGTTAATTTGGGTAGTTTTTTATCAAAACAATGTTTTTTTGTTTTATCATATAGTATCATGTATATATCTTTTTTATACAATATAAAATTTTTTAAATAATATATAATCAACCATTAAATGGTTTTATTATCATTATTGAAGTAATAGGAGTAAAATGGAAATTTATTTCCCATGACTATAGTAAATTAAAATATCAGAGACCGCGTTTTCATAAAAGAGGGAAATATGGTATTTTAATGAATATTATTACATTTACATTATATAATAGATTTATATATAACATAATGGATATTTAATGAAATTTTTATAATATATTTTGAGGATAATAGAATCAAATGAATCAAATTTGAAAGGAAATTGAAAGAAAATTGAGAGAGGAATTACCACTTGATTTCTTCTCTTGTGATCCTCCTCAAGAAACCATGGATTAGTATTTTTATGAGAAAAATATCAACTAGGAATGTGGGGAGGACTATAAGAGAGGTTTTGATATAATTTTTACAAGACATGAAGCTTTATATGTTGGAGTAAATGAGGTTGTGAAGGGTGGTATTTATAGTGCTGGGGAGGGGTGTTTCCCCAATATTTAATTACAATATTAATTTACCTCATGAAAATAGTTTGGGATGATTATATGAGTAAATACAGAAAAATAGGAAGTAAAGTTAAATAATTTTGGCATACATCAGCCATAAACGTCAGATATGAAAAAATAATTCATTTATTTAGTGTTTATTGGAAATTGTTTTTTTCAGTATTCACTAAAAAATCATGTTTTTTAGAAAAACCCCAAAAAATCACCCTAAATTGTTTTTTGGGTAGAATTAATAAATGAGCTATATTTTATGAAAATAATTACCTATGTATGCATAATTTAATTTTTTAATTAAAATCACCATTTACTTAGAAAATATAGATTTTAAAATTATAACCAATTTTATAACACATTGAAAGTTTACTTAAGGTCTCATATGGTTATCTTAAAATAATAAGACATCAAAATATAAATTTATGAACACATTTTATGAAAAAAAATATTTTAAATTGTTAAATTATTCATTAAAATATACGTAAATAATTTTAAATTACAAAAATAACTACACTTAATTAATTCTTTTTAAAATATTTACTAACTTATACTATGATATAATTATAAAATTTTTCACTTATAAGATACCTAAATTTAATTTATACTTTAATGGGTGGGGATATTTTTAAATTTTCTTATTTAATATTCATATGTTTCGTATTACTATTCATAATTTCAAGATACAGTTTCATCTATAGAAGTTCTTTAACTTATAGAAACACTTCTTATTTCATTGATTCATCATTTATAAACCATTTATTATGGCCTCTAAGTAATTTTTTGTGATTTATACTATATTACATTAAATTAATACGGGATAAATTCCATTAATAAAAGTTTGGGTCAATAAAATTAGATTTTACCTTATTCCATAATACCATAAGTGATACATTATTATTCAATACAATTACCGAAAATCGTTAATCTTCCAAATTTATTCTTTTAAAATTACTCATGATTTATCATATTAATCATTCATTGTATATGAAATGTGAATCATTATTCAAGGTTCCTCAACCCCAATCTGATCCTGATTCTTGTAGTTAAAATAATTAATATAGTAAGAACATAGCCAAACTTTCAAATTTTATTTGTGGTCTCTTTATCCTCAGTTGTGTAACCAAGACTCGTACTACCTTAATAATTCTCATCTATATATTTTCATTTAGGATATTTATTTTCATAATTTTCATACCTTCTAAATCTGAACACATTTATTGTTAACCTTATACCATCTGGTTCTTACTTTTTAGTGCGACTCAAAATCATACTATTTGAAATAATTATCATAGTATAGAAATAAGTAATCAGGAAAAATTACTAACAGCTTACCTAAGTGATGAAACCTACTTTTAAATTTATGACACCTTCGGCCTCTCCGTTGATACTTCCCAAGAAATACCCTTATAAATATCACTAGGAATCTCACTATTTTTCTCATCCTAGTTTCAAAATGTTAACGAATAATTCACTCTGATAACAAATATAGTGACCCAAGATGAACATTAATAAATATTACTAAATTTTTGATTAATACATAATAAATTACACCATCACACGCCCAAAAACCATATTAGTTTAGGGCCTTTGTAAATTGGGAATCATAAACAGCTGGTTCATAACACATATACTAATTCTCGTACCTATTTCAACATAACGACAGACGTTTTTGACATATCATACATATTTAATTTCTTCATATAATTGGTAAAAGAACCCAAGAAATGCTATCTTAGATTCTTAGTAATGGTAAACGTGGAATATATGTAAGCACAACTAGAAAATGCAGTTATGGAAAAATGATCATAATTTTTTTTGAGCATACCCTATATATCAGAAGATCATATGCATAAGTCATGGAATATAGATTGGTAGTTCATAAGACATGATTCATAAATAAATAAAGAACATAATCCATGAAATCTTAGCATTATCATATGAATGAAATTGTGGAATACACATTAACATGTAATGTTATGAACATGTATAAGTAGTCATAGTTTCTATCATTAAATTATAGAAATTAAATTACTCTTTAGTGTAAACATATGGACTAGAAAACCAGGTCCACACATTAAAACTATAAACACGAAAATATGGTCCACATATAGAATTGTGAAAATGAAATTAGTTTCATACATAATATATATAGCTTGTGAGTTATCCATCTTTACATAATGCATTATAGGGAGATATAGGTCTGGCCCATCTCATAATTAAATAAATAATATTTTTTCCACAATAACCTAAATAATTCATCATATAATAACCCATGTAATGAAATGAATTTCATAAAAATCATTCAATCATTATATAACCCATAAAAATAAATAGATTTCATAAATACCATTCTGTCATTCACATAAACCATTAATAAAATGAATAAGAATTGAATATTTGAATAATATATCTAGTCAAATATATGTAAAATCATAATATGTCATATTATATAGAAAATAATTATGAGATATCTATTGAAAACAATTTTTGAGGAACATACCCTTTCTTCATTGGAAACGTTTTCATTATTTGAAGTTCTAAAAACATACAAATTAAAAAAAATTATTTGAAAATAAATTTTTAATATTTTTAGGAATGTTTCAAGGAAATAATTCTTCCTTAATTCATTAAAATATATTCATTCCATATAAGTTAAACATTATTCCTGTACTTTTGGAGGAAAATTAAAAAAGTAACTCGTTGGAAAAATGACAAAATATTCATTTTAACCCATTTAGTAAAAAAGTTAAAAATATGTAAAAATGAAAATAAACATCTGTATGAGTATATGAAAATAATTTGAGTTCATTTTTAGAATACATTGACATAGATGGTAAATATTCCAGAATAAAGACATAAAATCGAACAAACCCAAATATTGAAGAGATTGTGAAATAAGCACTCATCAATTTATATTAAATTGAATCATATGACCCATGAAAGAAATAAAAATAAAAGGATATGAAAATAACATAATAATATGTTTAATACTCATAAAAATAAAATTATTTTAATTATATACACCACATAGAAGAAACAAGTATTGTATAAGGCATGTGTCCCAGATAAATAAAGGTGAGACAAAAATCCCATACCTTGGGTCAGATTCCCACTGTACATGTCAAAAACTCATGTATAGTGTTTTTAAGAATATTATTAACTTATACTAGAATCATAATAATATTAAAGATGTAAAATATGATTAATTTATGACTTTATATTACCCACTATGAACAATTCGAAGTTAAATAAATTATTCGAGTAAATACAACATTGTTAATCATACATGTTCTGACTTGTTGTTCTTGATCCCATTACATAGATCATGATTTAATTATTTATAGAATTTAAATAATTATTTATATATCATATTTATAATATATATATATATAGATATATCAAATGGAATACACCATTCGTAGAGATGGTAAATCATACATACACATTAACATTGTTTTAGTTTTCTAATCGTACTGAATGGAAAAAGGTAAATGGTACACACACACAAACATATATATATATATATATATATGTAATTCAATTAGAACTATTGTGTAATTTATTTATTTATATACATTTTTATAATCATTCATGAAATGGTTAACATGGTTGATGAATCTCACTGTGTTGTGGAGACAGTAGGTAATACATATGCATGAGCGACGATATCATTCTCGTAATGGTAAAAGTGTGAGAAATTAGATGTTAAATTAATTATATAGAATAAATATTATGTCATATATATTATTTATATCTCTCATATCCATCATTATACCCATCCAATTTATGTAGGTATGGAAAACATATTACTCCACAGTGTGGAGATGGAATGTTGTACGTACACACACATAATACTTTCGTATTTTGTATGATCAATAAAAGGTAAAATATGATTGATCTGTAATCATAATAACATCACATTATATTTTTTATACTTGATTTAATACATTATAATAGAAAAAAAACATTAATAAGAAGTAGAATAATAATCAATTTTTGAGGAGTCGGTAAAAAGATTACATCTTCTTTGACCATCTCCTTCTAGATCTCCCCTTAGGGACACTAGATTTTGACTTTTAAAAATGAAAGAACTTCAAGATTATTACTAGTGAATATTAAAATGAAAATGGTTAGGTTTTTATCTATCTTGAAGTCTTAATGGGTTTTGATAAGGTGAGGGAAGATGTGCCCTTTTATAATCCAGGTCTGGGTCACTTTTTAAAATGAAAAATTTATGAAATATAATTAGATTATTCTAGATATAAATAGATAATAACAAACAATAAATAAAAATTAAAATAAATTTTCAACCATATGTAATACCTATGTGATTATTTAACAAATTTTCTATTTTTGAATAATTTAATAATAAATTAATTCAATAAATTGTAATTATTTTTAATTTTATTGTTGTTTAGATAATTTGAATTAAAATTCATCTATATATGATGGGAATTAAAATATGATGATTTAGAAAATATATAATATATCTCATAGATATATTAATTATTTTACACACATTAAATAATCTGATATATATAAATAGTCGTATTATTAAAATTAGTATTTTTCCCTCTTAATTAAAAATATATTCTATTACCATTAAAGAATATTTGAAGGTAATTATATAACTATAAAAATTCAAAATAAATTTATATATTGAAAATAATTTCATTTATATCAAAATAGACATTTAGATTCTTTTATATATTTATTTTTTCACCTATGCGGACACATGAATGATATGAAATACAATAGAGAGATACATTGTAACTATATTTGATTAATATAATATATAATTTATTATCTTGTAAAATTTAACATTAAACAACTCAAAATAGATCATGATTTTCTAAGGGATGAATCAACTTCATTATTCTTTTATAAACTTAACTGCAGTAAGAATATTTGAAATATTAAATGGATAAAATTCATACTTATATGAGGAAAATTGTCAATAAATGGACACTTAATGAGATTATATACAATATCATAAATTATTTTTATGTTTAAATTATATTTATGATTTTTAATTAATTTAATAAAATATTATTTTATAAAATATCATTACTATCAATTTTGACACTATTCACATCTTTGTCTTTATATATAATCCAAAAATAAATATAATTTATATCTAATCCACTTAAGAAACTAGTAAAATTCATTATAAATCTATAAAATTAATTTACAACCTTAACCTTTTTAGGTTTTATTTATTTTAATATTTTTTTATATCATTTATTTGATGACTTTTAAATTATAAAATTATTGCATCATCATTGAGTCGCAATTTAAGACATTTATTTTATCACTAAAAATTATAAATAAATTATCGTGATATAGATAATCATTTAATATTTAAAATTATCATTAATAGTACAATTTGTTTTCTATATAACCATGTATTATAAATTATTTATTAATTAAAATTATTATTATAACATCATTGTCTTATCATTAAATAAATTATAACAAATGTAATATTTATACCCATGTTTATTAAAATAGTTAAATTTAATCCTAAGGTTGATTTTAGTCTACAACCACTTATCCAATGAAGTTATGAAATTTTTTAGGTTAATTTGGTCTTAGTATAATAATATTTTTTCCTTTAAATATCTTATTTACCCTTAACCGATGTAAATGAAAATATACTTAACCTACTATTCAACAAAAATTAATTTGATGCCATTAGAGAAAAAATTTATTACTGATTAAAACCATGTGTGTCTATTTTTTGAAATTCAATTCATAGAAGAAACTAAATTTAGTTTAACACTAATAATGCAAATATGGTGAGAAAGAAGGAAAAAGATACCTTCAAAAGTTCAATATATTTTTATATCTAATTCAACTATAAAATTATTACAATAATTAAAATTGGATAAACATATGTATTATTGGTTTATTGTGCCTTTAAAAATAAATTTAAAGAGTAATTGTTATTTAAATCAAAAAGTATTTTTTTTCTAAAATGTAGTATTTTTCATTGTTCATAAAAAAATGAATCATCTCAAAAAAATACTTAAAATTTACCCTAAATTTATTTTTGACATTAAAAATTAAAAAATTATATTTATCTTATCCAATTAAATGTCTATGAGTGTCTAAAATTATTTTTATTATTTTTATTATATGCATAAAAAAGTAATTCCTTTAAGAAAATATTATTTCTTTACATATAAATACATTTCCAAAATTTATTATCTTTCTAATTGTCAAAAAATTTTATTTATAGAAAAACAATTATAAATATAATTTGGGAATTATTTATTTGCGCAAAGAAAACTAATGAAACAAATACATATTGATTAAGGAAAATAGTGGGTTATCTCATTGAGGAAAACACTTTAAAATTTCTATGTTGGACTCTTTCTTTTAATATCTTCAATACATGTGTATTATTCAATTTATGGAACATATTTGAGAAGTTCCTCTAGACTAGGGAAGAAGATTGAGATTAAGGGGGGATAATTGAAATAAACGTACAATATTTGTAAATTTTGGGTATATTGATCCACCCAAACTCCTAGAGCCCCTACACAACCCATATGGGATCATCAAATCATGCCATTATCTCATGGTTTAACCCCCTGGTAAACCTATTTTAACCTTTATTATGGAAATTTAATATTATTATGTACACTATTCATTATATGTAAAAATTATGTTGACCATGCTACATTATATTAATTGTGATGATTCCAAACATAGAATCTATATTACCATATTAAATTTTTAGAAGAGTCCAAATTTAATTTTAAATAAGAATCAAAATAGCAATTAAAACTTATTTTACAAAACAAAATTAATTTTATATATATAAGTAAATTTACATCCATTCCATGCATTTTAAAAACCAACGAAACAAATGAATATAAATATATGAATGAATATGTAATATATAGTTTTTAATATAGAATAAATAAGTAAATGATAATTTTAATTATTAAGTCACGAACACTTTATACAAATAAGAACAATTTGTAGACAATGTGTTTTTAACATAAAAAAATAAACTTATAATAATAACATGTATCATAACGATTCCTATATGATTAATTATATTAATTCAAATTAAAGGATAATTTTGTTAATTTGATATCATATTCAAAATAAAATTGGAATTTTTCTTGAAATAAAATGATATTTTCTTAAAAAAAATTATTTTCACTATTCATAGAAAAAACTACTTAGAAAAATCCTTAAAACCCAATATAAGGTAATATTTAAATGTTTATTCAAAAAATATATTCAATAAGTCAAATAAAAATTCTAAAAAAATGTAGCAGTTAATTGTAATATACGTTCACACAAAATGAAATAAAAACATATTTTCTTAAGAAAACATATTTTTAATTAATTAAATGACATTATATAATATTGAGTATTTTTTATCAAGAATTAATCTATACATTAGAATTATATAAAACTATATAATTTTTTCATTACTAAACATACTGTCTAATATAATAATTATGTTATGAAGGGTTATTTTTTTAAAATCTAGATATTTTAATATACATTTCTATTTTAATAATTGGAAATGATCATTAGCTTCTCTAACAAGAAACAACAAGCTTTATGAGAAATGAGATATATTATAAACAATATTATTATTAAATGTGATATCCTAGCCATTAAATTGGTGGGTCTGAATATGAGTAACCACACTATTATATATAAATAATCATCCTACTATATATGATTTAAATGAATAATTCTTAGAAAATACTAACTAAATTCTTTGTGAAGTAATTTTATACGTGATAAATGTATTTTCTTGAAAATTTATTTTTGTATATTTTTTTAATGAAAATTTTAATATATTTATAATAATTTTTGAAAATTTAATTTATAAAATTACCATTATTTGTAATATAATCATATCAAAATTATATTATTCTATAATTTTAGTATATTTCTAAAATGATTTATTTTTTAATGAATAGTGAAAATCCATATTTTTAAATTACCTAAATTTATTAAATCATGTATTTTAAAATTACCATTATATTTTGTATCAAGTTATAAATTAACATATGATTTATTTGATTTATAATAATATATTTAATTACATTTTATTCATTAATTATTTTGATTTTTATATAAGATAATTTTCCTATTTAAAAAATCATTTTTCTAAAAATGGGGTTTCATTGTGTTTTGGACATTAATATTAAGAATGATTTATGACACTTATATAGATTGAATATTGAAAAATTGATTCCATATTTTTAATCAAGATTATAAAATTATGTAGGTAGGGCCCTTTTATTTCTTGTCATTATGAATAGTTTCCTCAGTAAATATTTGTCACCTAGGTAAGGGTAAAATAGGTAAAATAGATATAAAACTATGGGTTGATGATTTAAAATTTTTATCACACTCAACTTTATTGTATTTAATTTCGGTATTTGTGGTAATTTTTATTATGTTTTTAAATCAATATTAAATATTTTATACATTTTAATGGATTATATTCTAATTCCATTATTTACAATTTTTCAACGTCTAAGTATGTGAATAGATCTTCAATAGACATTAATACAATTTTATGATAAATATATTTTCTTAAATTATTTATTTATAATAAATTATTTAAAAAATACAATAATTATGGAGTAATGGTCTAAAATTACATCCCTTGGCTATTTATGAACTAATTTTTACATTATAATTAAAATTATAACCCTTTAATATTAAAAAACTCAATAGCATAGTTAAGATTAGAATTAATTAACAAAAGTAATAAAAAAGGAAAATGATTACAATGTTATCTAAAAGATTATATATTTTTTTAGGTGATTATAGAAATCCATTTTTTCTTTTATTTGAATAAATATCATTTGCTAACCATTTTAATTTAGTTAAACACATATTATATTATAATATTTCTTGTATTTCTAAAAATGACATTTGTGATATATTATATTAAACAATATTTTATTAAATGATTTAAAATTAATTAAAATCTAATAATTTTCCATGATAATGGGATATTATTTAAAATATAATTCATGGTCCATTTATGGGTTTTCAAATTTTTATGATAACTTTGTTGACCCCTAAAGAGTTAAAAACGTTGATATCGGGGTAATTTTCAAAAAGGTTAATGGAGGGTAAAACTAATATTTATGGATGAAAAATATGTTAAAAATTATTTTATGAGATTATTTAGACCCATAATCATATTATATTTTTATTATAGTAACTTTTATCCATTTTCACACGAAAATTAATTTATATTAATTTAATACTTTATGTAATTACAAGACTGTGTATCCCCTCACATATAAAATAAAATCACTTATTTACTTTATTTACAAATTTTTAGGTCATATATCTCCACCAATACCTATAAAATTATCTTCTAAACATCCCTATACATTAATTATAGGTCATTTTATTCTTAAAATATCATTCATGTGTTCCTTAAGATGTGATCTAACATAATTCTACGAATGAAGATATAATTATCTTTATTATCTATTTCAAAATTCAATATTATTTTAATTCATATAAATATTCTTTTACCACAAAAAATTAATAAATATGTTATAAACAATATTTTTTGTTTCTATTGTTATAATGGTAAAACCATTTTAAATCTATTTTCCATCTTATAAAAAGTGAAAACATCACTTGTGCGTATGTATGACAAATCATCCCCACAATGAAGTGTAATTATTTTTTCAACATCAATTTACATTGGTAGATATAAATATTTCACTAATTAATATATATGATATTTATGAAATCATAATAATTTTTTAATTATTATATCATGTCTACCATCATACATTATAATTTCCTAGAAAATTATAATGTCACTCGTGTGTACACGTGGACTAACACCTCCACGAAGTGATGTTATACATTAATTGTTTCCAATTTATATGTATCTTAATATAAATAATTAAATTAATATAATATATATATATATATAAATTAATTAGTATTTACCTTCCTTATGTTACACTTTTCGAAAAGTGAAAACGAATCTTTTTATGTTTGTATGATCTACTATCTCCATAAATGGTGTAATTAGTTTTTCAATGTATACTTTTTTTACAGATATAAATATATATTTAAATAATAAATATGATAATTATATCATGAATTATATTTTTTATATGATTTTACCAGGATAAAAGAATAACGACTGAAAAGAATGAACCAAAAGATACGTATAAAATGAAGTTGTTATCAACTGAAACAATGATATAATATAGAATTGTTAATAACATAGTAATAAAATGTTTTAATTAAATCATAAATTGTATAATATATATGATTATGGTTATATAATATTTTTTTAGTAAATCCATATTTATTATACAGGAGGTCCAAACACATATGAACAAGTCGCTCATGAGGTAAGGGTTTTCTCATCTAACTTTTTTCTATTATAAATATTTCATATAAGCAATATTTTATTTCATTGGGTGTATATATTACCCCAATGATATTTTATATCATTAAATAATTTATATTATTGTGATTTAGTGTTTTATTTGATATTATTTATTTAATGGTGGATATGATTCAAATGACACCAAAGTGGTATATAATTTCATTGACAATATCATTTTCTTTCATGATTATTTATTATTATATTTAAATGAAAAAGTTATATAGTCCTAACCTCTTAAAACACATATATTTTCTTATATTATGGTTTTGTTTTGGGTTTTCATGTTTATTTTCCATTTAATCTAATTTTTATCATTAATCAACCAGTAATTAACGTGTAAGTGACTGTTTAAAAAATCATGTTTTGAATATTTCCTTCTAATAATTTTTATCCATGAATTTATTTTCATTAAAATTTTTTCAATGATTTTTTTAATATTACCCTATCATTATATAAATTCAATTTTAAATATTTTTGTATTTCTAGATAAATTATTAAAATGAATCACCTTTTTCCAATATGAGATTCAATTTAATAAATGTTTGAACAGAATCAATATTTTAACAAACACTACGTGAATAAACTTTCCCAATGTGATGAATACTCATTTCATTTTATCTTTCATTACATTTTTTTAAAGATATCTTAAAAGAAATTTATTTTTCTAATATTCAAGGAATTTTTGGATTTTGTATATGTGTTTTCAAAATAAGAAGGGTATTTTCCTCAAGAAACGTTCTAGTGTCTTTAAAATGTATTTTCCACTATGAAAAATCCCGAAGATGTTATTAATAATATGATATAATGATTCCTTATTTATTATATATCTAAATGGTTTATGATTAAGAATTTTTTATGTTCTTTATTCTTCCTTAAATAAGGATAATTTCTATCATATAAGGAACTTTGAAGACAATTTTTATTTATTGTTCCAAATATGGGGAATGAGTTCGACATGAGAGTGACAAGTGGGAACTAGTATATATATATATCCCCTAGATGAATTGATAGGTCTCATGAGATATTATATGTTGTTATGATTTATAGGTTTTGGCTATATGATCAGGTAATAATATTTGGGTATTTTTTGAATTTAATCCCATACAATGAAAATGTACTAGCAGAGAGGCCTTTATGGAATGTTAATTAATTGGTTAATAGACCTTGCGAGTAAGATTCATAGTCTATTGATTGAGAGGCCTTGATCATGATTGTAGATAATTATGTGTTTCATTTACTAATAATTCAGTTTTAACTCTCCATGTGTTTTCTATTTTCATATTAGCTATGGATTCTCAATGATGTAAAGTAATTGAATAAATGACATGTTTTTTAATTAACCTCTCTACCATGTAAATTATTTCTTATTTTCTCATTCATGATTTTGTGGCACATAACACTTAATGTGAATCTATGCTCACACTTTATTTTTCCCCTTCCCTAGGATATTAATATCAATATTATGGACAATATCATGGATAAAATATTGTTTCTTATGCTATGATTTTATATTTCTAATTTATTTTTGGAATCATGTATGTATCAAGTTTACAAATAATAAAAAATAATTTTTTGTCGTATGGTATGATTTCACTCCTCTAGTTCCAATAAAATAAAAAATTTCATCGAATTAGGGCTTCGTGCATTGGGGTATTTACAAATTTTTTATGGTTCATTTTGACTTAAGGTTTCATGTAAGGTAATATATCTAATACTTAAGGTTTATTTTAAATAAAATATATATAAAGTCTTGGTTTGTTAAATTATACCCCCCAAAAAATGAATTCCTCCGTAGAACTTATTTCACTCATATAAAAACACATTTGGATAAATCTAATTCATCACATCCTCTAGAACCCTTGTAGCTTCCTCAAATTTTATATTCCACTATAACACACTATCCACATGATTAGCATTGTTTCATATCAACTTTTATCTGTAATATAGTAATTAATTTGGTTGTTATTCATTGGAATGATCCTAGTCTAGAAGTAAAACCACTATTTCTATTACATGTGACGGATTAGGCATATAATTCATCATGAGATATACATATAACAAATCATGAACCTGGGAGAGATTAGGGGGAGGTTCTAAGAGATACGTTATAGTATATACTCGATCAAGAATCTCAACATGAGAAATATACCATGGGATCAGCTTTGTATTATTTTTAATTTTCATAACCTTCTCACATAGAGAAATTCGTATGAAAACATTATCACCAACATCGAAAATCTAGAACTCATCGATGATTGTTTGGATAATTCTTTTCTCAACCGTGAGATACCTTAATGTGATTATAAATAGATATAACCCTATCTACAATTTCTATATCTATATCAGGTCCCAATATCTTTATTTTTCCATATTCTTTCCATCATGTCATCGTTTTTTACTTCATTCCATATAAGGATTCAGAATGATCCATTAGAGTTTTTTTATAATATCAATAGTTATAAGATAATTCTACCATAGGATCAATTTGATACCAACATCCTTTAAAATCATGACAAATAGACAAAAACATAACCTCTAGGGTTTCAGTGGTTACTTCATTATAACCATCTATTTGAGGATTACAGACAATATTAAAACCCACCTTTGTATCCAAATCTTCTGAAAACTTTTCTAAAGCTTCTAGATAAACCATATATCTCAATCAACTACAATAGAATGTGGTAATCCCTAGAAATTTACATCTTATTTCATGTATATATTTGAAATTTGTTCCAGATAGAAATCTTATCTAATAGAAACCATGTTTGTTTAATTTATAAGTCGATTTACTATAACCCAAATAGAATTTTATCCGTTAGACATTTTTGGAGTTTGATGAAAAAATTCATACAGATGTTTTCCCATTTCCATTATTTTATGGGTAATGGATGTAACATTTACATATTATTTTTTCCTTATCCTTAACATTTTGACATATGTAAAGACCCACAAATGCCCTTATAATTTTTTAAAATAGTTGGAATTATTACGATTCTGCGAAAATTAATTGCGAGTGGTTCTGAGGCCTTGTGTACATGGAATAAATTTTGAATTTTTTTTAATGTAAGATCAATAAATGTGCAGATGTAGTTTTCTATCTTTTGAACCGATGCTCGGATTAAATATTTTAGGTCACCATTGAATGAGTAGTTCCGGGATTCAGTTAAGGGAGGATTTTCTTCGACTATATAATTTCGGGGGAAAAAGATTGTTTTTGGACATTTAATAGAATAATAAAATAACAATGTTATTTTATTTCTCTTTTTACATTTCCTATAATGGACGAGAGGAGGTGGCGGGACCGATGACATGTCAATCCATTAAATGGAATGACTCTCCTTTACTTGTAACAATACCATTGGTATTTTGGGAGATCCATTAATTAAATTAACCTCATAAATTCAATGGAGAATTATACACCTCTTCTCCATCCAATTTATAGTGCAGTAAGGGGGGTGTTGGCATAGCTTCACTAAGAACCAAAGCTCTGAAAAAATACCATGATGCCATCCACTTGGAGGACGAGACTGGTTTTAGTGAGCAGTGAAATGTGCCACCGAATAACAAACTGACGACATTGAAGAATAATGTTCTGTATATCGTCATCAGCAGACGTCTTATCCTTGTAGGGGGGTTGTGGTGAAGTTCATCTTTATGATATAACTTGTTAACTACCTGATACGATGCTAAAACAGAGGGTGCATGTCAATCAAACAAGGCTCGGACCCTTTACCTCTTCAGTATTTGACTAGTTTTTTCTAGATAGGTTTTCCAAATCGAGTGGTAGGATGAAACTGGAGGACACCCAGTGGTGATGGTGACCCACAAGCCTCGTAAACGCTGACGGCACCCAGAAAAACACATCGGAGCGCGTCTAGTGGCCCGCAGAAGAAACCACAAGAGCGCTATGTCGGTGGTAGCTGGTGGTGGCTGGAGGAGACCCATGGCTACTGACCTTGGGTGGTGGGAAGCGGCACACTATTGCGCACCACGGTAGCCCGGGCCAGCCACACGAGACAGGGGCGGCAGTAGCCGCGAACAGGAGGCCACAGTAGGAGGGTGCAGCGGGGCCCCACGTCGCGCCGTGTTGGTGTATGTTAGTTGGACAAAGGGATGAACATTTCATGTGGTGGGGTACTGCCCCACCGGCTGGGTGAAAAAACCCCACAACCGCAGGGATAACAGAGAAGGCGGTCCACCTTCTCGAAGACCAGGCCGGATGCGGGCCAGACCCACCTAGTGGGGTGGGGAGGACCCTATGGCTCAATGGGCCACTGTAGGTTGTCTCAGCCCCACCCGGGGGGACAGGCTAACCGCAGATGGTCCCGAGAACCAATGGGTTGTCCCTGATGGGATAGACCCAGTTAACCAGGCCTGCCCTTAACGGTCAAGGCCCGGGCGGGGTCAGGTAGACCCCGGGAATCTTTGCGTTGGGCCGGTCAGAACGAACCAGACAGGGCCCAGACCCAACCATCCCCCGAATAAATAAATGCATGTAACTGCCAAACCAGGATTTTGTTTCACGTGCTGTTAGTGGTGATGGGACCCCTTTTGTGGAGCCTTCACTTTGTCATATTCTTTCAGGCCCAACTGAGTCGGGCCGAACCAAGTTGTGATTACCCCCCGTTTTATGAAAAGGGATGTAACTAATAGACTGAGCATCAGATCAATGTGCTATCTATGGAATAAAAACCCTTGTGACAAGACAATACATTGGAGATACTCTATGTGAGTTTTGATTGAGTTTGATATGTGACTTGGGGTGGACCTGACTTGAATCTAATTGGGCCCTTCTTACAAAAGTGCCCTATATCTCATAGGCGGGGTGTCCGAACGATGCGATGTCTATCACATTGGGACCCATATGATGGGACAACCCCTTGGGTATTCATTTAAAAGTACTTCTTACTAGTTCAAATATGACTGATGGCTTGAGGAGCAGTTCTCCCAAAATCAAGTTTGTTATGAGTGGGAATCATGTGACCAGCTGTCTTTGACGTAGCAACCATGTGTAGATGAGCATCATAAATCCCCTGTGGGGATTAGCATCTAGAGACCCTATGTGGCTTGGTATCATAGAGAATCTATGTGGATCAACATCACTACGACCCTGTGTGGATCAGCATCATAGAAACCTTGTGTGGATCTGCATCTAGCGACTCTAGGTGGATCAGAATCATTGCGACCTTGTGTGGATCAGCATTCTAGCAACCCTGTGTGGATTATAAGTGTGCGACCAGATGAGGACTAGCCATAGAACGACCCATTGTGGATTAGCTATATACGACCCTATGTGGATCAACAATGTAACAACTCCCTTGGGTTTCATTTGTGGAAACTTATAACGGAATATAATGATATATATTTAGACTAATCAAATTTATTCCTGAACTCTGAGTTGTATACCTGGTTCTCAGTTGAGTCATTTTCTTTGTGCATTGTGATTGAGATCATGCTTTGTGGTTTTACATTGTGGTGTTTTGAGATACCTTTGGGGGTCCTGGTGTCCCTATTTGGTATTGTTATACCCTCCCCTACACGGGCTTCACATGCACCTTGTTTTGTCTTGTTCAGATGATTTGTAGCCTTGAGTGAGACTCGGAGAGCTAGGACTTGAATGTGGATGGTGGTGATGGTTGATGTGGAGAGATGTGCAGATGATTGGTACCTACCCTTCAGGTAGGATCCTCGGTTGAAGATCTAAGGAGTTGTTTTTAATTATCAGTTTTTATTGTATCTTTTCAATTAGGATTGTCTCTTGATCACTTTACATTTAGTAAAACCCTTTACTACTGCATTATTACTTCATGGTTACATCATTTTGTGTTCTACTCTATCTTTTAGTACAAGTTTAAAAGGAAATTCCTTCCCATTTTTGGATATTCCTTTCTGGTGCTTGTTTCTAACCCCTGGCCTATAGAAGGTAGGATTTGGGTAGTCACACCATGGGCCCCAGGGACGGGTCGTGACAAAGTGGTATGAGAGGACCTAAGAACTAAGAATATGGTATTTATAATTGAGCAATAGTTGTATGTGTTTTGAGTGTGTTTTTTAGTTTAGGGAGTCCAGTATTGGTGCAGCGACTGACATATCCAAACACCAAGACCCTGAATTCTAATTCTGGACTCGGTGCACGAAAACACTGATTGTGTGTGTTTTGGAAATGTTTCACCATTGATCTATTTTGGGTTAGATCACCAGGTATAACTTATTGACTATGGTGCAGCTGCTTCTTTTTAAGATTCCACCCCATAGACAGTAATCCAGGATTCCTAAGAGAGTAAACGATGATGGCCCACCGAGTGACTAGGCTTCTGTGTAGGGCCCTCTTTCTATGATAGCACCTTCGGGTGTAGTACCAGCAGCACCAACACCCATTGGGAAGCATTTTCCACCATTTCCAGAGGTGTATGGAGCATGCCTACTAATTTCATTGCACGACTTCTAGTGGTATAGGCCTCTGAGGATTCTAGGTAATACAGATCCCCAGGTAGCTGTGGACTAGGTGGAGGTTGTGGTACAAGTTTTCTGCCTAGTTGGGACACCAGCGGAGAAGATGGTGATCCTAGATCCTAGTGTTTTCATGGGAATGTTAGGAACATAGTGGATCCTGACACTCTAGTTACATAATGAGATGACCCTCACCTAGATATAATTTGAGAGCCTCTTCATGGAGGAGTTCACCACAGAGACCCTACACTCCATGAATATTTAAGAGCATTTTCACTTACAGTAGGATAACCTGGTAGTATCCGAGTACTCGGTGAGATTCACTGACCTCTAGAATTACTCCACCAACATGGTACATGGCCCATTATTTAGGTCTAGACCTTTTATCAGGGTCTCTAGTGAGAGGTCATAGGGTCGATGATATCTCTAAATATCCAGATGCAGGTTGGAGTGCTCAAGCGAGCATTGTAGGTGGAGAGCTTCTTTGCTGAGTAGGAACTGACAGTGAGATCCACCACCAGATGACAGGTAGTTGAGTCATCTTCAGGAGGTAGTAGGTAGATAAATAAGAGGTCCAAGCGGGCTAGGCCCTCTGGTGTACAACACCAGGATGCAAGGTCGGAGGTGCAGAGATCATGAGGTAGAGGGGGTCAACTGGGAGGTAGAGTGTTCTTCACCTCTACTGGAAAGGGCCACATGGTCCGTGACACACCAACCCTCCACACTGATGATCAAAAGATAGTCGAGGGACTATGGAGGCAGAGGAAGATATTCAAGCGAGGAGGTCTGTAGGGTGGAAGACATGGCATAGGAGCAGGTCATGCAGCTGGCTGTGGGAAGCGATTTCATGTTCTACCTCCACCACGACCATGTTGACCACCCCGAACACAATATGTAGGAGTAAATGGGTGAGCACAGCTACAGGAAGCAGAGGCATACGACCATGTCATTTTGTAGATGATTAGATGTACGATTTGTGTCTATTCCACCCTAGCTATAGTACTTATAGACACAGGTTCCAATCACTCTTTCAGTGCCACGAAACTCGTTTAGAACTCTGAGATTCACACGGATCCCTTGGTTCGATCATTGCGATTTGAGACTCTTACGGGAGAAGATTCGACAATTACACACTAGTTCAGGTAGTTTGAGATCTACCCATGAGGTGAGAGATTCGGTTGGGATGTCCTAATAGCATGGTCAAGGCCATATGATGACATCTTGGGTATGGACTAGCTATCCACATTCCATGCCTAGATGGACTATTTTAGTCGCAATGTGTGGTGTTTCCGTGAGGATATGATTAGGTTTACCTTCACAGGTGAGGAGGAAACCTTTTTAGCATAGGAAGGACTATCTCAAAGATGGGTGCAGCTGATTACTCATCAGTTGGCTATCCTCGCCCTCAGAGCAGTTGACGTGAGGATTCTGAGTTATCCTGTAGTGGTGGAATAGTATGATGGTGTCTTTCCTGATGATGTTGCAGGACTTCCTTTAAACAGATAGGAAGACTTTCAGATTGACCTATACCCTAGGACAAAATTGATATCTACACTAGCATATCGAATGGATCCCATGGTGATTCTTGAGCTGAGGGTACTATTGGAGGTCTTGTAGAGAAAGGGGTTCATAAGGCCTGTTGTTTATCCATGGGTATCCTCGTTCTTGTTTGCCCAGAAGTCATATGGGAAATTGAGGCTGTGTGGGGACTATTGGTTCCTGAATGAGGTGACTCTAAAGAACAAGTACCCACTCCCAAGGATCGATGATATATTCTACCAGCTGAAGGCTAATCGATGGTTTTCAAATATAGACGTTAGATCTGGTTATCATCATCTTAGAGTACGAGATGAGGATGTAATGAAGACAGCCTTTAGATATCGGTATGGCCATTCCAAATTCTTGGTGATGCCTTTCGGGGTGACCAACACTCTGATAGTGTTCCTGGGGCTCATGAAAATGATCATTCATCCATAACTTGATATCTTTGTCGTGGTATTCATTGAAAACATATTGATATACTCAGTGTTGGACGAGGAGCAAACCACACACCTGAAGATAGTTCTGGATACACACTGGGAGAACCAGCTTTATGGAATGCTCTCGATGTGCCAGTCCTAGATGCAGGAAGACCACATCATGGGGCACGTTATCTCAGAGTTTGTAGTTGTAGTTGATCTGGAAAGGATAGAGGTAATAGTTTCTTGGGATCCACCCAAGAGTGTGATAGAGGTGCTTAGTTTCCTAGGATTGGTTGGGTACTACTGGAGATTTATACCTGACTTCTCTAAGGTAGCAGCACCCTTTTTATCTTTGATAAAGAATGGGAAACCATTCTTGTGGAAAGATAAGTTCCATAAGAGTTTCCATGAGCTGAGACAGAGACTAAATATTTCTCCCATATTGATGCTTCTAGAAGAGGATATTGGGTATGTAGTTTACTGTGAAGCATCAAGGACCGGACTGGGTTGGGTCCTATTTCATGAGTGATAGGTGATTGCCTACATCTCATGGTAGTTGAGATAGCACAATGAGAAATAAGCTTCCCATGACCTGAAGTTAGTAGAAGCGGTCTTTTCACTGAAGATGTAGAAAAACTACTTGATGGATTAATGGTTTACAGTTTACTCCAATCACTACAGTCTTAGGTATAACATCTCACAGAAGGACTTGAACCCGAGACATCGATTATGGATAGAGTTTCTCCAGGACTATAACTTTGAGATATTCTAACTCTTGGGAAGGGGAACATAGTAGTATACGCACTCTGTGGGAGATCTGATATACAACTACTGATTGAGGTGATAGAGCAGCTAGCTGCATTGAAGATATCCATTGTGGTTAGAGATGTACCTTCTTACCTCTAGACTATTAATATCACTCCCCCACTTCTATATTGTGTTTAGGAAGCACATCTTGGGGATGTTGACTTCAAGGCCCTTTGTGCTGAGTTGTCTATAGGATAGGCTCCTAAGGGATATTATGAAACTGGGGAGCATGTCGTCCTCTTTAGAGGGCGCACCATGGTTCTAGTGACGTTTCAGGAGGAGGATTTGAGAGAGTTCCATACATCCCCTATATTGGTACATCCTGCAGCAGTGAAGATATACCAGGACCTTTGACGTTAGTACTGGTGGCCAAGGATGAGGAACGCAGTGGGAGAGTTTGTATCTTGATTCCTCACATTTCATAATGTGAAGGTTGAGAATTAGGTACCAATGGGATTGGATCATCCAACTGTGGAAATAGAGTGCATGTGAGATGGTGTCAACATAGACTTCATGACAGGGCTACCACATATGCTCGGGGGACATGATTCCATATAGGTGATCATTGATTGAATCACCATGTCAGTCCATCACTTACCCATCCAAGAGAATGGATCATTTGAGGTCTTGCGATACATATACGTTCATGATATTGTGTGACATCACGGAGTTCCATATATTATTGTCTCATATCGCGATGCATGTTTTACATCACACTTGTAGAAGGGATTTCATAAGGCATTTGGAACACAACTATAGTTGAGACCACCTTTCACCCTCAGATAGATGGTCATATGGATCGGACCATAAAGACACTCTAGTACATGCTTTGTTCTTGTGTCCTCGATTTCGTCCACACTTGAGGGGAACACCTTCCCTTGGTGGTGTTTGAATACAACAATAGTTATCACACCACCATCAGCATAGTCTCATTTTATGCTTTTTACGGGAGACCATGCAGACCACCAATTTTCTGGACAGACCCAGGGGAGTCAGCACTTATGGGTCCAGAGTTGCAATAGGCCACCATAGAAAAAGTTCAGATCATCCAAGATTGGATGAAGACTCCATAGAGCCAGCATAAGTCTTCTTCTGACAGGAGACAGAGTCCCATGTAGTTTAAGTAGGGAGGCCATGTCTTCCTACGGGTCTCACCATAATGAGGATTACGAAGGTTTGGCCAGGGTTACAAGAAATCTATGAGGTTCATCATAACTTTTTAGATCCTCAACAGAGTATGTGAGGTTGAGTACCATCTAACGATTCCCTCACAGATGCACCGGGTTCCTAATGTTCTCCCCATGTCACAAGTGAGGAAATACGTGCATGATCTCTCACACGTTAAAGATTGAGGCGAGCTGGATATCAAAGACGGGGGGACATTTGTGGAGTTCCCAGTGGTGAAATTAGATCAACATTACTGAGTCTTTTGTGGGTGGTCGATTTCTATGGTGGGAGTTTTTTGGTAGAACGGGAATCCCCAAGAGAGAAAATCGGAGAGGGAGGCTCAGATGTGTTCTTTGAACCCCCATTTGTTCCCTTGGTTTTGTTGTAGTTTTCAGGGACGAAATGGCCTAAGATTGTGAGAATGTAAAGAACCAGAAAATTCCATATAATATTTTTAAAATATGCGGGATTATTACAAGTCTTCAGAAATTGATGGTTCCTGATTATGAGTCCCAGTGTGCCTGGAATGAATTTCTAAACTTTTTTTAAGTTATGAAAAATAAAATTGCGGGTGGAGTTTTATATCTTTTGAATCGGTGCTTAGATTATAAATACTAGGGCACCATTGAATCCGCAGCGTGGGGATTTGGTTAAGGGAGGATTCACATCGACTGCAGAAGGTCAGGAGAAAAAGATAGTTTTTGGTCATTTATTAAAATTATAATATAACAATGCTATTTTGTTTCACTTTTTCCAATCCTCCAACGGACGAGTCAAGGAGGCATGACCGACGACATGTAAAGCCATTAAATAGATTGAATCTTTGTTACTTGTAACCACACCGTTGGGAATTTTGGAGGTCCGTTAATTGAAGGAATCTTATAAATTCCTCGGAGATACCTACCTCTTCCTCCCCTATATATAGGGTGCTCGGTTTGGGGTTTTTGAACAGCTTCACCAAGTGATGAATCTCTAGAAAAATACAATGATTCCAACCACTTGGAGGACGAGACCGGTTTCAGCAAGCGGTGATGAGCGCCACCAAATCCTGAACTGACAACAATGAAGAAGGATGTTTTATCGATCATCATCTGTGGACTTCTTGTCCTGTTAGGGGGGGGGGTTTGTAAAGTTAATATTTATTAGAATACTTGTTAAATGCCAATATGATTCTAACGTTGAGGGTATGGGCTAAACGAACAAGGCTCAGACCCTCCAAAAATTCATTTTTTTATCCTTTTTTGGAATGGTTTTACAAATGGAGAAACATGATATACCCCGAGGAAACGCAGCAATGAAGTTGACTCAAGAGCCTTGTGGGTGCTAAAGACACCAAAAATGGACCATCGGAGCACATCCAGTGGACCTTGGAAGAAATTGCTGGTGCACGATGTCAGCGGTGGCTGGCGGGGGTCATAGGAGACCCATAGTGACGATCCACGGGTGGTGGAAAGAGGCACGTTGTTGCTTGAAGTAGAGGATATAAGCAGCCGGCCCGAGCCGGCCATGCGGGACAAGGGAGGTTCCAATAGGCATCACTCGCAGTAGTATCTATAGCAGATGGGAGCCGCGCGGCCCTACGACGCACCAATTTGGATGAAGACGGTCGGCGATAGGGTCGACCATTTCATGTGGTGGGGCATCACCCTACCAGCTGCGAAAAATGGCCCCGCAACCGCGATGCCATTGGAGAAGGTGGTACTTCTTATGGTAGACTAAGCCGCATGCTGGCTAGCCAAGAGGGTCAGACCCGTAGCCCAGTGGGCCAGTACGGGTTGGGCGAGCACCACTCAACGGGTCAAGCCAACCGTGACTCGGGCCTGTGAACCAATGGGACGGCCTTGGTGGACTGGAACCAGGGAACCAGGTTGACCATTAATGGGTTGGACCTGGGCGGGGTCAGGTAGACCCTAGAAACCATTGTGTCATGCTAGTCAGACCGAGTTAGACCAAGCCCAATCCCAACCGGCCCCCGAATAATTAAACGCCCATAACTGACAAACCAAGAGTCCATTTGACACACCGTCAGTAGCATTGGGATCCCTTTTGGGAATCTGTCACTTTGGCATATTCCAGTATCCCTGACTGAGCTAGGCCAGACCGAGGTGTGATCACCCCCCATTTCATAGAATGGGACGTAACTAACATACTGGGTGTTCGATTGATGTGTCGTCTATAGAATAAGGACCCTTATGACAACACGTTCCTTTGAAGATACTCTAAATGTGTTTTCATGGAACTTGGTGTGTAGCTTGTGTTGGACCAGACGTGAATCCAATCAGGCCCTTTTTACAAAAGTGAACATATCTTACACACCGGGCATCCGAACGACTTTCCATCTATCCCGTTTAGACCCCTATGACAAGACAGTCCCTTGGGTATTCTTTTTCTAGACTCGGTACTAGATGAAATATTATTGATAGCTTGAGGAGTGGTTCTCCTAGAATCTTGTGTCCTATGAGCAGGAGTCTTGTGACCGGATGTCTTTAAAGTAGTTACCCTATGTGGGTTAGCATCATAGTGACAATGTGTGGATCAGAATATAGAGAACCTCTGTTGCTCAAAATCATAGTGAACCTGTGTGAATCAGTATCATTGCAACCCTATGTGGATCAGAATCCAAGAGACCCGGTGTGGATCATCATCTAGAGACCTTGTGTGGATCAGCATCATAGAGGCCCTGTGTGGATCAACATTCTGTAGACCTTGTTTGGATTAGCAGTGCATGCCCCAATGAGGACCGGCCTTAGAGCATCCCAATATGGATTAGTGATATACGAACCTGTGTGATTAGAAAATGGAAAAACTCACTTTTGTTTCAGTTGTGGAAACTTCCTAACAAATAAAAATGATATTGCTTTAGATTAATCATCTTTATTCATGAACTCTGAGTTGTATACCTAGTTCTGAGCTTAGTCTTTTGCCTTGTGCTTTTTTATTGAGATTATGCTTTTCTGTTTTACTTTTTGGTATTCTGAGAGACCTTCGGGGGTCTCAGGGTCCCTACTGGATATTGTTATACTCACCCCCGCATGGGCTTCACCCGCACCTTGTTGTGTCTCATGCAGACGACAGGTAGCCTTGATTGAGACTTCAGAAGCTGGGACCTCATGGTGGATGGCATTAATGTTTGATGTGGAGAGATGTGGAGACGAGTTGTACCTACCCTTTAGGTAGGATCCTTAGTGGATGATCTCATGATCATTTTTTTTGTTTTCAGTTTTTGTTGTATGTCTTCAGTTGGGCTTGTATTTCGATCCATTTACTTTTAGTACACACCTTTACTATTGTAGTTTTACTTCGTGGTTAGATATTGTGGCATTCTAGTCTGTTTGTTTTTACAATTTAAAAGGAAATGTCTTTTCATTTTTAGGATACACATTTTTGGTGCTATTCACCAATCCCTAGACTATGGAAGGATGGCTTGGGGTAGTCAGGGCATGGGCCTCGGGGGACGGGTTATGACAATATACCAATAACAAGGATACATACTCTTCAACATCTTCCTTCATGATTTACCACTATAAATACTATTTCATATATCAATAAATCATTATACTTATTCGGTGAATTGAAAATGGTGTGCTATAATATTTTTCCAATACATATTTCTTCATGTTTTGTATTTATGGGAAACATATTTGGTTCCTAAACCATATAATTTCATCGCAATCAATGTTGAACACAGTAACATTACCCACATTCTTTTATAGATCCAAATATTCCGTCTCTTCTTATCTAATATTGATATGTATATATTCTTAAACTGTCATCTTAAGACGATAATCTTTATACCCTTCCTTTAGTATTTAGTGGTACAACATTTTTAAATACATATTATTGGATTTATTTTTATCCTTTTCCTATATAATCTTGCATGATCCCATTGACTCAAAGCATCATCCACCATGTTCTATTTCTCATTGTGGTAATGTATTAAGTAGTCATAATCATTAATTAACTACACACATATTCATTATAACATATTCGACTCCTTCTAGCTATATATTTTGTTTAAAATTTTATGCTTAGTATATAGGTCACTCCTTTATCCAAAAACATAATGCATCAATATCATTAATGAAATGATTATTGATAATAAATTTAAATATTATTTCATGTAAAATTTCTCAAGAATATTAAATTATTGAGAGGACTGATATATAACCATATAATTCTATATATGAACACACCCCTTCCCATTATTCTCTTTATCACTATAAATAATACATTGTTATCTATTATATGGAAGCGTGATCATAGATGCATTGACCAACCTTCTCTTCAGTTCCCTAAAATTTTCTTTGTTTTCAAATTTCCAGAGGAACTTAACTCTGTTGTATATTAACATGTTTTGTGGATTAGATATTCATGAGAAATACTTGACCATGTGAATGTAATATCAATCCAGCCCATGAAAACAACCTATCTCAGACACAGTGGTTGGTACAATAAAATTTTCAAAAAAATCAACCATTTATGGATCCACTGATAAACCCTCACTTGATATTATACTATGTAAAAATGAAAAATTATATAGCCAAAATTTAAAATCCATAAATATTTCATTCATATTTTCTTTCTTGAGGGCCTTTGGAAGAATCTTCAATTGTACTTCAATCTCTTACTCACAGTTGTAATATAATAGAATGTAATCTATAAATACTTCCACACACTAATCAAGGTAATCTCTAAGGATTATATTTATTAAATTGATTAATATATTCAAGGAATTATCAAGACACAATGGGGTCACTTTTTACCTTAAATTGATAGTATCTAGAACAAAGTTCAATCTTAGAAAAATATTGAGATTTATAAATTGATAAAAAAATTATCAATATGAGTTATAATATAAATATACTTGATCTTGATATTGTTCAGTTCTGGATAAAAAATATAGAGTCACATTGATCTTTATTTATTCTTTACAAAAAATAGATGAAAACCAAAGTAATGTACTTCATGAATGAATCCCTTATAAAAATTCTCTTAGATATTCTTCTTCAATTCCTATCACTAAGTCAGGGATATTAAATATTTATTACATGATATATGGGTTGAATAGTGTATGAGTTCTATGGAAAAATAAACATCTCTATTTAAAAAAAGACTAGTATACTCTTTTAGAATGATATTAATAAAATTCCATACAATAGGTATATCTTAATTTTTGATTTTCCACTAATTATTGATGATAAACACCCATTTTTGGTAGGAATAAAAACCCTTTTAGTGTTAATGCTTTCTAGTGGACGCTCAGATTTATCCTTATATTAATATAAATTAAAAATTTAGTTCAAAAAAAAAAATTTTACTTCCATTAATAATAAATTAATAACTTATTTTTATAAATAAATATATTTTAGGCCAAAAATTACCTAAAATTAAACTAAAGGTAGAGTGACAAGATTTTTAGGTAGCACATTCCCATAAACCTAAATCAGGATAGAATCGTAGTATTAAGAAATGATCATTAAACAATTAGTGTTTTGCTGCTAATAAAAATATTAAACATTGTGGTGGAAATGTGATAACCTAGAACATTCTTTAGATATAAATTATTCAATGGAACCAGAACAAAATAAAACATTATTGGTTCTACATTATTTGATAAGTGTACTTTTCACCACTTCGTTATTGTACTCCACATCATCAATAGTGATCTCAAGATATTCCCTTTTTATATGGGATATAGGGGTTTTTGACATTGATCATCATCATTGACCTTTAGATTCAAGTACTGGTTAGTATAATTCACATACTCCTTGTATTAGAAACATTACTGTGGGTGCTTTATTTTTTGGATCTTTATCTTCATTTGAATCATGATCCATTTTTTCCCATTAAAAAGTCATTTTATTTCTCAATCGCAATCGTTTCAACACATAAAACATTTTACACACCCCTTAAAAATATCCTCTATGCTCCTTTTCACATTTCGGGAATAAATGGAAACTCGCCTTCTTCCCTTCATGATTTTTCTTGTTATAATTTCTATTAAATTGCATCATTCATTTATTATCAAAACCGTGAGATTGATGGGCAATTCTAATATAATTTTCAACCTATATAGAACCTAAAATGATATCTTCATAGATTCTAAAGTATCGTATGGATAAAACTATTATAATAAAAGGTTTAAACCAATGATGAATCTATAAATCTTAACTAATGGTTCAATTAAAATACTAGAAGCATACATAAAAAGTGTAGACAATTTTCCAAATAGATACTAATGGATTTATTATAATTTATTTTGAACTATGGTAATTACATATCTTTCATCATTTGATGAATATGCAGAAATTATTGTTTCACAAATAAGATCTAAAATTCTACCCACTCTATAGATTCAATATCCCCTTGGTTCATTCTATTCATGATAAGTTTCCACTAGTGATTTGATTATCCTTATAAATGATAATGAACTAAGATAACATTTTCATATTTATTAATTTGGAGAAAATAAATATATTTTTATTATTACTAATATATATTATATAAATTATCTAATTGGAAGGCCTAATAGAAGATGTTGGGTTTTACCTTATAAAGGAATCGATATAACATTGGTCCTACGTTTTTATCATTTAGAACCTCAACATGATTCATGACTTGATAATATTTTTAAGAAAAGAAACAATATTCTTTATTCTAGATCCCATAAAATTCATGTTTTTTTATAGGGGTATCATTTCATTGTCATTCATAGTCTGTGTTAACATGGTGTCTTCTAGTTCTATTCATTTAATGACACAAAAAATCATATTATGAATAATAATAATAATAGTGTGAAATCAAATAATCATGTATATCAATTATAATAAGTTAGAATATTGATAGCTTATTATCAATATAAAACAACATAGTTTTAACCAAGGTTAGATTGAGATACCATATATTCAAATCATCCATAATAGTTCCTAATAAATTTTGGATTAACACAAGCATATCACCAAGGATTTTAAAACTAGGTGTGCAGTAAGTATCCAATAACTATATACCATAATAATGAGCAAGATATACTTGAACAACTCATTTTAGGTATATTACCTCTAGATGAATCTATACCAAAACGACGTCTATGTTTATTATCCATACATGGATATACTTTTAGGAAAACCATAATTTTTTCCATACAATTACATAGAATGTTCTCTTATACATAGACTTATCCTAATGATTATCACAAGAGTTTACTCATCCATGTTTCAAAATGTAACTAAACCTTGATCTGGTTTCAACCATAGTGATGTATCCTTTTCATTCATAAATATATCATCTTGAAAGATTAATATTCATTACAAATCAATAAGACCAATGATAATAACTGTACAACATTAGTCTCTTTGGAAATATAGAAAAATAATAAACTCTCACATTAAAGATATAATGTATTCCCTTTTAATTTTTTCAAAATAAAGAATCCTCTATAGACATTTTCATAGACAAAACCCATTTATATACCCTAAGGAAAAGAATCATAAGAATGAGTGATCTCATATTCATAGTAATGTTAAAATATATATATATCAATTAATATAATTAGTGAAAATAAAATAATTAGAATGGTATTATAACGTCATCATGACTTAAAACAATCATACCTGATCATTCAAACTTCATTAATCATGAAACATAGTGAATGTTTTTTTAAACAAATAAATAAGTCATAATAGTGTGTAATAATCAATTGTAAATCATGATCCATGATAAATAACATTAAAATATTTCATATGTTTTTTCATAAACATTAGCATAGAAAATCATTTCTTTATTAAAGGATCAATACCAAGACTATCATAGTGGACTTGGTTCTTTTATAATTCCACCATTTTCATTCGAGGTTCACTACTCGGAATATATTATTTGAAAATCATCTTTATTGAACAATATTCACACACCATTACTACTATTATTGTCTTATAGTATATCCATTTTTTAAAATTTTATTGGAGGGCTATATAAGTTTTTTCAACCTTCTAGTCAATTAAAACCACATATATATGTGTTCCACATAAACATAACACATTAATCTTATCATTTTCTCATTAACCATGTAAATGATATGATATTCATAAACATTTCATCACCCTAATCACAAACCATTCGTAGAAAAAATAATTATGGTTTCATTGGATTATATCCCTCGTAACTCATATGTAACATCAATCGATGATGTTATAGATAAAAATAGATTAAAAATCACTAGAAATCTTATGGAGAAAAATACGCTTTTCTTTTGAAATAATTTATTTAAAATATAGAAATTAATAAAAACTTTGAGGTAAAATTTTTCATTTAAAATAACAAGGAAAAAATATAAAATAATACTCAAATAAAATATTATTCATTATTGTAAATATAATCATTCATGCGATGTATGTAAAAATAAGAAATTCATTTCACATTTATTTAATAAATGAAAAGTATCACATTTGAAAAATTAAAAAAAATTACATTTAAAATATGATAAATATAGTAAATTATAGATATAATATTTTTATGTATCCAATTTATTATAGTGAAGACATTATTGAAAGAAATTTAATGAAAATATTAATATGCACGAAAATATTCTCGGCCAAACAGAAAAACAAGGCTAGTTCACCATAGAGAAATTATTTCATTCTATTGAGTACATGAAGAGATTAAAATCAAATGAAAACATGTAATCCATAAAAATAAACATAGGTTAAGAAACTACACAATAATTTTGATATATAGATCATATACTTTTGTCATCATAAATTTATTCATGAATAATCCTAGTAAAAATGACATTATAACATAAAACATTTACCTAAAGTCTATATTGCATTGTAAAATCTATAAGATAATGTATAATAAATTTAAATTTTTTATACAGATATATAAGAAAATTAATAGTGCCTATAATTCCAGTCATGGTTTTTTATAAAATATTATAACCTGTATATTAATAATATTAATTATCATCCTCATTTTGGGCATTAATTGCTTCATTATATATATATATATTGGTTTAGAAGATATGGTCCTTAAAATTTAATTGTGGTTAATTCATCTATAGAATAATAATTATGTTATTATAAACATATATATTAATTATATTAATATTTATAACCATTCATATAAATTAGTGATGAAAAATGAATTATATCACTATGTGGAGATGGTAGTCTCTATGTACGGAGGAGTGATTTATCCATTTTTCGATGGATGGAATGAAAGATAGGTAATTAATATTTCACATTGTGGAAAAAAATATATTATATCATAACTATAATATATATAATTTAAATATAACCTAACAACCATCCTTGAAATATGGTGATGGAAAATGAATGGCATCGATATGCGGTGGTTGTAGTCCACATGTATGCACAAGCAATACTTTCATATCCCATTAAATTGAGAATATGTAGTAATTTGTTATGTGAGAATCATAATAGTAAATTAGTATCTTCATGATTATAAATTAATATTGTTTATATGGATACAAAAAAAATCATGATGTGTAAAAAGAAATAAAATTGTGATCTTGGTTGTGATTTATAGCTATACTTGGAAAGTACTCATTTGGATTACACATTAAGACATGGAGGATAGGTCTTAGGAGAATAAAAAAAGATATTTGTTTATGGAAAGTATTATAAAAAATATATTAATTGGTTTTTTAAATTCTATAAGGCTTAAATAGTATGAATAAGTGGGAGAATACATTCCCATTTATAAGGTAGGGGAGAGACAGAAATATAATTTCATAAAATATTTCAATCATATAATGTCATATTCATGGGAATTTGGATCCATATGGATAATTATTTGAAGGTATGATAATATACAGTATAAATATACTAATAAAATAAAAATTATACTAGTTTGGGTATAAATACTACCATTACTTCTAGTTTTAAACCCCAATAAACCTTTATTAACCTTTAATATGGAAACAAAATATTACTACATTTAATATTCATTATGATAATAGTTAATTTATAAATTATTTATTAATTTAATTATGATCATTGTAAATATTTAAAACATATATATATTAATTTTCTATATGTGGTTTAATTTAATTTTATATAATCTCACAAAGTGCAATAAAAACATGTTTTAGAAAATTATATTTTTAAGAAAAAAATAAAATTTACTTCCATTCTAGTCCTTAAAATTACCATAAAATGATTTTTTAAAAATATATGGTTTAATATATAATTTATAAATTTAATTAATACCATTAATAAATATATTTTAATTTAATTTATTAATATAAAAACACTTTACAGGAATGCGAACAGTTTTTCGAAAATATTATTTATGCCAAACAATCAACTCAGACCAAATCCATGGAAAATGATTATTCATGTCTAATTAATAATATTATTTATAATTAAATGATACTTATTTTACTCTATGATTAAATTAAAATCATAATGGATCTTTTACTTCAAAACTAATGAGAGTTTTTAAAATTATTTTCATTTTTTTAGTATTCAATTAAAAATAATAATTTTTAGGAATATTATAAATGTTAACCCTAAAATAATATTGAAATACTGATTTATAAAATGATATTAATTTTATAAATTAAATTTCCAAGAAATTTTACAAATTAATTATAATATTAATGTGTGAAAAATGTAATAAAACCCCATTTTCAGAAGATGAATTGTTGTTAAAGCACAAAATTACTTTAATGAAACATGTGAATTTTTTTATTATGTATTAATAAATAAATTTGAATTATTTAAATTATTTTATCAAAACATCGCTATAACTATATATATCTTATAATTTAAAAGAATGATTAAAAAATCTAAATTTATTATAGTTGATTCGGACTCGGGGTAATGTGTAAAGAAATCTATCAAATACTTCAAGTTTATTTAAATGGAAACACATAAAACATTATGGGGTGATGCACTTGACCATATACATTATATTATCCCTCTAATGTACTATCCTTATGAAATATGACCTTTGTACCTCTAGAATCAAAAAATAGATATATATTTTTCCACCATAGAGAACATTGAATTGGTGACATCAGGGGTAACTATTTATAAAATATAATCACCATAGTCAGCTGGTTTTTCTAGTCACACCACCTTCTAATATTTATGTTTATTCATCCACTCAATCAAAGATACTGATATATTTTTTACAATCACACAACCTTACCTTATAACTATTAGTTTATAGTCAATTATTATATGTACCCCCCCCACTTATAGGTATCCATAAAGACTTCCAAAACCCATCCTCAATCTTTATCTTATAATATAGTATATATATTCATAATTCTATCATAAATCATTTTTATAGTCCTTCATATGAATCTTATGAATCCTTTTGTGCTCCATGATCAAACCAATGTACGATTATATAGAATAATTCATCAAAAATAGTTATATACTAACATCACCACTACCTCTAGAGACCCATGATGCATTCGGAACTCCTCCCGTGTCACCTCTTCCAAAATATGATACTATAATAATTTCAAAGTTCTATATATCCCTTATTTTTTATGAACTACCACTTTATATCTCAATAGTTTTTCTTCTATAATTCTTTTTTATAAAAACACAACAATTAAAATAAAATCATCTATCACCCCAGAAACCCAAAAATGTCTCAGTTAAGAATTGTTTTTACAAATTATTCCTAACAATATTATACTTGAAGGCCATTCTCAAGGATTACCTCAAGTCCTCAATCCACTTCAATTCCTTATTTGTTTTCCATTTATCATCCAATCCCAAATCACATGAAAAATAGAAACCACATGATTTTTTAAACAATTTCTCACCCTTTTCAACATCGACACTGAGGTTCAAAAACATTGAGTACTTTCTTTCCACATCAATCAATTATTTTTTTACAATAAAAAATAGAATTTTTTCCCTTTTAAAATTTGTTAATAAATGCGTTTTAACCTTTAACTACTTATAGAATAAAATAGTATTATTGATTCCATTAATTGAATTATTCTTTAATTATTTATTTGTTTTATAAACTGATTTTTAAATAAAATAAAAATAATTATGAGTTGGGGTATAAATAATATAAAAAATAAATTATAATAAGATAATTAAAATTTGTCATATCATCATTTATTAATTATTTAAATCAACCTTAGGGTTTTAGTATTGATATTTTTGGTTTTATATCACCGTGGTTAATAATTGTTAATACATTTAGAATGATCCTCATTTTCTATATTTTCATCCTTCTGAAGATTGATATTTTATAAAATAATTATACATATGATGAAGAATAATTACTTTTTTAGAGCATAAAATGATGGTTTTTTAGATCATATATTTATTCTTTTTAAATATATAATCGTTATTATAAAGTTCAAAAGGATTTTTGTAAAATACTAGATATTATTTTTCCAATTATTATTTTTGGTTGAAATGATTCATACAAACACATATGTTTATATAGAATACTCAGATAATTATTATTCAAATTCATACTTGGGAAAAATAATTATCATACACATTCATGTTTATGTGCAGTAATCCTTATTTATAATTTATAAATAAAAAATTTGTTTATTCAAACATAATCAATATGTATTTTTAAATAAAAAATATGTTTTGTTTTACATATCTTATCATATATTTATTCACATTATTTTTATTATACAATTATTTATGGATTTAATTATTCCAGTGTAAAATGTTAATTATTTTTATTTCATGAAAATTTTTACTGATTTATTTTAATCCAAATATAATTATAATTTTGATTTATAAATGATATTTCATTTCCATTATTTTTTTCACATTTGAGAGTTTAAAATTTCACTCATTTTAAATATAATTAATTTAACTTGGTTGATTTTTATAAACATGATAAGCATATTTATTAATTATTATTTACAATTATATTACATTTTTCTTTCTTAATGTTTTTTGAAATATATTAAATTTTATATATTATAAAATAATCTCTTAACTCTGAAATGTTTTGTTATCCTTAGAGGGAATTGTAGCTACATATGAAAAGATAATTTTGAAATGATTATAGATTCTTATAAATTTATCAAAGGATTCTAATTACAAATCAACACTCTTTATATAGTTAGATAGAGATACATCTATGATAAATTGGTTTAGGATATTCAAATTGTATGGTGTTACAAACATATATGATCATAACATCAACACCTTCATACATACATCATTTTTATTTACATTTACTACCAAAAGGGAACATTCTTCCATTAAAACTCTAGTATTCTTGTCTAACTGCTTTCTATGTTTCAAAATTTTTCTATTTTTTTTATAATTTATTTAATTTTTATGATTATTAATTCAAAATAATCACCATACTATTAGGTTACACTGCCCCTATAAAGGTTTCATATTGGGCTAAACCTCAAGAAGAAAACGACAGTTTCATATATTTCTATTGGTCCAGTAAATGGAAAGGGTTTCACTAATTCCATGTTCAAAATTAATTCAAGGTTTGTTCTTCTTAAAATTCTAAAGGACGTTTTTTTGTTCCAATAGGTGCTTAAAAAGATGCTTTTGTTTTTTCCATCACGGATTAAAAAGGTAGTTGTAAAAGGTTGTGAACACTTTAAAAGGATAAGTCATTATATATATGGTTTTCATACTCTAATTTTGAGAGAGTGAAAAGTGTAAATAAGATTATATTTCTCTAAACTAATTTAAAAATACTTTTGATGATATTTTATTGTCCACTATAAATTTTATTAACATATATAATTATTTAAAAAAACAATTTTAAAATTCACCCCTATTAACGACTCATCCATATCCTAGACATAACTGTCGAAGGAAATGATACATTTAAGATGAGAGAAACAAGTCCAAATGATGTTTTTATTCCATAAGGACCGCATTTTGTAATTTTAAGGATTTTGGATTTTAGAATTTTGGGATGGAAGAACAATTTAAATATCTACGTATTGACCACTACACAACCATTATAAATCATTGTAAAATATTTAAATGAAATGATGATACTATTAATAGTGTTGATTATTATAAATATTTACTTAATTGTTAAAACACAAATGTAATTTATAAATACATTAAAATAAATTTTGTCATCTAAAATTATAGATGTAAAATTGAAAATCATAGGTTGATAATCATATAAACTACTTAAAACAGTTTTGATAAACTATTTTGAAATAAAATCGGTATTTTAAGGGGATAATAACATGGTTCTAATATTAGTGATAATGAAATTATGAGTCTGATGTTTCAATGATTTACTAGCATTTTTAATAAATTTAATCCATAAGGGGTGGATCTGGATTATAATGTTTAAATTGAAATATATTTAAGAGATATTTTTAAATTATGAAATTTTGTGAATTTAAAGAGGAGAATATAAAAAAAATATAAAGAATATATAGTTTATGGTATTATTATATCTTTATTTCCATATTATTTAAAATTTATAAAAAATTTGAAGATTAATATGATAAATTAATAGGATTTTCACTAAAATAAAAATGAATGTTAATACTTACTCATAGAGTTTTCATTTATTAGTAAATGAATATACATAAGTATGTTATGTTACCCAATAGATATTAAAAAATAAATAATGGATACACAATAAAGAAGAAAATATATTATTCCATATATGATCACAGAACTAAATTAAAAGTTATTTTGTTTTAAAGTTATTTTTATATATTTTTTTTAATATTGTGTAAGATCTCAAGCTTTTGTAGTGGTTTATAGGGATTATATTTTGTATTGTTTTCCATTTGTGCATATATAATGTTTGTGTTTTATCTTGGGTTCATTTATATTAATTTTTTTGAATTTTGAATGGAATAGGGGTTTTTCATGCTTGGCACACGTTTTGACCAAACTATGTTCCTAGCTTAGAAAATAATGCAAAACCAAACTAAGGTTATTTACACGGTCGGTAATAGGTTCTTCAAACCATGAACCCTCATAAGAGAAAAAAGTGTGAAACCCCCAGGATAAGCACGTAGTTATGGACACATTTAGGGGAAACCATGATCCTCATATAGGAAATCATGTGTGCGGAATTAATTAACCCTAAAATTGGTGATAAAAATACATGAACCCTCTGAATTCACCCAAACACAGTTCCGGCTAATCCTGAACTCATTCATCTTATTTTTTGAGGAATCTATATGAATCCATATGGATCTCAAAAATCATTCTTTATAAATTGAAGGATGAATTTTTGGACTTCCACCTTTATGGGTATTTAGTTTATTCTTGATTAGGATTCCTTATATCCTACTCTACTTTTCAGATAAAAATTGATTGTTTATCCACTATTGGAAAGTTTTTGGATCCAGGATTTAGTGTTTAATGATATTTTTGATCTTTTTTCTAGGATTTTATTCAATATCTCATTCTTTATCATTGGTTTGACCTTTTCATTTCAATTAGGGCTTCAGTTTGGTGATCTCTCATCAACGGGTTGAGGTAGTTGGTCTAAATCAAATCCCTAGAGTCTCGAATTCCTATTGCATACATGTGTTGTCAAATTTAAATAGGATTGATTAAAAATTTAATCTTAAATATAATAAATTTATTGATTAATTAATGTATTTATTCATGTAATTGATTTAGTGTAATCAACATATGATCATAAATTGGGATAAATCTAGGACATTTAAAATTGGGTGAATTGGATTAATTAAGAGGTGAAATAATTTATTAATATAGATTACAATTGTGGAAATTGGATGAATTAATTATTGAATTAATTAGTGGATTTTTAGGATTTTGGATATTGTATTAATTAATGGATTGTTGGGATGGTTGTAAATGGACTAATTAACTACTAAATAAATTAATGGATTGTGATGAATATGGAATTGATTGAATAATTGTTTGTGGATGTGGATAACTAATGTGTTGAAGTATTTGGTCAATTAATGTGATTATGAATTGATTTAATGTAGGGATAATGTGATATTTTTCTTAAAATTAATGTATTAAAGGGATATTTGATTAAATATTTCCAAATAGAATAATGGTGATTTGTTATTTTTTCATTATAATTAATGTATTGACCATGATTTTTTGTATAATTTAAATGGTATATCAGAATTTGAAATTTTATTAGAGTTTAAATGATTATTAAGCTTTATTGATGTGATATATGTTATTTTGTGATATATGTGATATATGTGTGTCATAAATGGTTGGGTATATCAAAAGATCATAGTGATAAATAAGGGTGGGAGATGATCTGTTGCATAAAAAGTTCATAGTGATAAATGTGTGTCGGAAATGGAGTTGTTATTCAAAATCCCAATTTTGATATTGTTTGATAAATGAGTTATGGTTCATGAAATGTTGTTTTAAATAACACTAGGTTTCTAAAAATGGTGATCATGACCAATATTTTTTTTCAGTGGCCTATGGTTCTATTTGGTTTTAATTTGAATTGAAATAAAATGGATAATAAAATAACATGTGTTATAATGAATTTTGAATTTAATGTATAATATTGCTCATACCCTAGCATGGGTTGAATCATTTATTTATGGTGCGGGTGTCCTTGGGAAAATGTTTGTTTATGTGGTTAATTAAAGAATAATTGAAAAATGTGATAACTATTTACTTATGAATATTTCATTATTCATTATACTACCGCATAAACATTCATTGACTATAAATCCTTTTAGACCTCATTGGTGGTGGCCTACAGAGTTATATGTACACACTACTCAGGCTTCCTGGTTGGTACCCAAATAGACATAATGTTTGTAGGATGGGATAAGGGAAAAGTCTTTATGACAGATGTATTATGTGAGATAAAGCATGAATGAGAGAACTATATGTGATTTTGTAATGTCTTAAAAGATTTCAGTGTATTTAATTATTATTTATCTTTAATATTAACAATTAAAATTTATTTTAAATTAAATATTCACTACATTAGTCTTCGGTATTGTATTGGTGTTTTTTCACCATGTAAACTTATTTTGGTTTGATTATTGGATGTATCATTAAGTTATTCTTATTTATTTCTGTTGTTGTGATAATTTTAAAGAGAGGGAATTGTCTCTCAATGATTGATAATGGACCCTTATATCTATTCGGTACCATCTATAATATGAGAAAGCATGTATTATTTCATGTAGAATATAGTCTCGGAGAAACAATGGGTGGCTCCCAGGTCGGGATGTTACAAAGTGGTATCAAATGTGATTTCATTCGTTTTTCTTTTGTTTTAATACTTGTGGAAAGGTAGAAATGAGAATTTTATGAATCATGATTTGGTTAAGTGATCATATATGGGAGTAAATACAAATTTTATGTGGGTTAAATACATGTACCTAGGTTTGGATTGTAGTTAATGATGTTTGTTGTTACAGTTGATGCTACTTCAACTCAAGTGATGCACTTGTCGTGTGGTGTGATTATTATTTCTAATATTTTTTTTAGATTTAACTCGTAGGTAGGTAAGTCATGAGAGTTGAGTATACATTCATATTTTTAGGAACATAGTATTTTTATGTGACATTCATCATTTTATACATGCATAAAAAATAGTTTTGGTGTTAATTGATAATATAATTGAAATTGTATTATTTTCTTATGAAATAGAACTAAATATGATTTCTAATATAAACTGATTTTTTTAAAATGATGATAGATTTGAATAAATGGGTGTATAATGAGACATGTAAATGAGAAATATTTTACCATTTTTAGGCTATGACCTAGACGTTTGAAGGTTAAGTGTATCGATAGTTCCTCGGTTTTGGCCATATTGTGGGAAAATGAGGGATTGATTGTTATGGTGTTATGTGAATCCATATTGTTAATTTTGTTAATGTGTGCTATGTTTCCTAAGAATATGATTATAATTATAGTGATATGCCTCCATGTTAGTTCTTATTAATTGGATGAAAAAAATTTATGGCTATAAATAATCCTCTAGTGGTGGAACATGAGGCATCGATAATGTCGGGTGAGGAGGTCAGACAATAGATCTGGGGGAGATTTTCTTAGTTTATATAGTTTATCAAAAGACGCCAAGGGATGGTTTTGAAGAGTATGTATAACCTAACAAGTGACATTTATTTTAAATAACCATAGATATTTACTATAGATGGTGTACCTAAGGTATCTATGTTCTGGAATGAGTCTATCCAGAATATACATGACCATTAAGACACACCTACCAAGAAAAGAGTCAAATTGGATGTATATATGTTACATAGTCAAGAAACGTGATGGTGGGAAATCCACACTAATGATTGATTTCTATAAAACATATAGTGGATAGAATTTTAGGATAATTTATTAGATAAATTTTATCCTAGAATTATTAGACATGAGATACAGGTTCAGTTCATGCGGTTGACTCAGGGGAGTATGTTGGTGATGGACTATGGTGAACACATTACAAATTTTTATAACTTTTTTCAGTATTGGTGGGGATAAAGATACTATGAAAATGTGTTTTTAGGATGGGCTTATATGTGAGATTATGTCCCAAATTAATTTCTTCAATCTTAAAAAGTTTTCTAAAGTGAGGAATCATACTATAATTTTTATGCGGACTTAAAAGAGTCTTCCTGTGGAGGATAGGTGGTTTCTACTAGATGTGTATGTGGCCCAACATCCAAGATTTGGATGTGTCATTACATGTATATTATCTTGTGTAGTGGAAAATAGAGGGTCTATATAGAAGGATTAGTTACACAGGACCATACATAAGTGATCTGTCACCAGTGTGGTAGGTGTGGGAACTTCCATAGATAGTTCCCCAACCACTAGTGTAACACACATAAATTATGAAGTAATAACATTATATTCGATATCATGCAAGACATGTTACACCAAGGACATAAGAGGACATAATGTCATGATAAATTAAAATATAATTACTATTTAAATAGATTTTATAGATTTTATCTTTTCAATTCACACTAAACCATGTCCACATGTGTTGCACTAAAGACTAACCATCTTCGATGGCAGGTGTTGCACATAAGACTGAGTTTTACAAAACAATAATATATTATTAAAATATTATTATTTAATATAATAAGATATAAAAAATCCATTACAAATATTATTAACTAACTTATGTAATGATATGGTTTATATAAATGTAAAATGAATTCATGGGTTACCAATTAATGGGAAGCAAAAATAAGAACAAATTCGATATAAAAAATAAATATTATTATTATTATGCTTTTTACAGATTTTTATCCTAATAAACATAATTAATTACAATTAATTATTTATTTTAATAAAATATATATGTTATATGCTAAATAAATTACTTTTTATATTCATCCATTAGGTTTGATATGAAAAAGATAAAAACAAACCGTAACTTCAACAATAAAACCCTATATTTCAATATAGACAATTTTACTACTTTTAATGGAAATACAATTTTAAAATTGTATTTTTACACTTTAATTGAATTAACATGTCAATCAAAACATCATATTTTAAATAAAATAATTATTTTTACTCTAGGTTGAAGTTTTTATATTTTCTGGGAAAAAATGTTTTTTAACGAATTGTTAAAAATACTGATTTTTAGTTCTGAACATCTATTTAATATAATTTATTTATATTTCTAAATTGTATATTTAATTGGTTTAAAAGTTATCTTACCAAATCTTTTTACAAATTAATATAAATTTAGTCATTTTTATCAATCAGATTTTGAACATGACTATAAAAACATAGAAATCTTTTTAGCATTCTTACATTAATACCCGCATTGTCGTCCCATATGTGGGATTAAATTAAAGATAATTTCTACCACTAATGTGATTGAAATATGAAAAAATGGGTTAAATATTTGGAATAATAATAATAAATAATTTATAATAAGGTAAAATTGTTTTTTTCAGTAAAAACATAGTGAAATTAATTAAAATTAATTACAATTATTATGGAAAAAATTTTCTTATTAGAGGACTAAACCTTTAAAAAAGGTAATAAATGGCCTTTACACTTGTCCAGAACCTATTTTATGGACATATAAAGGCCATAAACATTAAATTATTTAGTTTTTTGGTTTTTTATGACTTGTTTTTGTAAGAACATGTGTACTTCAAACTTGTTTTCAAAAACTCTAATGGTGTCCTTTTCCTTTACTATAAAAGGCCACCACCTATCCCACTACTTCACACCTCAAAAAAATATTATATTAGGACACTATAAACCAAAATATATTTGAAAAATCCCTCAAATTGACCATGAATCATTCATTTGGGAATAAATCCTTCCTAATAAGCCTTTTGGTATAAACTAAAATATGTTACCAGATTAATAGGCAATGTCTTATCTTATGATTTTTAGTTTCATTTCCATTAACCACTATCTATAATCATCTTATTATATTATTTTATAGAAAATAGTATCCCAAATATAAATGGATTTTTTAATTCTATGGTATTGATCTACAGTTACACACATCTCCATTTAATGGTTAACGATCCTATTGTTTATGTGTACTACGAACTACTTCATCCGAAAATGATAAGTGTACATTTTTTCCATTACCAATAATCTAGTTTAAAATTATGATGGAAGATATGTTTATATATTTTATATATATTTTATATAATATATTTATTCTTATTTAATTTTTATCTATAAGATTCCATTATTCTGTTCATATGGTGTAAATACAACAATTTCGTTTGAGTAATTGTGGACTGCTGCCACCTAAAAGTGATATGACATAATCATGACATAAATGGAATGTAAAATGATGGTTTTAATAATAATATGTAAGAAATATAACCTATATATATGATACTATAATTATATTATTATTATTTATCATTTACTTTTCTTTCCTTTAATATGATAAATAAATGAATGTAGCATCCATGCGTACGTACAACAAACTGTATCCATGAATGGTGCACTTCATTTATAATATCCAAATATTATAGACTACAATAAATACATATATACTGATTATAAATGACAATTATGTCATGTTTTACATTCTGGAGATGATAAAACCATGATCTAATTAATGACAACAACAAATGACAAGTTAAAAATTACTCGAGAAAACTCGGAAATTAACACCCAAAAAGTAAAATTAATAAAATTTATTAACGAATGGATGATTATATATTATAAGAAGTTAATATATTATTTAAACCTGATTGTGTTTAATATATTAGTTATTAACATATTTCTAACTACTATACAGGAGATTAAATACCACACAACAAAAAAAGTATAAGGTAAGGGATTTCATATTAATTTACTTTCTATTAAGACTTACTTTTTTATGCACCAATTCTCCTTTATTTGTTTATATAATTCCTTTTTACATGTTATATCAGGAGTCTAATTGTTCTAATTATATTATATGTTTCATTTAATTCATATTTAATTATGTTTTAAATGTTTCAATGTTGTTTTGGACACAATGAAAGGTTTTGAAACAATTTTTCCTGAAGAAAGTTTTAATGTCAACGACCCTTCTTATTACATATCTTCCTATAAGGTATTATTTATAAATCCATGTTATTTATTAAATATGGATATTTGATAAGGATATTTGTTTTGTTATATGATGTATTATTTGGACATGCAAGACACGGGTTGGGGATCATTTAAGGAAAGCCCAACGAGCTGAGGACCAATTAATGAAACCCCCTCTATGAATAAGTGGTATCTTGAGAAAAATTAATTGGAAAAATAGTTTAAACTTTCTCTTGATAGTGAAGGTATCGTGTTCCATGAAAATATTAAGTATAACAATATTTCATTTCCTTTATTGAGGATTTTGATATTATTTATCCTTGTGATTTTGAGTGGATATATCTATGGATGAATTTATTTTTCCCTTTATTGATTTAATAGAATATATTCTCATTTTCTTACTTTTCCATGTAAATATTTCCTTATATATTTGTTTTTATGTCTTGTGTTATCATTTATGTACATTTCCATGTTAAATTATTCAAATTGATTCATTATTTCTTATGATTTACTTACCCTTACTCATCATTTGAGATCACCCTTATTATGTTTAGTTCTATAGGTTTTGAAGAATAAATCTTTGAATAAGAACTCAAAGACCATGTTATTTCATTTTATTATATATCTTATCTATATTTCTTATTTATTATTATATTATGGGTTTAGTATATCTAATATAGATTTCAAAGACTACTAAACTAATTGGTTCATTGGGATTTGATTCCTTGTAATCATTCCAATGTAATAATATAATGCATCGGCTCTGGACATCTGGGGTTATAGAGTAATAGTTTCATTGCATTTGGTATTAGAGGAAGTTTAGCATAAACAATGGAAACATGATTTAGAAAATTTATATTAGGAAGCACAACCAAAAGTTATACATTGAGGATAAGTTTTAATGAACGTACATGAATTTTGGGAAGGAAGTGATTATAAGGGTATTCCATGAAATAAATCCCTATCTGGATACTAAAAGTAAATGTGATTTTGTCACAGATATACCTAGAAGTAATAACTTTAACAAGGTATTCCAAACCTATCTTGAGGTAACCTGCTACATGAAAACAGTCTTAACTATGAACATGGTTTGACACACCCATGGGATATGATTAGAATAATTCAGAATTTATTTTTATACCGTTATAGAGGATATAAATATAAATATTACCCCAAAGTAACTAATTTTTTTTTATTATTTTACTCATGATGCATAAATTTATGTTATTTGATATACTGTATTTAGAGTTATACAAGGTCCATAATATTATGAGATAATTTAGTGTATGAAATTATTTAGAAATGCCACCTAGAAGGAAGAATGGTATCAGTACTGATGGAAAATGATGATATTTTCATATTAAGGAATAAAATATAATTAGTATTGAAACTGAGAATGTTATGGATATATTTGGTCAGTTTAGTCAGGTTATGAAAAATAACCTTTGTCAAATGGACAAACATATTTCATGGAGAGAATAACCTAGGCTAGATCCCTTTAGGTGGCATAATCCCATATCATTTAGTGGTACTTCTAATCCAATTGTACCTAAGTAATGGATTATGTATCTGGAAAAGATATTTTCTACTTTGGAATGCAACAAAAATTAAAAGGTAACACTTGTAGTCTATTTTATCCAAGGTGACATAGGAAAATGGTGGACTCTAATCCATAGTACAAGGGAGGAAGAAGAAATTGAAATCATGGAATAGAGAACATTTTATGAGACATTCATCGATAAATAATTTCCTCATGATGAATAATTTAATAAGAAGAATAAATTCCTTGGCATAATGAAAAACTATGAATAGAGTGTTGTAAATTATGAATCGTTCTTTACAAGGAAATATAATTATGCTACATATTATATATGAAACACATAGTTGAATATTGACTGCTTCCTAAAAATAATTAAACTAAATCTATGAAGGGAACTAGTGTCTCATTGATGAAATAGTTGTATGTGCTATCAATACAGAGAAATAGTTAAACATTTCTTATGGATTCAAGGAAAACTAAGAGAAGAAGAGGTATTCTGAACACTATTAAAAGGGGAATGAGTTAAAGAATATACAGGGAATGAATTATTTTCCATAATTTGATAAATCTAGAAGGAATCACCCTAGTAAATTCTTGATAGGTTATGGAATTTTTTATAATTTGGGATAAAGGGTAACCAAGAAAAAGAATGAAAAGGGATGAAGGAAAATGTTGTTATTCAATGTTACAAATACAAGGATATAGGGAACTATGTAATATAATGACCAGTGAATCATGCAAATATACCTCAGAACAAGCTAAGGGGTCAATGTAAATAAAATTCTATTAACACAACTGAAGTAGAATAATTAATGTACTTCTGTATTTGGATCTATGAAATATGTTTTAAATAATTTTTTACAATGTTCTCATCATGTTATTTATGAAATATGTATGTATTGTAATACAATACATTTTTGTTAAGGAATTGGGATCATATAATGAATGGTACACAGTAAATTAATTTAGTAGAAAGTATTTTTTTTAAAAACACATGATTGAGGGAAATAAACCCCTTAATATGTTTATGATTTTGATATAATGATGATGAAATGATTGATTTGTAAATGTGATTACTACATTGGAACAAATTAATAACTATTTAAGAAGTGATCAATGCTATTATTGATAGAGTTCACAATGCATTTATATTAAATTAATATATCCAATAACATGTGTATTACATAAGGAATAAGGGATAATTCATGTTTCAAAAAAGTTTTTATAGTTATTAGAGTTATTATTATATTTCAAGAGGATATATGATGAGTCTATTCACATGTTTGGAATGTGAAAATTTAGAGTTTATTCATATTTATTAATGGATAACTATATGTTTGATGACATTATTTCTAAATTATTGGATCATAATATTTTGGAAATTTAGTTAATTGTTTAAGATGATATTTGTACAATATTCTAAATATTTTAGTAATAATACACCATATGATTCACCATGTTCTATGAGGTGATGTAGAAATAGTTTAAGGCATAATTGAAGGAATTGATTATGTGTATAAAAACATATATTTACATATATTCTCATACAATGTAAGAATTGATAAACTATAGAAGATAAATGATCTTGAAACAAAAAATTCTTTCATATACCTTTTTTTATGAATCAAATGGCCTCTTAGATCATCACATATTTATGGCCTTTTGATTGTTAACTTTTTCCAAACCATGTTCTCTAGAACTCTCCATCAGAAGATGGTTATTATATTCTTCCAATGTATCCAAGCCCCACTTCCCCACCTATGTTCTCTTACTAGGGAACCTAGTTATGAGACCACTCTACATTCCTTTCTCTCTAATTAATAAGATGTGATATTAATAATTTTTATGATCTGGGTATTCCAAAAATATTTTATTTTCAATCCCTCTATCACCAAGATCATGTTTAAATTGCAAGGATTAGATTTAATTAAGGTGGAGATAATGTAACTCCCCGAAATTCTATACTACAAACCTTACATTTGATACCGTGAATGACACGAAACACCAAATGAATAAGGGAATATAATACCGAGGTACTTTAAAATAAATTTAATATTTAAATTATATTTGATATATTTTATATTTTCCAATTCACGCTACACCATGTTAACATGTGTTGCACTCAAGATAACATTTCTTTGATTTCTTGCATTACATGAAAGAACAAGTTTTACAGATGAATAATATATTATTAAATTATAATTTTTTAATACAATAAAATATAAACTAGATAATATAAATAGTATTAATTAACCTATTAAAATATATGCTTTATATAATTGTAAAATTAATTAATGGGTTACTAATTAATGGGAAATGAAAATAAGAACCAATTGGATATTAAAATAAATAGTATTATTTTTATGCTTCAAAATGAATTTTTTCTTATTAAACATAATAAATTAAAACTAATTAATTATTTAAATGAAATATATTGTTTATATATTCAATTAAGTATTTTTTATATTCCTACATTAGGATGGGTAGGAATAAAATAATAATAATTCATGTTTTACACATTTAAAACCTATATTTTTATAAATTTAATTTTACCATAATTTAATAGTGACCCCATTCAAAATATGAATTTTTATGATTTATTCAAATTAATATTTCCAAAACAAAATAATAGGATACATATTAATTAGGTTAGGTTTATTTTTTTATATTTTACTGAAGCATTTCATTTTTAATGAATAATTAAAAATACTGAATTTTAGTCCAAAACTTTTTTTCCCTCTAATTTATTTATAAGATTAAATTATATTATTAATTTTTTTCATATTTAATTAGGTAATATATTTTTCAATTAATAATATTTTTGTTAGTGGGATAAATTTCACTTTGAAATTCACTCTAGAAACATAGCAATCTTGTGGACATTTTTACTTTAAGATCTGCATTGTTGTCACATCTGTATGATGAAATTTTAATTTATTTCATCCCCTTATTTGATAATTTTATTAAAAAATGGATACCATATTATAAATTATTATAAATTATATTTTATACAATGTTAAACCTATTTTTTACCAAAAATAATAGCGAAATTATTAAAAAATAATTACAATTATTAAGGTAAAATTAATCTTAGTAAACAACTAATCCTTTTACTTTAGGGACCAAATAACCTATCCAATTTTCCAAATTATAATTTTTTCATATATTTTTTGTAAAACATCCATTATTAATTTTTTAGGTTTTTTATGAATTTTTCAGGTATGATCATGTGTACACATAACTTGTTTTCAAAAAATCCAAGTGATTCATTTTCCTTCCCTATAAAATGCCTCATCCACTCCCACATTTTCACACATAAGAAACCTGTTAGTATCATCCACGATATACAATAATACCTTCCTAATATCCATACCCTCTAACTTTAATCCCTCCTTTGGTAATTAAGCCTTAAACATAATCATTTTTTTATAAAACAAAAAATGTTACCCGATTAAGACCTAACATCTTCTATCAAGATTTTTAGATTCATTTCCATTATCCACTCCTTATACTCCTGTTATTAAAATCTTTAAAAAAACTAGTATCCTAAATATATTATTTTGTTGTGATTAATATTTTTTAATCTACACTAAAAACACCACTATCTAGTTTGTAACGAACATACTATTTCAATATAAAACGAATTACTGTGGCACGAAGCAATGATTGTTCATTTTTACTTTTCCACCTATCATAGTAGACATTATGATAGAAAAAATATTTATATATGTTACATATTATATTTATAATTTATTGATGATTTTTTATGAATTTTTTATTACATACAATTATTCTTTACATCTTCTATAAATACGATAATTTCATTTGAGGGAGTGTGGACTACCTGCCCCTCATAGTGATATGACTCATTATTGCCATACATGGAACATATAAATGATGGTTTTCAAAAACATATGTGTTTCGGTGCGGATGTGCGTCGGGTTACGCTGTTCCGCCAGGACGCGTTCGCGCGTGCACCCGTCAACCCGAGGGGATGGGCGCGCGGCTTGTGGTCCCGCAGTCCCGCTTTCCAAGGGCGGGCGGCATCCGTCCCTTATTCAGGGGCGTCTGCTCCTTGATCGAAACCGGGATGATGGGATGTCGGCTTCTCCTTCCTTGGACGTCTCCTCGGAACTTGTCGCCTAATCCGGGTCTCCCTCATAGACTTCAGAATGTTCGTGAATCTCGTTCCCGGCGCCATATCTTCATGGACACCGGTTAATTACGCTACTTCCGCCCGGACGTTCCAAGGAGTCTGGGCGGGGCAGCAACCTGCGGTGAGAAGGCCGGGTGGCTCTGGGTGCTGGGGGCGTGTTGTAACACTGCGGCTCTGCACGTCTGTCTTCCGTCCCTAATAGGGCTTCTCGAAGGCACGATGGCCTGAGGCATCCCGTACTAGGTGCGGGGAACTGTGTCACCTGAGGTTTTCCTCAGCTTCCCGTGTTTAACACGGGGTATGCCGCGAGTTTAACGTCCAGCGGGGACGGCATCGGACCGATCAACACGAAAAGTGGATCAGATGACAGAACCCCTTGCGGGGAACCTCCGACGCTGGGGCCAGCACATGGGCGGCTTCCCAAGTAACGTGGAGTGAAGTGAAGTGGCATGACCCCACCGGGATGTGGCGGCCCGGGTAAGGATCAGGGTGGATGATGGAGTAAAGAGCTTGGACCCCAGAGGGGCTTCCTACGTACCGCGCGTTAACACGGATCAAAGTCAACGTAGTTCGGGCATACAGTTTAACGTCATGCTGGACGTCGGCAAGCCGACTCATGAAGAGGTCGAGGCCGCCGGGCGGAGGATTGAACCGAACCACCTCGCACGGAGGGGGATGGAACGGCCGGGTGGATCACAGTTTCACGTCATGCTGGACGATAAAAGGGGAAATGGACAAGGGGGGCTGTGGGGAGGCACCGTGGAGATACACACGGGCGGTCTCCCACAGGGGCGGATTCATAGGTGAATCAACGCAAGCGTGAACCCTGGAGGGGTCCACTGATGGACGAACCGACGTAAATACGACCGGGACGACCAGGTGGTGGGCTTGGACCTCAGGGAGGCTTCCTACGTACCCTGTATAGAAGACAGGGATCAAAGTCCACGTAGTTCATTCTGTCAGGACTTACGCACTTGGGGCGGCCCGGATACTGCAAAACTCAGTTGGAAGGGACTTGGACCGAAAGCAAAAGACACCTCGATCCCAGTCAGACCCTCTACTGGCTTCGGCAGTGGGGAGGTGCAATGGAGATACACATGTGCAGCCTCCCACGAGAAACTAGGGGTTTGTAATACCCTGCCCCCGTAGGGAAAAGCCACTCCCATTAAATCGTCCCAAAAGGGGGACAATCCCGACATCCCTGTAGAGACGAGCGGGTGGGGGCCACGTCCAAACCGGGGGAGACCCTGCGTGCGGAGCACGGGATCAGGTTGCGGACGGTTTAGCGTCTTGCCAGACGAAGTACAGTTTAACGTCATGTGTTGAGGACGAGGCACTTGGCAGTTTAACGTCTTGCAGCACGGACGATGGGGGCTAGGCAGTTTAACGTCGTGCAGCTTGGACGGGTGTGCAGTTTAACGTCATGCTGGGCATAGGTTGCCGGACGAAGCACTTGGCAGTTTAACGTCTTGCAGCACGGACGATGTACAGTTTAACGTCGTGCAGGACGTATATGCAGTTTAACGTCATGCTGGACGAGTATGCAGTTTAACGTCATGCTGTCCGGCGCTTGCTGGTCGTAGACCGCAGTGCGCAAGGACGGTAACTGGATCTCGATGGGCAGGACGGCCTCAGCTCCATACACCAGGGAATAAGGGGTCATCTGGGTGGAATTGCGAGTCGTCGTCCGATAAGCCCAGAGGGCGTTGGGGAGCTTGTCCGGCCAACTCTTCTTGTTCTGACCAACCATCTTTTGCAAAATGTTAGAGAGGGTTTTGTTAAACGCCTCGATCTGTCCATTCGCCTGCGCATGATAGCGAGATGTATGGTTCGAGCGGATGTTATACTTGGCGTACAACTTCTTCAACTCGGCTGCTCGGAAATTGGTTCCGTTATCCGTGAGGATAGCGTGAGGCACTCCAAATCGATAGATGATGTTGGAGGTCACGAAGTCAGCGATCGAACAGGATTTGACCTCTCTGAGCGGAATCGCTTCTGCCCATTTGGAGAAGAAGTCCGTGGCGGTCAGAATGAACCGGCACTGGCGAGCTGTCGCCGGCGGGTAAGGTCCCACAACGTCCAGTCCCCAGACTGCAAAGGGCCAGGAATACCTTGTGGTATGGAGAGGCTCCGGCGGCCGATGCACAAAGTTCGCGTGAACCTGGCACGCATGGCACCTCCTGGCGTACTCGATGCAGTCATGGATCATAGAGGGCCAGAAGTATCCCAACCTCCGAATCGGGTGGGACAGCTTCGGCCCAGTTTGGTGGGCGCCGCATGAACCAGCATGAACCTCTTGCATGACTCGTGGGATCTCAACTCCCTGAAGGCAACGGAGGAGAACACCATCAAATCCGCGTTTGTAGAGGATCTGCTCCAGGCCGGGACTGCTCTGGAGGACGAACTGCGATGCGCGGCGTCGAACTCGCTCGCGCTCGGCCCGATCTGACGGAAGAATGCCATGTTGGAGGTACTCAACCAAAGGCGTCCTCCAATCAGGGGCTGATTCGACTGCTATATCTGGGGTACTCGGGGCTCCGGGCATAGGGGCAACCGTGGTGAGATTACTTACCAACGGGCCGCGATCTTCTTCCGGGATAACGGGAGCGATGAGCCTGCGGCGCGTCACGCGGACGATCAGGTTGTCCTGTTCAGGTTCCGCAAGTGACGCAGCCAGGCTGGCCAAAGCATCTGCTCGACCGTTCTTCGACCGGGGAATATGGACAATTTCTGGCCGAGAAGGGAACCGGGCCATCAGAAGGAGGGTGCACTCCAACAACGGCACAAGTTCCGGCTTCCTGACAACATAGTCGCCATTGATCTGCTTAATGACCAGCTCGGAGTCCCCTTTCACACACAGATGGGGCACGTCGATCTCGAGAGCTAACTCGAGGCCGGTGATGAGGGCATGGTATTCCGCCTCATTGTTGGTACAGCCCTCTGACAACAGGAAAGAGTATGGCAGCACGGCTCGCTCCGGGGTAATGAAGACGATGCCCAAGCCCACTCTATTGAGCTTAGGATTATCGAGTCTTCTACCGGTGGGGCTCCGGGAGGCACCGTCAAAGTGCATCTGCCAGCATGGATCGGCTCGATCAACCGAGAGAATGGTCTCATCAGGAAAGCCTAGATCCAGCGGCTGATCCGCGGAGGTCGGGTGAGCGGCCAGAAAGTCTGCCAACGCTTGCCCTTTGATGGCCTTCTGAGACACATACCTGATGTCGAACTGCTGGAGAATCACAGCCCACCGCGCTAGACGGCCAGTCAACATAGGTCGGCTCAGGATATATTTCAACGGGTCTACCCGAGAAACCAACTGTACCTCATGGTGCTGCAAGTAGTGCCGTAATTTCTGTACGGCAAATACGAGCGCCAGGCAGCTCTTCTCGATGGGGGAATACCTAATCTCCGCATCGAGGAGCATGCGACTGAGGTAATAGAGGCTATTCTCTGTTCCCTCGTTGTTCTTCTGGGCGAGAAGGGCACCCAGGGACCGTTCCAGGGCGGTCACATAAAGGACCAGCGGCTTTCCGGATACGGGCGGCATCAGGACCGGAGGTCGAAGCAGGTACTGCTTGATTTCCTCGAAAGCGGTCTGACACTCTTTATCCCATACATAGGTGACACCCTTCTTCATAAGCCGAGAAAAGGGCTTACACTTGCCGGCCAGATTCGCGATGAATCGGCGTATATAGGCTAAGTGGCCTTGGAACCCTTGCAGTTCCCGGGCGGTACCCGGGGGAGGCATCTGGCTAATCGCCCTGATTTTCTCTGGGTCGATCTCAATACCCCGGTATCTTACCACAAATCCAAGGAACTTTCCGGAGGTGACCCCAAAGGCACACTTCAACGGGTTCATCTTCAGGCAGCGAGACCGGAGGAAGCTGAACACTTTCTCAAGATCTTTGAGATGGTCCTGACGCTGGCGCGATTTGACAACCAAGTCGTCGACGTAGCATTCCACCAGTGTGCCGAGGATTGGATTGAATATGCGGTGCATCGCCCGTTGGTAGGTGGCACCTGCATTCTTCAGGCCGAAGGGCATGACCCGGTAGCAAAAGGTACCTTGGGGGGCCCTGAAGGCAGTGAACTCCTCATCCTCAGGGGCCATCCGAATTTGGTTGTATCCGGAGTATCCATCCATGAAGGAGAGGGCTTGGAACCCTGCCGTGGCATCAATCAACAGCTCTGTCACTGGAAGGGGAAAATCATCCTTCGGACAGTGGCGGTTGAGATCGCGGAAGTCGATGCAGACTCTAATCTGCCCGTTCTTCTTCCTGACCGGCACAATGTTGGCCAGCCATTTGGGGTACTGAACTTCCCTCACGAAGTTGGCTTTGATAAGCTTGTCAACTTCGGCCTCAACCATGGCACCATGGGATGGGTGCATCTTCCTGGGAGGCTGCTTGAACCCGCGATGGTTCGCCGGGAGACCTAGGCGGTGGACGGCTACCTGAGGATCTAGCCCCGGCATCTCGTCATAGCCCCAAGCGAACACATCACGGTGCTGCCTGAGAAAGTCCACGTACTGCTGCCGCTCCTCAGAGGGCATGGCGGCACTAACCAATGTGGGTCTTGGATCTGCCTCGGTTCCAAGGTTCACCTGTATTAACTCATCGACCGTGGCGGGGACGCCCTCCTCAAAGGCTGGGGGTGCATCTTCCACGTCCTCTCCACTCGGGGAGGGATCATCCACGGGAGAGACTGCGTTGGAAACTGCATTGGGGCTACCAGATCCTGCTGGGCCACTGGTGCTGGCGCGGGCGGTCGCGGCCGTCTCATCAGGAGACTCGCGGACCGTCAAGACCATGGCGACGTCCAACCGGTGAATCGGGAGGACGTAAGCGTCATCCAGACTTGCCCAGGGATCGCTTGCAACAGCGACGGGCTCAACCTCACCTGCCAGGATCTGCTTATCCTTGCTCTTGTAATAGTCCGCGTCCAGATAGCGGGCTTCACATGAGGCAAAAGGAGAGGCATCTCCTTGAAGCACGCCTACTCGACCATTAAGGGAGTATTTGAGGCATTGGTGGTATGACGAGGGAACCGCCGCATGAAGGTGAAGCCATGGCCTGCCCATCAATGCGTTATACGCAGTGTCCTGAGAGACTACCATGAATTCGGTGTTGGCAACCAAGTCACCGAACTGGGTCTTCAAACGTATCTTGCCGACCGGGGTTTGCTCGGTGCGGTCGTACCCCTGGATCCTGAGGTCGGAGGGAATCAAGTCATCCTCAGACAACCCCAATCTCCGGAGCGTCCGAGTTGGAATCAGATTAATCCCGAACCCCGTGTCGACAAGACAACGCCGGACTTCAAGGCCATTGAACTGGCCAGTGACATACAGCGGACGGATGTGTCCCTGTATAGGAGGGTCCTCATCCTTACCAGAGAACGAGATAACTGCCTGACATTCGGCGTCCTCGATCGTTTCGGCGTGGAAGGCCTCTGCAGCCGCAACCTCTGTCTCGAACTGGAGGGGGCTCTTCAGGGCTTCAGCGAGTGCCTCGCGCATCTCAGATGACATGCGCAGAGCCTCAAGGATGGAGAGCCTTGCTGGGATGTCGGCCAAGTGCTTCAGGACATCATACTTTTTGGCCAAGCGCGAGCTCCTGGTTGCAAGAGATTGCTCTGCGGTTGGTGGCATGACGGGCCTTACCGGTTGGATCGGCGGCCGACTGGTACTTGGCGCATCTCGCTGTTCACTGGTCGCAGTCCGGGAAATGGTCACCGTACTGGAGTCAGGAGGCCGGGATGGACTTGTGGCAGGGCGGAGCTGGTCGCGACGCGGCTGAGGCGGTTCTGCCCGGTCCCATACCACAAACAGTGGCGGAGGCGAATCCGTCATCCCCGGATGGGGAGCCTGCGTACGTTGAGCTCGATCTTGAGCCTGCCGCCTAGTCTCAGTGGCGTGCACGGCCTGGCCGGAGGTACCGACGGCTGTGCCCCGGCGACTCCTGCTGCTGCGGTTCTTCCGACGGTGGCGACGACCGGGGACGCTAGGGAGGTCCACCTGGTGTTCTTCAACGTCGGGAACCGAAAAGGGATTTACCAGCTCGACGGTGTTAACCGAAGCGTACCCAATACCGTCATCGGACGAATCATCCATCACCGGGCGGATCCGAGGAGGGACCCCCATCTCCGGGGGCATGAAATCGCCGAGAGTACGGGATAGTGGCGGAACTGGCGGGGCGCGCTCTTCCTTCTTGCGCTGCCGCCGTTTGCTCCTCTTGGAGGAGGCAGACTGGGACGACGATGCCGAAGCAGCACCCGCAGGTTCTGGGGGCTCAGGCTGATTCAAGCGCGCACGGATGATTCCCTGGGCGCGAATGGTCGTCTTGCGGGCCATCCAGTTATTATACTTCTGGGACCCGCGGTCGGAGACCAGCTGCCATTCGTCCTCGTTGCCACTATCGTCATCTGATCCCACGAACACGCCCGCTACCTGTGCTGGAGCTGGGCCCAACCTGATTACATTGTTGTTAATCTGGTCTTGGAGCCAGTCCTTGAACACATAGCACCGCTGGATGGTGTGCCCCAGGGCCCGATGGTAGGGGCAGTAGCGGGGGTTATCCGTGAGATGTGCCTCCTCTGGCCTCCAGCACTCAGGCAATCGCACAATCCTCTGCTCCAGGGCGCTCCGGAAATAACCGGGGACCTGATCCTCATGGAATGAGTACGTCAGGTGTCGCGGGCCCCTGGGAGCGCGGTCTTGACGAGGGGCCGGAGGGGCCTGCCGAGGAGGTGGACCCTGATTATCTCGCCGGGGTTGCGGCGGTACATTACGCGGAGGGGCCGGCCGGTTCTGAGGCTGCCGTTGCTGGGCCGGGAACTGAGCCCGTGGAGGCGGATTCCTGTGAGGCTGCGGAGCTGGCCTCACCGGCAGCAGCTCCAACGGCCTGGGAGCCTCTATCTGGGCCACAGCAGCGGGCTCAGCCCTGCTGACTCTCCTTGCAGGAATCATAGGAGGCAGCGGGTGTGCCTGGCTGGCCTGTTGCAGGGCTTCCTCAAGACGTTGAGCTTTGTCTGAGAAGTCCCTGAACCCTCCGGGGTAATTCTGAGTAATCAGGGAAGGGACCAGCTCGGTCTTGACGTTCCCGACGCACATTGTCAGCAACTTCTCCTGAGTCAATGGCATGTCAAGGGAATACGTGAGACCCTTCCATCGGGCGACGAAGTCCGCGACTCGCTCATCAGGCCTCTGCTTGCACTTGAAGAGGTCTGCGATACTCGTCTTCCGGGTCGTGGAACTGAACTGGTAGAGGAACTGTCTACGGAGGTCCTCCCAGCTGGTTACCGACCCGACGGGGAGCTGGCTGTACCAGACAAATGCTGGCCCTTCCAGTGTCTGGACAAAGCAGCGAAGCTTAGCGGCCTCTTGCTGCGCCGGAGTCCCCAACATAGGCCCGCACCTCGAGTTGAAATGGGCCAAATGTTGTGGCGGATCTCCGGTCCCGTTGAAGGGGGCGAAAGTGGGATTCCCGAATCCCGGAGGCGCCGGCATGTCATCCACCCATGCTGGGTATGGCTTGCCGTCCGGTGGGATCGCCACCTGCCGAGTCTCCAAGGCTTCCAAGCGGGCAATGAGTGCCGCCATCGGATCGTCCGGACATGGGTTCCAGTCCTGGCGAGGATCTCTAACCACGAGCGCATTGCATGGCCCTTCAATCGGGTCGTCGACCGGATCGTCGAACTCGGCAGCTCGTGGGATGGCTGGCGGAGCGGCCCTTGGGGCAGCGGGAGGAATCCGAGCGGGATCTCCCGGGTAGTCGCGCCGCTCGGGAGGGTGTGGCGAAACATACCGCGCCCTCTTGCCGTAGGCAATGGCCTCTCTCCTGTCGGCGAACACGGCGTAATCACGGTTGCCCGGGAGAGTCTCATCGAGGGGTGGTTGTTCCGGTCCCTGCTGCCCTGGCCTGGGATCACCGTAGTCAGGCCGCCGTTCTGCAGCGCGCTCGGCGAGGAGCTGGTCAACCAGCCTCTTCTGTTCGGCGAGCTGCTGACGTAGCGTAGCCTTCTCGGGATCCTCCTCTGCCTTCCGCATGGAGGCAGATGGGTCGGCGGGCCTTATAGCCTCGCTGTGCTCTTTTCCTTTGCTGACGTTTCGGCTCAACGTCAGTGCTTCAGTGGGTGCGGGGAGCCCCAGGAGGTTCCTCTGATGACGAGTAACTCTCACTGATGGGTCTGACGACGGCTTGTCTTCGGGGGGGAAGCCCCCGTCGAGAAGTTCCAAGTCGTTCCCCTCTCCCGACAGGTCAGCCATATTGACTGTTCCTGTCCCTGGGGATATACCCTCAGGGCCACCCAGCGAATCGGGCTGTCGGCGGATCACACTGAAGCGTAGGGCAGCGTACTGCCCCCATCCACGGATATACACGTGGGGAGTGGCTTCCTCGATAACTTTGCGGAGTACTTGAAAGCACTCAACGCATCGTTGTTGGAGGGCCTCGTGGTGCCCAAATGACCCGGGGTGCCGAACCGCGGGGAGCATGGCCAGGTCAATTTGACGGCACTGCTCACCAATATCCTCCAGGTGTAGTTGACTCCCGGGGTATGGCATTTGTAGGCAGTGAAGACGGGAGTGAGTCTCCCGGAGAGTTCGGCGGAAGCACTCGAACTCATCCGGGGTGAGCGATTCGGGTGCATCAAAGCCCGGTCCTGCGACTGGCCAAAACTTCTCAGGGAAGTGGCCCTCTGCAAGGACGGTCCAGAAGCTCCACGACTCAAACTCGGGACCCAGATCTCCTCGGTCCTCTTCCATGGCTGGGAACGGACGGGGAACTGGTAGTGGTGCCGAGGCGGGCCGTCGGGCCGACGGGCTGGCCGGCGGTGAATACGGCGAGCAGGCCGATTGGCCTCCATATCCCGGGCCTCCCCCTGAGGGTGGCGGTGCCCCAGCTACCACATCACGATAGGACGGGCCGGCGAGCGAACATCCTGCCGTAGCATCGGTGCTCGCCGAGGGCGCACCAGATCGTGGTTCGACCGTCGGTCCCCAGAAAAAGTCTCCGGCTTCTCTGATCGAGACGGAAGGCACTTCCGGAGGGGCCGGTACCAACCGCAAGTTTGATCCTTGGGGGTCTACCAGGCCCTCGTTACTCCGGATATACCTTCGGAGAGACGCGGGGATCACATCGATCTCGCTCTCGGGGAGCACGAGGCTGACGTGCCGCATTCCTACCCCTGCCCTTGACTGGCGGGATTGGGGAAGGGGCTCTGTCGCCGAATCGTACTCTGCCTCTGAGTCAGAGAAGCAAACCGGTCGGATCTCTGTCCGGAACTCCGCAACATTCTTCCCTCGGCGTCGACGCCTTGCCTTCCTGCCCCGGGGTGGTTCTTCGGGGCAGGGCTGATCTCTGTCCTGGCGTCCTCCGGCCGCACTGGTGCTGGGGCCGAGAGGACTGGGAACCAAGGTGCGAGGGGCACCGGGACAGATATCAAAGGGGACGCGGGGAGAGATGATCCCGGGCAGGACTCCGGGCCGGGATCGGGAGGTGGGATGACCCATGCCTCCTGGATCGGCCACACAGAGTAGATCCTGCCGGTGAATAGCGCTACCGCGAGGTGGTCCGCGGTGGCTACTGCCAGTGCCAGCAACCGAGAGAGTCAACCCAACCTGCCTTTGGGGCGGTCGGGGCCTCGATCCGGGTCGGGCATAGGAGTTCCCCCCGCTCAGGATGCACAGAGGCCTGGCGACTGGAGCCAGCAGTGGCTTGGGCCAATGCGGCCGCTGTTGCTAGAGCCCCAAGGTGGGCATCCTCTTCCGCTCGTGCCCGACGTTGGCGTCGAGACAGACGAGCCGGGATGAGCGGCGCGGGCAGGTGGAGAGCCTGTTCCTCGACTTGAGGGGCCTGGCGGCGATGTCGCCGTGGCCTGGCGGGAGCCCTTATCGTGGATCCCTGGAGCGGACCTCGGATAGGGTGATCCTGGGCATCTTCCACTTCATCCGCATAGGGAAGGGAACTGTCAGAGCGCTCCGGGGATAAGCTCCCGAAGCGGTTGGACGTTGAGGTAGGCGGCGGTGCCTCCCTGCGCGGCCCTCGGGGGCGGCGGTGGTGGCGAGGCGCAGCCTCCTCAAGGTCTAGGCGAGCCATGTCCCTAGTGGGGATGACTCCCTCTTCCTCGTATCTCCGCACCAGGGTGTTGATCACCCTTCTCTGGATGACCTCCGAGGGGGAGAGAGGGCGTGGTCGTCCCGCAATTGCGGCTGCTGGGACGGCTGTGGAACGGGCGGGACCGCGCGGAGTAGCCGCGTCGGTGTTTCCCCTGTCCCTGCGCCAGTGGGCGGGTGGCGTTCGGGCACTAGATCGGGCGACCTGATTTCTGAAAGCAGGGAGAATGACCCATTAATACTGACAGGAAAAAGGAATCGACAACCAACCATTAGCGCCACGACGCCTTCCGTGGGGGGAACCCAGGCCCTCGACGTTGCGAGACGGAGTGCCCGATGTCCCTTCCCCAGCCCCTGGCGGGTAAGACTGAATGCTTGGCCGGGCAACACGCCGGTCTTCCAACACCTCTGAAAGCCATCGGTCTTCGTATCGAGGAGAAGAGATTCACGTCGGGTTCACCATTTTTCTGTTTCGGTGCGGATGTGCGTCGGGTTACGCTGTTCCGCCAGGACGCGTTCGCGCGTGCACCCGTCAACCCGAGGGGATGGGCGCGCGGCTTGTGGTCCCGCAGTCCCGCTTTCCAAGGGCGGGCGGCATCCGTCCCTTATTCAGGGGCGTCTGCTCCTTGATCGAAACCGGGATGATGGGATGTCGGCTTCTCCTTCCTTGGACGTCTCCTCGGAACTTGTCGCCTAATCCGGGTCTCCCTCATAGACTTAAGAATGTTCGTGAATCTCGTTCCCGGCGCCATATCTTCATGGACACCGGTTAATTACGCTGCTTCCGCCCGGACGTTCCAAGGAGTCTGGGCGGGGCAGCAACCTGCGGTGAGAAGGCCGGGTGGCTCTGGGTGCTGGGGGCGTGTTGTAACACTGCGGCTCTGCACGTCTGTCTTCCGTCCCTAATAGGGCTTCTCGAAGGCACGATGGCCTGAGGCATCCCGTACTAGGTGCGGGGAACTGTGTCACCTGAGGTTTTCCTCAGCTTCCCGTGTTTAACACGGGGTATGCCGCGAGTTTAACGTCCAGCGGGGACGGCATCGGACCGATCAACACGAAAAGTGGATCAGATGACAGAACCCCTTGCGGGGAACCTCCGACGCTGGGGCCAGCACATGGGCGGCTTCCCAAGTAACGTGGAGTGAAGTGAAGTGGCATGACCCCACCGGGATGTGGCGGCCCGGGTAAGGATCAGGGTGGATGATGGAGTAAAGAGCTTGGACCCCAGAGGGGCTTCCTACGTACCGCGCGTTAACACGGATCAAAGTCAACGTAGTTCGGGCATACAGTTTAACGTCATGCTGGACGTCGGCAAGCCGACTCACGAAGAGGTCGAGGCCGCCGGGCGGAGGATTGAACCGAACCACCTCGCACGGAGGGGGATGGAACGGCCGGGTGGATCACAGTTTCACGTCATGCTGGACGATAAAAGGGGAAATGGACAAGGGGGGCTGTGGGGAGGCACCGTGGAGATACACACGGGCGGTCTCCCACAGGGGCGGATTCATAGGTGAATCAACGCAAGCGTGAACCCTGGAGGGGTCCACTGATGGACGAACCGACGTAAATACGACCGGGACGACCAGGTGGTGGGCTTGGACCTCAGGGAGGCTTCCTACGTACCCTGTATAGAAGACAGGGATCAAAGTCCACGTAGTTCATTCTGTCAGGACTTACGCACTTGGGGCGGCCCGGATACTGCAAAACTCAGTTGGAAGGGACTTGGACCGAAAGCAAAAGACACCTCGATCCCAGTCAGACCCTCTACTGGCTTCGGCAGTGGGGAGGTGCAATGGAGATACACATGTGCAGCCTCCCACGAGAAACTAGGGGTTTGTAATACCCTGCCCCCGTAGGGAAAAGCCACTCCCATTAAATCGTCCCAAAAGGGGGACAATCCCGACATCCCTGCAGAGACGAGCGGGTGGGGGCCACGTCCAAACCGGGGGAGACCCTGCGTGCGGAGCACGGGATCAGGTTGCGGACGGTTTAGCGTCTTGCCAGACGAAGTACAGTTTAACGTCATGTGTTGAGGACGAGGCACTTGGCAGTTTAACGTCTTGCAGCACGGACGATGGGGGCTAGGCAGTTTAACGTCGTGCAGCTTGGATGGGTGTGCAGTTTAACGTCATGCTGGGCATAGGTTGCCGGACGAAGCACTTGGCAGTTTAACGTCTTGCAGCGCGGACGATGTACAGTTTAACGTCGTGTAGGACGTATATGCAGTTTAACGTCATGCTGGACGAGTATGCAGTTTAACGTCATGCTGGACATATATGCAGTTTAACGTCATGCTGGACATATATGCAGTTTAACGTCATGCTGGACATAGGTGCGTGTCACTTCGCGCAAGCCTGGAGGGCCGCACGGGAAGACAACGCACGGTGCGGGCACCCGGGATGAGAATCATCGGGTGCCACACAGGCGGGTAACCTTAGGAGGTCAACGGGGACGACCCTGGCAGATTGCGCGCAAAAAAGAAGCTTTGCGCGCAATAATGCGGGCCGGCGCGCAATCGGGGCGGCTGGCGCGCAATTGGGCCAGCGCCTTGCGCGCGGATGCTTCAGATTGCTCACACCGGGCTTCAGATAGCGCGCGGGGGCAACGGCTCATTCTCTAATGAATGGCCACTTGAAAGAAGGGGGGGTGCGCGCAATCGGGCCGGATTGCGCGCACCCCGGGGCAATTGCGCGCAAGCGGGTTCTTTTGCGCGCAAAGGCCTTAGGGTGAGTGTTTATTCAAATGAAAGGAGCCAGCGGGGATTGCGCGCGAAGGCGGACCCCGAGGCTTTCTTGCGCGAAAGAAAGGAGGTTACCTGAAGTTCGTCATTGCGCGCGGAAGGGGTTGAATTGCGCGCACGGGAGACGTTTCGACTTCCAGCAACCTTTGAAACGTTGGGGGTCGCCTTGTATTTATAGGCAACCCCGGGCGCGGAATCCAGGGTGCGAGCGCGAAATTCTTCTCGCGGGCGCGGAATCGGGCGCGGCGCGTAAGGGAGTCGCGCGGACCCGCGGCGCGCGGAATTGCGCGCCGAGCCGGCGCATTGCGCGCATCCCGGGGGTTTTCCGCGCGGGACATCACCTTTGCGCGCGTGCCTCTGAAATTCCGCGCAAGGCCTCCGGGCCCTCCGAAACATCCTTCCGACTCCAAATATGACCTCGCTTTCCGCATCCGGAGCTTCGTTTGGGAGCAACGGACTTTTCCGGCGTCTACAATATGTCACATATATAACATAGATATGGTAATTAAATTATAATATACATATTAATCTTTTAGAATTCATTATTTTAACGCGACAATGAAATGAATGTAGCCTTCATATGTACGCACGACCAACCTTCTCCATTAACAGTGCACCTCATTTATAATATCCAAACTTTACGGACAACAATAAATACATATATACAGATTATATATGATTATTAAGTCATGGTTTACAGTATTAAGATAGTTAATCCATGATATAATTAATTATTATAACAAATAACATGTTACAACATTCTCAAGAAAATTTGGCAATTTACGCCCGAAATAGTAAAATTTACGAAATTTGATTACAAATAGGTAATGAGATATTATAAGTTAATATATGGTATTATAAACATTATTATGATGATTATATTAGTTAATAACCTATTTTAAACCACTATATCTGATTATAAATTCCACAAAAATAAAAATGAAGGGTTATGTAAGGAATTGCTTCTTAATTTACTTTCCATGGAGACATACTTTTGTTATGCACCAATTCACTTTTATTTAGTGTATATATTATCCTTTGAAAAGATATATCGTGAATCTATATATTCTAAGGATATTATTACTTTTATTTAATTCATATGGTATTATGATTTAAATGTTTGAATGTGGAATGAGACATATTAGAATGTTTAAATATTATTATCCCTAAGAACGTTTTAATGTCATCAACCCTTGTGGTTATGTATCATTCTTTGAGGTATGATTGATAAATTCATATTATTTATTTAATATGGATATTTTATAAGGAACATTATTTATTCAATATATGATAAATTTCTTTTCATGAAATACACATGATGGAGACCGTTTTATGAAATCTGTACAGGTTGTGGATAGGTTAATAAAATCCCCTCGATGAATTGGTAGTCTCATGAGGTGAATTAGTTATAAACATTATTTAAAAAGACATGTAATTGAAAAAGGTATCATGTGCCTATGAAACATGATATATTAAAATAAATCATTGAATTTATATAGAATTCAATTATTATTTATCCATGAGATTATGTGTCGACCTATATATGGATTCATTTCATGTATAGTTCACTGATTTTATGGAAATTATTTTCAATTTATTATATTTCCTTATTGATATTGCCTTATCTAGTTATTTTTATAGAATATTCTATTTGTTATATAGCTTTCCAGGTTAATTTATTCTAATTGATTAATTATTTTTTTCTTCATTACTTACCCTTATTGGGCATTTGAGCCCACTGTTATTATGTTTCCTTCCCCGTGTGATGAAGAATAAATATTTGAATAAGAATTCATGGATTTAGTTTATTTCATGTTATTATGTATTATGAGTGTATTTCTTATTTCCTAGTGTATTTTATGTATCATGTATGTAATCTTGCTCTCCAATACTCCAAGAATGATACATCTTTCAGTAGAGTTCCAATGTTATGGTAGGACGGAGAATCTATAGTGGTTCTGTAAGAACACACAACATATGGGTAAAGGAAGATTATTTAAGTAGAACCAGAGTAGGGGAAGAGGATCATTTTCACTATACCAATCTTCAAGTTATTGTTCTATAAGTCATGGAGGTTGAGGAAGTTGAAATGGTACTTCTGGAAAAGAGTGCATTTATTAGTTGTGTCATGTAGCTAATAAGACTCAGGCTGCATCCCATGGAAGAGGAGCAAGACAGTTTCATTCCACTCATCTTACACAAGTGGATAGAGAGGATCGACCATGAAAAATTAGTTTTTCAATTCTGGTAGCTTATATTTTAGCTACTAATTTATTCTATACTTTTTCCTATCATTATTTTATATATGTACAACATTTTAATGGTTTGAGTATGGTGGAAAAGTTTTTGAATGAGGTTATGATTATAGACACACTATTGTAAGTATGGTCGAGGGACATTTGTTTATGAAAAAAGTGATCTCTTACGGTTGTAGATTATCATTTCAGTTGGGATATTTATATCCATGACATGTCACACTTCGACATAATTATGGGTATGGACTGGTTGGTGGGGAAATGAGAAAACATATATTTTTACCACATGGTAGGAAAATTTACATCTCCGATGGGTGACTAATATGTTCACCAGGGAGAGTGGGACAACAAGGTGGTCTGTGTGAGTCCATTTCATCGGAAATTGGGGGACATCACCATCTAGGTCACTAGTTTTTTTGGATAATGATGGTGTAAAGTAGGATTTATCTCCACCTGTAGTGAATAGATTTCAGGACATGTTTTCTGAGGACATCTTAGGGATTCCGTCTTAGATATATGTGGAATTTACAATTGAGCTCATGCATTGGGCTGAGAAAATTTATATTCCACTATATATAATGGAACCAATAGAGATTCAAGATCTTAAGAATTCATAAGATTTGTTGGACGATACGGTATTTATCTATCTAATTACATATCCTTGTGGTCCACTAATACTATTTGAAAACAATCAGAATAGGACCTTATTCTTTTCTGTTGATTACCTGATGTTGAACCAAATAAATGTGATAAATAGGTATCATCTTCCTCAAATTGATGATCTATATGACTTGTTGAGGGTATCTTGTGTTTTCTACAAAATTGACTTTAGATCATGGTAACATCAGTTGATTGATTGACGTTCTGTTATACCATGAGCTATTTTCAGAAGTCGGTGTGGCCTATATGAGTTTTTTGTGATACCTGTCGGGCTGAATAATTCACCTAACGTATTTGTGGCCATGATGAATATAATATTTAATCCATAATAAGATATGTTTTTGGTAGTATTTTTGGATGTCATCTTGGTGTACTCCAAGACACATGATGATCATGCCCATAATTTTGACTCCACCTTGAGTACACTGAGAGAGAATCAGCTATATTCAAAGCTATATAAGTGGCAATTTTGGATGGATCAGGTAAATTTCATGTCACAATTAACCTCTAGGTAATATGTTTTTGGTGACCCAAATGAGGTTTATGTAGTTACTTCATAGGGGAATCCTAATAAAATTATTGATATCTATTGTCTTTTGGGGTTAACATGATATTATTAGATGATCGAACATGAGATTTCCCAAATAGAAGCACAATTATCAAGATTAACCAATAAGGGGATGATGGTTCAATGGTCAGAAGCATGTGAAAATTACGACATGGAGGTGAATAATCTCTTTACAAAAAACAATATTTCTCGAACATGTTCAATGTGAGGTGTATACCATTATTTGTGATGCTTCTCGAATAGGACTCAAAGAAATGTTGATATAGGGATATCTAATTTATGGAATATGGGTCTCTAAATTTTATGCCACCAGAACAGAACCACCCTAGGAACAACATTGAATTAGCTATAATGGTTTATTCCTTGATGTGTTGGCCGAATAACCTATTGGGAAAAAAGTTTACTTTGTATACCAATTAAAATATATTAATGTATATTCTCTTATAGTGAGATTTTAATCATTTTCAATGGAGGTGTGTTGAGTATATGAATTCATTTAATTTTTATCTTTAATATACACCTGATAAAGGAAAAAGTGTTTTTAATTATTTAAGTAAGAAAATGCAGACCCATGTTGTTTATTATTATAGTGTTTAGTGGAATATGATGACATTACTAGATGATAATCTTGTTTTTGGTTAGGAGAGACTAGAGTAGATAACTCTCATATCGGATTTACTAGATTTTATATGTAGTACCACCAGTTTGAGGTATGTGCCCTTTGTTTATGGTTTTTTATGTGTTTAAAGTGCATGGGACGAGTTGGGAAGAGGTTGGGAGAGTTTGGAATTGTTTTGGATGAGTTTGGAGGTTTTTAAATGGGTGCACAGTTTGAGAACGGTTAAGGAAAACCGTGCTAGGGAGACAGTATGCTTCGCACGGCCTGCGCACGGTTTTCCAAACCGTGGGAGGAGACCATGCGGACCCTTTATCGTGTGGAAGTAGTGTGCACATGGTTAGCGCATGTTTTTCCAAACCGTACGGGCTAACTGTGCAGCCACTTAAAGTTGGTGTTTTTAAGTCCAGACTCCCTTAGGATTGACCTAAAACACTCCAATCTTCCTCCCATTCAAGCCTCACTCAGTATTTCGTCTTCTTAGTGGTTGGAGGGGCTCTCCTACTCGGATTGGAAGGATTTTGAAGAGGTTTCTTGGTGGTTCGAAGGTGGTTTATCCCTGGTAAGTCTCTCCTCTTGGTCTCCTGGTGTTTTCCACTAGATCCACATCCCTATCTTTCTTGGTTTTCAAGATATCCAATTTTTTTTGTGTAGATATAAGGTTTTGGTTTCCTTGGATGGTGTTTTTAAGTCTTGTGAATGTTAGGTGAAGGGATCTAGAGAGGTTTCGGTGGTACATTCACCGGATTTGATGTGTTCTTGCTTGTGGGCCAATTTATGGGGAACTGTAATGGTAGGTGGCTTCTCTCTTGACTCCACTTGGTTATAACTAGTGGTTCCTTGTTTAAAACTAATTTTTTGTGCGGAAAATTTAATTGTGATTTGTTGTGCGAAATTGGTTGAAAATCCTTTGGGTGATGTTTTGGGGATTTTTGCGGAAAATGGTGTTTTGTGGTGAAATGATTTTTTGTGGATTATAAAATAAAGATTTTAAAATGGGATGTTATGGATGATTTGTGAAATTTATTTATGGAAATGGTTTTCAACAAATAGGTTATTTTATTGAAATAAGGTTTGGCAAGAAAAATGATTTTCAATAAATGGGTGATTTATTGAAGTGGATTAACATGTAATGGAATTCGGTTGATTAAATGATATTGTGACCTTGATGGTTTATTTGAATGTTTGTCATTGATTGGAATGCTGTGTAAAAGTGGTGAGAAGTACCATTATAAAAAGTGGATGGATAGAGGATGGAAGGACCACCATCAAAGGATAAGTGGACGGGAAGAGCCACTAGGTGTGAATAGATGAACAGGCCGGACGGAAGCTCCACCGTTTGGTTGTTTTGGTTGTTTGGTTGTGCATCGCTTTGTAAGTTGGATGTTGTTGTGCTAATGTGTGAATGGTGAAATGGCTTTCGGCATGTTTTTTTGGATTTCCCTTGAGTTCCTGGTTTGGGAATGATGGCTTAGGTAAGGATGTGTTTGGCTTATGGAAATGGTTGTACTTGTGATTATTTTATATAAAAAATTTTATATAAATGTGTTAACAGTTTTATCCTAGTGGAGTGTGTAGGGAAGTCATTTGGGGAAATCCTACTGAGTTTTAGTACTCACCCCCTACTTTGGCATGTTGGTGTCTTTGCAGGTGTTGTGTATCGTGACCTGGGAAAAGGTAAGGCATCTCCCTCCTTTAGTGGTGCATTGTGATGTCTTGGTGGAGCTTGGAGCTTGGAGCTTGGTGTCGAGATGCGGTGGTTTCACGGTTCATAGTGTTTGTTGTTTGGTTTCCGCTTGTACTCTGATGTGTTGTGGACATGACTGGTTGTGTTGGTTTTGGATTGTATTGTGGTACAACTGGGTTTTATTTTGGGAATGCATGTTTGGCTATTTCCACATGTGATGCATTGGGATTAGGGTTGGGGTGCGTACTCAGGAAATGGAATCACGTGGTTGTGTAAGGATCACGACAGTGGAGGGTGCACGAGAATAACTACCCAACTCATGATTTGGAGTTGGCAGCAGCGGTCCAAGCCTTGAAAGTGTGGCATCATTATCTCTTCAGTGAGAAATTCACGGTATATACAGATCATAAGAGCTTGAAGCATATTTTCTAACAAAGGGATTTGAACATGAGGCAACGAAGATAGGTGGAATATCTCCAAATGTTTGATTTTGACCTAATGTACACACCAGTTAAGGGAAATTTGGTGGTGGATGCATTAAGTAGAAAATAATATACTCAGATTGTGAAACAGGCATCAGACCAGTGGTAGTTGATGTTGGTTATAGCCGATATGCGGTTGGAATGTGAGGACCAGGGCGATGGAGCATTCTTATTTCTAGTTTTGTTGATTCTTGACTTGGTTATCCTAGTTAGAAAGGCACAGATATCCGATTCTGAGTGTTTGACCATGGGGTCAACACTCAATGGTGGGGAGACCATTGAGGGTTGGAAACTGAATAGAGATTTAGTTTTGTGTTTTCGGAATCGGATGGTTGTACCAGTTTCTTTTCAGGAGGATCTTCTCAGGGCATATCATCATTCCATGTGGGTTGTTCATCTTGGAATTCATAAAATGTATAAATCATTGAAAGCGCAGTTCTAGTGGGCTGGTATGAAAAGAAAAGTGGCTGAATTTGTTTCGAGATGCTTGACTTGTCAGCAGGTCAAGGCAGAACATCAGAGGCCAGTAGGAATGTTGCAGTCTTTACCAATCCCTGTTTGGAAGCGGGAGCAAATATAGATGGATTTTGTTACAGGTATCCCAAGAACGGTCAGAAATCATGATTCCATTTGGGTGATAGTGGATCAGCTAACAAAGACGGCCCATTTCATCTCAATTCGTGAATCTCATACGGTGGAGGATCTGTCCAACATATATATCCGGGAGGTGGTAGAGAGACATGGTGTTCTAGTTTTGATTGTATCCGATAGAGATCTGAGGGTTACATATCATTTCTGGAAATCCTTATAGCAAGCCCCTGGAACTATGTTGACCCTGAGTACGGCGTATCACCCTCAGACGGATGGTCAATCTGAGAGGACGATATAAACTCTTGAGGATATGTTGCGGGATTGTGTTATTGATTTTTGTGGATCGTGGTAGGATCACTTGTCACTGGTTGGGTTTTCATAAAACAATAGTTATTAGGCATCCATACATATGGATCTGTTTGAAGCGATGTATGGGCGGTCGTGTCGTTCTCTACTATGCTTGGTGGAAACAGGTGAGTCCTTGATGGTTGGACTGAGCCTTGTCTAGGAGACTATGGAGAAGATCTAGTTGATCAGGAAGAGAGTGGAGACGGCTCAGAGTCATCAAAAATCGAATGTGGATCATTGTCGATGGTCATTGTCGTTCAAGGAGAGTGATCATGTTTTCTTGAGGATCTCTCCTATGTTGGGAAATCGTCTGTTTGGGAAGCAGGGAAAGTTATCACTGATGTATATTGGGCCTTTTCAGATTCATTGAGTGGGTTGGTGAGGTGGCTTATCGTTTGGCTTTTCCACCTAGGTTCAGTGCAGTGCACAATGTTTTTCATGTGTCATAGTTGAAATTGTATCAGTCAGATCATGACCATGTAATTTTTTGATATCATGTTGAGCTAGAACCAGATGCTTCATTAGTGCATGTTCCAGTGTGGGTTTTGGATAGGCAAGATAATGTTTTGAGTGGTAAAAGAATCATTTTAGTTCATGTTTTGTGGAAACATTTTCAAATTCCAGAGGAGTCTTGGGAGCAGGAGAAAGAGATGATCGAGCACTTGCCCGAGCTCTTTCAGCAAAGCGTGGGTTCACTACTTTAAAAGGACTGAAAGTCCAATGGTGGGGAGAATGAGTTCCCCCGTTTTGAGTTATGTGTTTTTTGTTTATGATTTTTTAAGATTTTAAAGTGCATGGTATGAGTTGTGAAGAGGTTGGCAGAGTATGGAATGGTTTTGGAAGAGTTTGGAAGCTTTTAAATGGGTGCACGGTTTGATCACGGTTAAGGGAAACCGCACGGGTTTTCTAAGAAACCGTGCAAGGGAGAGAGTTGGCTTTGCACAGTCTATGCACGGTTTTCCAAACCGTACGAGGAAACCATATGGACCCTTGCTCGCGGGGTTATAGCATGCACACAGTTAGCGCACGGTTTTCCAAACCGTGCGGGCTAACCGTGCGGCCACTTAATGTTGGTTTTTTTCTGTCCGGGATCCCCCGGGATTGACCTAAAACACTCCAATCTTCCTCCCACTCAAGCCTCACTTGGGATTTCGGGTTTGAGGGGGTTTTAGGGGATCTCTCACTTGGTTTGGAAGGATTTTTAAGAGTTTTCTTGGTGGGTTGAAGGTGGTATCTCTTGGTTGAGTCTTTCCTCTTTGTCTCCTTGTGTTTTCCTCTAGATCTACATCCCTATCAATCTCGTTTTTCTAGATCTACACTTGTTGTGTGTAGATCTGGGGTTTCGGTTTCCTTGGATGATGTTTTTAAGGCTTGTTAATGTTAGGGATATGGATCTTGAGAGGTTTTGGTGGTGCGTTCTCTAGATTTGAGGTGTGGTTTCTTATGGGTCGATTTCTCGGGAACCCTAAAGGTAGTTTACTTCTCTCTCGACTGCACCTGGTTAGAAAAAGTGGTTCCTTGTTTTGCAATTAAATTTTTGTGTTGAAAAATTAATTGTGATTTGTTGTTCAAAATTGGTTTAAAATCCATTAGGTGATGTTTTGGGGATTTTTGGGAAAAGGGGGGTTTTGTGGTGAAATGCTTTTGTTATGGATTATAAAATGGAGATTTCAAAATGGGATACTATGGTTGATTTCTCGAGATGATTAATGGAAATTTTTTTCAATAAAGAGGTTTTTTTATTAAAATATTATTTGGCATGGAAATTTATTTTCAATAAATGGGTGATTTATTGAAGTGGATTGACATGCAATATAATTTGGTTGATTGCATGATGTTGTGAGCTAGATATGTTATATGCATGGTTGTGATTGATTGGAATGTTGTGTGAAAGTGGCGAGAAGTACCAATATAAATAGGGCATGGATAATGGACGGAAGGGACACCATCAAAGTATAAGTGGACGGGAAGAGCCACTAAGTGTGAATGGATGAACGTGCTGGATGGAAGCTCCACCATTTGGTTGTTTTGGTTGTTTGGTTGTGCCTCGCTTTGCAAGATGGAAGTTGTTGTGCTAATGTGTGAATGATGAAATGTCTTGTGGAATGTTTGGTTGGATTTCCCTTGGGTTCTTGGTTTGGGAATGATGGCTTGGGTAAGGGTCTATTTGGTTTATGTAAATGGTTTCACTTTTGATTAATTTATATACATTGTTTTATATAAATGTGCTAAGGGTTTTATCCTAGTGGTGTGTGTAGGGAAGCAATTTGGGGAAATCATACTGAGTTATATTATTCACCCCCTACTTTGGCATGTTGGTGTCTTTGTAGGTGTTTTGTATCGTGACGTGGGAGACGGTAAGGTATCTCCCTCCTTTAGTGGTGCATTTTGATGTCTTGGTAGAGCTTGGAGCTTGGTGTGGTGTTGTGGTGGTGTCATGGTTCATAGTGTCTTTTGTTTGGTTTCCACATGTACTCTGATGTTGTGTGGACATGACTGGTTGTGTTGTTTTTGGGTTGTATTGTGGTATAACTTGTTTGTCTTTTAGGAATGCATGTTTGGATATTTAATTGAAATGAATCATATAGTGTTTGATAGTGGATGGTTTTGTTGGTTTTGTCTTAAGAGAAAATCATTCCCCAATTTGTTCATAAAGCCCTTGGCATTTATTTCCAGCCTTTGGCGCCTTAGGAACATCTCTTATGGCCATGTAACCCTCACCACCTCCTCAAGCCAATGAGCTAGGGGCGGGGTGTTACACTATAATTTTGAAATGGGTTAGGGATAAATATTATTAGGATCTAGAGAGTATTACCTTTAGGGAAATATTTTAATTTTAGGAGACACCTATAGATTAGACCATAAATGAGGATGAAATCATCTATTTCAAGAATCTTGATGTTGTACCTATGAGCATGTGGGTGGAGATGATATCTGAATTTCATGCCTCATTTTTGGTGGTGCATCTTGGTGTGAAAAAAAAATATATTATGGAAAATGATAAATTTTTTGGTGGTTATGTATGAAAAAGGAGATATTAGTGTTTGTGACATGATCCTACACCTACCAACAGATGATGGTCAAGCATCTATGATCTGTTGGTGGGATATTGCCATTTTCTATTACATAATGGAAGTGGGGAAATGTTATTATAAAATTTTTTGTGCCACTCTCAAGGATTCCTTATAAGAATGGATTTATATTGGATGTAGTGGATAAACTGATGAAGGAACTCATTTCTTGCATATATGGGTGACATTATCGGTGGACCTGTTGGGGAATTTATTTGTTTAGGATATAGTTCATCATCACAGGTTTCCATATACTATAGTTTCATACCAGGACTTCTGTTTTACATCATGCTTCTAGTAGTGTTTGTATAAGATTATTAGTAAAAATGTGTTTCATATGTATCACATTCCACCCATAGAGAGATGGGTTGTTGGAAAAATTTGTAATGGTGATTGAGGATATCCTTTGAATGTGTTCCCTATAATTTGGTGGGTATTGGGAGAATCACTTAGCATTGATGAGGGAGTTCACCTATAAAAAAAGTTATTATGAAATTTTTTTGGTTAAAAAATAAAAGGATCTGTATGGTAGTTCATTCATATCACATCAATGATAGATGGAGCCATGTGAGCCAATGTTGTTGGGACTAAGAATCATGCATCAGACATTATCATAGGATCAATTGATTAAAAATCATATGTCAATGGAATAGAGTAGAATAATGTCATATGTTGATACATTTTGATGACCCCTAGTGTTTTCAGAGGGAGATCACTTATTCCTTCGAGTGTTTCCCAGAATATGTAACTATAGGATTTAGAGACAGGGGAAGTTGTTTCCCCGGATTATTTAACTGTTTGATGTTTTGGAGAGAATCATGTTGGTGAATCTAGATTGTCTCTTCCAAAGAGGTAAAATGTTATGGATAATGTTTTTCATGTGAAACAAATCAGGTTGTATCACCTAGATCCTTCTCATTTGATCGATGTGAATGATGTTGATATTGATGTTGATTAATCCTTTAAGGAGCATTTGATTTATGTTTTGGATCATAGTGAGAATGGTTCATGGAGAAGATCTCAACTATAGTTCATGTATTCTAGAAACATGGATGAGTGTAGAAGGAAACATGGGAAATAGAATCAGATTTATGAGCATAGATGCCCAATTTTTTTCAACATGGATTCTTAGAGATGTTTAAGTGTTCAACTCGAGGATGAACTATTATACGCTGGAAATATTTTAAGATTCCAACATTTTCTAGAGGTGTATCGAATTTTTTTTAGATATTAATTTTCCCTATTTTTGTTATATCATGTTTAGATCATATCTTTTGAGAGTTTGGGTAAAATTTTGAGAATTCATGAAAGAATAGTAGATGTGCATAGTTAGCACACTATTTTCTTAAATCATGTTCCCAGCCCAGTAAAAAGCATGAACCCAAACTAAGGGGATTTTCATGGCTGAAGCATGGTTGTTCCCTCTTAGGAGAAACCTTGTGACACCCCTATGTGAGGCACACAGTTAGGGTTCACAGTTGTGGGGAAATTGTCCACCCTATATAAGATACTATACATTAAGAATTTATTAACCAGAGAATTGGTAAAAAATACATAAACCCCCAAAATTCACCCAAAATAAACATGACTCTTCCCAAACACATTCCTCCCATTTTGGAAACTTTATAAAAAATTCAAATCTATCCATAACATAATTCTTGTGGAATCGAAGGTCGGATTAATGGATCTGCACCTCTCTAGGTATGTGGTTTATTCCTGATTAGGTTTCCTTCTCACATGATACTCTTTCTGGATAAAAGGGGATTGTTTTATCTGCCATTGAGAAGGGATTTGATATATAAATTACAATTTTATGATCCATTTGATCATTTCTCTAAAAATTGATTCAGGATCTTGTTATTCTTCACGGGTTGGACCATTCAATTTTAATTTTGTATTTTTATTGGGCGATCTCTCATCAATTATTTGAGGTTCATGGTCTAAATAAAATTAACAATTTCTGAAATTCCAATTTCTGGTATTTTTCAGAAAATTTCAGTTAGCTCGAATCGAAAATTAATATTGAATAAAATAAATTAATTGATTAATTATTATCTTGAATCACGGAATGGATTTAGGTTATTGTCCATATGATTTTAAATTAGAATAAATTTGGGATAATTGGAAATTATTTAATTGGATTAATTAATTGGTGAATTAATTAATTAATAGAGATTATTAGGATTATGAAATTTTAGAAATGTGTTTAACTATTTTTTAAATTTATTAATAGTTTGTTAGGATTTTAGAAATTTGATTTATTAGTGTTTGATTTAATTAATGGATTGTTGTGATTGTGGGAACTGGGTTCATTAATTTTCGAATTAATTAGTGGATTGTTATGATTATAGAATTTATTGGTTAATTGAGTGTCAATTTGTTTAATAAATAAGTTTGTGTATTTGTTTAATTAATGAATTTATGTATAAATTAACTACAATAATTAGGTGATATTGGGATTATGCTTAATGGGATACTGGGATCTATGATTACATGTTAATAAATTGAAATAATATTGATTTGTTATATTATTTCAATAAGATTAATGTATTGATTGTGAGGTTTTTTATAATGGAAACGACATGTCATGATGTGAGATGTGATGTGAGGTTTAATGTTCATTAACATTTATTGATGTGATATATGTTTTATTATGATATATGGGATATACTTGTGTGGAACATGCTTTTGCTGCATCAAATCACATAGTGATAAATGAGTGTGGGAAATGGTTGGCTAAATCAAAATCCAATTGTGATTAACGAGTGTGGGACACAAACTAATACATTAAAATACAACTTGTGTGATTGTTTGGTAAAGGTGTTATGGGTAATAGAATAATAATTCAAATAACCATGTGGTTCTAGACATGACGATCTAGACCCAAAAATGTTGGTATTTGACCATGGTTCCAATTTTCCATAATATGAATTGAATTGAAATGGATATTGAATAGTCATTTTTATAATGAATTTTTAATTGAATACATAATGTGGAATAGAATCTAGCATGGGATAAAGCATGTATTGATGGTGCTAGTGTCCTTGGGAACCATAGTGTTTATATGGATAATTATAGAATAATTAAAGAATGTGAAAAATATTTACTTATGAATTTTACATTATTATTTATAAAAAATCGTGAATTTTTAATTATTAGATATCATTTTATATTATATTGGTGGTAGCCTATTGTTTTGTACCCAAACCCTACTCAGGCTGCCAGATTAGTATGTGGATAGAGATCATGTTTTCATGACAAGATAAGGTAAGGATAATGGTGTTAGAAGAATGATATGGGATGGACAATGGATGAGGGAATTAGAAGTGATTCATAACCCACTTTGAAGTATTCAGTTTTTTATTTATTTTGGGTTTCCATGTTGACACTTGATAGGTATTTGGCATGACATAAATACTGCTTTAGTTTTGGATATTGTAATATTATTTTTGTCTTCTTGTGAAACTAGTTTAGTTTGATTATTTTTTATATCAATTGCTTGTTATTATTTTTTTACTCTATTGCGATACTTTTATAAATAGGATATAATCTCCAAAAGATTGATATTATACCCGCGTTGCTTGTAGATAACCTCTAACGTATGCGGAGGTTCTCCTGAGGTAACATACTAGAACATCTCGTGGAACCGGTTTATGGAACTTGGGTTAGAACATTACATTGCAGGAAGATATGGGATAAAAAAACCTGAATTATTTAATTTAAAATGGAAGAAAATAAAATTATAAGAAAGTATAAGATAACTCTTATATATGAATAGTGTTATACCAAAGACTCATATTCAAGTTAAGAAAAAAGATTTTAATATGGATTTAAAAATATTGTATAATGGCTTATTAAAATCATGTATGTGATTAAAAAGATGAATCATATAATTAAAATTTTAAAGAATATATTATAAATAATTTATATGAATTAATATAATGTTTATAAGATGATATAATTTAAATTTTTTTAGAACACCGGGAACTCAGTGTGTATAAAAAATTATTTTCAAAAATAGTATCACTATTTGGGAAAATAAAAAACTGGGCAATAATGATTCTAGAAATAATGACTATATAAATGAAAATTATGAAATGGAAAATCTTCATCATATGGATTTTTTTTAAATCTAATGAGTATTAGTAAAAGAGAGTTTAATGATATTCTTAATGAAATTTAAAAGTCTAAAAATGAAATTGAGATCGTAAATGCATCTTTATCTGAATTTTTTTCAAGGATAAGAAATTATTGATAATATATTATGAATGAATAAATTAAATAATGGACACACTAATATAGGTTATGATAATTAATTACCATGAATTTATAATAAATTTTTTCTAAAAATATCCAAGGGAATTGTTCCAATAGTTACATGATATAAATATGTAATGATAGGACAATATTCAAGTGTGTCTTCCATGGGATTCCTACAATCATGTAGGAGCACTACAACATTTATTTCTAAATGACCGTCTACAAAATTACTTGTTAATAAACAATCCAAATATATTTGGGATCCTAAAAAATCTTTTTCTAACCCAACTGGACCATAACATACATGGGTTCCAATTTTTTCCTTATAGGATCTAAATATATATGTTGATTTCTCAATTACAAGAAGGGGTAAACTGTAGGATTAATAACTTTTGTTTTTATCCTTAAGAAAATGTATGTTTAACAATGTTAAACAAGATATATTCAAAAGCCCTCTATAAATCTTAATAATGAATCTAACTATATTGGAATCTGATACTATGGATCTGATAAAGAAACATAATCATGTTTATATAAGGAAATATTCTACCTTAATGTGTATATAATCTTAGTCAGTGTTTTGAAAAGAATATGAAATTGTAATAATGTTAATATTTCTATATAAAACTAAAAATAGAGTATTTTAAACAAACTTTTAACAAATAACAAGAAAAAAAAAGAAATATTTTAACCCAAAGAGAAGGGTATCCAACAACCATGGATAAATGTCCCTTGATTTATACTATCGATAATGTTTGTCATACCCACACTAGGGTAATCACTCGATATGAATATTGGTATCTTTCTTGAAATCCCCACAAGCCCTCGATTAAATTGGTAATTGGTGCCTCTATATCTTCATATCCTTGGAATCCCTCGATTTTGAACAGATCCAATTGGATTTTCACTAAGAAGGTTGAAAAATTTGTTCACGACTAAAAAAAGGTGTTCATATCATCCGCACAAGGCAAGTTAAGTAGAGCATTCGCAGTGTATCAAATAAACTCATAACTTCAAAAATTCAATTCAAAAATTGCAACTCTCAATAGAAATTTCACAGCTTCGAATGATTTAAAATGGATGGTTATTTATAAGAAAAGTATCAACGGTCAAATTTCTTCTCCAACTATCATATTTCCTTGAACATTCAGAGGGAATTGTATACGTGGAATTTATGCAACAGTTATTTTATAACAGGTTTTGTGGCATCATTTTTAATAAAAAATCTATGAGAATTATGGAAAATATAATTTTTTATAGCTATGTTTGAGAAAAATTATCATATTTTGGATTCGATAAATTAAAATACGACATTATATAAATTATGTATCTATAATAAAAACAATAATCAGATTATTGAAATATTTAAAGCCCGATTTGTATTTATGAGAAAATCAAAGATCTATTTCAGAAGAATTATAACTCAGATTTTAAGAGAAATTAGAGTTTGATTTCAAAGGAAATTAGAGCCAGATTTTTGAAGAAATCACAGTCATAATTAATAGGAAATGGGAGTCTGATTTCATATGAAATTAGAGACTAATTTCAGAAGAAATCAGAGTAGGATTTGAGAAGAAATTGGGGTATGATTTTAGACGAAATTAGAGTCTGATTTTAGAATAAATCGGAGTTTGATCTCAAAATTATTTAGATTCGAATTTCAAAACAAATTGGACAATGATTTAAGAAGAAATTCGATTCTGATTTCTGAGGAAATCAGAGCCTGATTTCAGAACAAATCGGAGTCTGCTTTCTAGGGAAAATCAGCTCCTTATAGTAGAGGAAATGAGAGTCTGATTTTGGATGAAATCTGAGACCAATTTTAGAGGAAATCAGAGTCTGATTAATGATGAAATCAGATTCTTATTTCTAAAGAAATTGGACTCGTTTTAACTTAAATATATTTTATCGTCAGAATAAAAAATAAACTTTATCTTGAAAAAATTATATAAGACAATGAATTCAATGTGTATCATTTATAAAGATCTATAAAATAAAAATTCTAATATAAATAATTCTATATTTAATAAAATATGTGTGTGATTTTCATAACTAAAAGTAATGGAAAATTCATAATGAATTTTATTTACTCAACAATCTCCCTATTTTTCGAAATCACAAAAAAAAATTATGTACAATAATATTTATGCCTGTGTTTTTCATGTAAAATAAATACTTATCTCTCTTTTTTGTTTTTAAATCATAATGAATATGAATATCTCTCCCTTAAGTTATGAAATCTCTTATATATTTTATTCTTATCTTTTGAGTTTGTTTCTATTTTATAAAATATTCCTCCTTTTCTTAAGGAATTAATATTTAAGTAAACTCTAGATTCATGAACATCCTCCCCATCAGTTTAAAATTTATCTTGAACATTGTTCTATCCCCCTTCATTACTTTCAAAAAGTAATGGGAATGCATATATTATACCTAAAAGATTATGAAATAAACAACATGAAACAATTGTATAAAAAATTCACTAAAAATTAAAAGTCTAACAAAATATTTGTTACAATAAAAGATCAAGGAAAAAATTAATTATCCTTCTTCTTTTCCTACAACTGCTTTTTCATCATAGCTTTCAATTTCCTCAACTCCTTGTGATCTTCTTGTAACTAGGTTAGAAACAAATCCTGGTACTGATTTTTATTTTCATGATCTTTTATCCTCACCTCCAAATACTTAATGAATTATTAGGGGGTATTTTGTTTTTCATCAAACTCTTACTCGATTTTATTCTCCCTATTTACATTGAAAGAAAAGGACATAAATTTTTCATTCAGAAATTTATCTTCTTGTTGGCAGACAACTTTCTCTTCCTTCATTTTCACTTATAAACTCACTGAGAGTTTATTTATTTTTCATTGGATTTATCAAATTCATCCTCGACCGAGTCATTGAAGTCATTATAAACTTTAAGATAATATAAAATGGTTTTCGACGACCTAGTTATCACTTTACATTATTTTCTATGAGCATCATATTTGTGGTGGAAGACATTCAACTTAGCATCAATTTTGTTGAATTTTTTCATAAGAATATTTGTAGACTACATCATCTGATTAACTATTTCTCAAATTTGTTCACATTTTGATTCTATATTTGTAAATATTGGAATGGAGTTTAAATGCATCTTTTGGGACTGAACAAAAAAATATTCATCTATTGAAGAGGAAGATTATGAAACAAAACGGTTTCTTAGTAAGGTAACTTCAACATTCTTATCATCTTACATCATTGATGTACCAGCCACATTCATCTTTGATTCTTTTACAACATCTTTTTTAGGTGCATAATCAACCACTTTCTTACCCATCATTGCCTTAGATATTATCTTCCCAATTTTTTGATTTTCATGCTCACTATTAGAAACATGTTCTATTCTATAATCATCATCAACAACTTCTTTTTCACTATCTTTTTGAAAAAAAATTGTATCATTTCTTTTAAAATGTTGGGTAATATCATCATCATCACTTTCATCATCTAAAAGAATTTTATTGACATCTTCCAAAGAAACATCATCCTTCTGAAAATATTTTCCTTCTAAAATTGTCCTTCTGAAGTAAATGTGGGTTGTTCTTATTTACTACTTTTTGGATTGAATTTCTTACTCATCCCCATAAAAAAATTTATTCTGATCTTCACAATACTCTTATTCAATATTTTATTCTTCCTAATTTACTTCTTCTATATTTTCATCTTTTTATATCTTTACTGGAATTGAGACAACATTATTTCCCTTATTCAATGCTAGAGTGTCAATAGTCGTAGGGGCAGGATGATTCTCAGGTTCTTTAATGAAAGATTCTGGTACATGACATTTTTTCAGTGGAATTATCGGCCTCTCTATATTATCTTGAGTATTCTTAGCTTCCGATATTTTATTCTTCTACTTATTATCTTTTTCCTCATTGTCAATATCTTTAATAAGTCAAATTTATAAGTCGTTATCCTCATATAGATCTATTAAAAATATTGGTCCTTATTTTTTTCTTTTTCAATTATATTCTAAACAATTATAAACAACTTCAGCTGATAAGGTTTTCTATTTCTTGGGAATACGAGGTATATATACAGGTTTAGAAGGTTGAGTTGGATTCTATGATACTTCTGCAATAGATTCTGATGCATGAACATTTCTTTTCTTGGCATATGGCTTTAAACACTCACCAACATGGTCTTCCTTGCCGGCAAGATCAATAGACTCATATGTGTTCTCTAAAAACCAAACATTATTCTCCTAAGGGTTTCATCACTCAACAATATCATTATGAATGTCTTAGGCTTTGACATGCAATGAACCTTGCATGTTTCTATGTATATAACTATGATACTGGATAGAATTGATGGACACATTAAAAAATTAGATGTAATTGTTCCATTATTAATTTTTGGGATGGTGAGAAAGATATACGAGATCAATTTAATCTTTCTTAGATTAAATAAAACATCCAACATCAAGATGTATGATGTCTTTATGGTATCCTTGTCACCATTTTTCAGGATAAAAACCCCTTACATATAAAGGGAATCAATTTTGTGGTTCACTATGAGAATAGAAATCTTTGCTGACTGAATATGAATGAATTCCTTATAAGTATCCCTCCTAAATTTTATATAATATATTCAATTCAGTCAAAAGGTAATGATTTTGTAAAAATATCAGCAATTTGTTCTTGTGTTCTGATGATTTGAAAAGTAATATCTCTTCTATGTGTGTGTTCCTAAAGAATGTGATACCTTATATATATGTTCTTTTCATGATAGTGATGTGTAGGTTTATTAATTAGGGAAATGGAACTAGTATTATCAAACATTATCTATGTTTTGGTAAAACTCATTCCATAGTCTGTGAGTGTGTGTTTCATTCACAACACTTGAGTATAACAACTTCCAGCTATTACATATTCAGCTTCTATTGTGGAAAGTGATACTGAGTTTTTTTTCTTACATGACCAAGAAACTAATGAATCTCTTATGAAATAACAATTTCTGGATGAACATTTTATAACCATTCTACATCCACCAATATCAGTATCCAAAAATCATTTTAAATCAAAATAATTTCTAGAAGAATAAAAATTCATATGTCCAACATTACCTTTAAGTAACAATATATTCATTTCAAAACATTTAAATGGGATTCATTTGGGTTGTATTGATATCTTGTACATAGGTATACTGAAAACCATAAGTCTATATGACTAGTTGTTATGTATACTAGACTTCCTTTCATACCTCTAAATAATGTTTGTTCTACTGGTTTTCCATCATCATCAAGATCAAGAGTGTTTGAGTTAATTATTAGAGTACTTATAATTATAGTGTTTTCTTATCCATTCTTATTATGAAGATCTTTAATATAATTATATTGCGATTTAAAATATCCTTCTGGTTTTTGAGAAATTTTAATACCATGAAAAAAATGTTAACTCACCCATCATACTCATTTCAAACTCTAATATCATGAGATTCAAAAATGAATCGGTTAAAGATTACTGAGTTGATAAAAATATAATGTAATCATCATTAATTTGAAAAATCAAAACATTTTTCCAATTTTTCTTTATAAAAAGGGTTGAATTAGCAGTTCCCTTAACATAACTGTTTTGTAACAAAAAACATGAAAATCTGTCATACCTGGCTCTAGGGGACTGTTTAAGCCCATATAATGCTTTGGTAATTTTTTAAACACGTTCATGATGTTTTTTGTCTTCAAAATCAAGAGGTTTTAATATAAGGTTTCTCTTGAACGTATCTATTCAATAAAGAACAACCCACATCTAGTTGAAAAATATTGAAATTGAAGAATATTATAATGGCTTGTATAATATAAATAGATTCAAGTCTGTCTATTTGATTGTAGGCTTCTTCATAGTATATTCCTTCTTTCTTAGTATATCCTTTAGCAACAAATCTTTATTTATTTTGTACAATGATTCCATTTTCAACACATTTATCTCTAGAGACCCACTTTACTCCAACAAAAGATGTGTCTTTAAGTCTTTCAACCATGTTCCATAATTTTTTTTCAAATTCATTTAGTCCATATTGCATATCCTTAATCAAATAATCATCACTAAAGATTCATCTGTACATTTAGGTTCTAATTGGGATGGAAATGTAGATTTCTACATCACTTCTTAAAGAACTTATAGTCCTTACAGGTTGACATACATCACTAATGATACTATCACTAGGATGGTTCTTAAGAAACAACTGACTTGGGTTTTTTATAACATTTTCAACAACATAAGGTAAAAAGTATTCTTGGGTAAATTATTTAGAATCATTTTCCCGATTTCATTCAATATTATAAAAATATTTATTCAAAGTCTTATAATCAGTTTTTGAAAAAACATATGAAGATGTTGGTTGGGGTTATTTAAAACCAAATGGATCTATTTCATTAATTTGAATATGTACTATTTCCTCAGCAATACTATATTTTTTTAAAAAAATTATATAATCCATAGAAGTAGTTTAATAGAATAATAAAATTATTTCATCAAATTTGGGTGTGAATTTATGTAAGTTATCTTTAGTATTTATGATGAATAATTTGCATCTAAATACTTTAAAATAAGAAACATTAGGTTTTCAACCACTCCATAACTCATAAGGTGATTTATTAAGAAAATTTCTAATTAAAATATGATTTATAATATAACAAGAAGTACTAAGAGATTCATCCCAAAAGTTTTTAGCAATAGAGTGTTCATCCAAATGGGTTCTCATTATCTCTTGAAGAATATGATTTCATCATTCAACAACACCATTTTTTGGAGCATTTCTTTGAGATAAGATATTATTATTAATTTATTTATTACTACCAAAGGTTTTAAAATCTTCATATTAAAATTCTCCCCCATGATAACTAAAAATAGTTATCAATGGTATTTTTTCTCTTTTTTAGCTTTGGCTGAAAAAGAATTAAAAATAAGAAAGGGATTAATATTTCTTGGCTAGAAAATAGACCCATATAAATCTAGTGTAATCATCAATGAGGAAAAATACATAATATTTTCATCCAAAACGTCTAGATTGTGTTTGAAAAAAAAGATCCATTATCACTAGTTGTAATGCATCAGAACAAGAGACTTCTGTAATTGGTTAAATCTAGGCTTATTTTTCAGGCTATATTGACAAGGATCGCAGACTTTTGAAGAATCAAATCTATGATCCGGTAGATCATTAACAAGTATTTTTATAGAATGTTTACATAAGTTTCTTGGGTTACAGTGTCATAATATTTTATTCCATAACCATGATTGATCTTTCATTAAACTAATTCAAGGTATGTCTTGGCTCATAATATCATCTATGTTAAGTGTTCATACATTCTTAGGACTACAGTCATAGAGAACAAACTCTACATTGGAATAGTGTAGTAGGAATTTATCATTCCTAAAATTCACAAGGTAATTGTCATCATATAATTTTCATATTCTTATAATGTTGTTCTTATGACCTTTAACCAATAAAACAATTGAAATTAAATCTTTTCCAAGAAGAACAATATTACCTATACCAACAGTTTCCCTTTGAGCATTATCTCCATATGTTACTTTTCCACCATTCATCTTAATAATCTTTTCAATGATTTTTTTGTTACCATTAATGTGCTGGAAACGTCCACTATTCATGTATCATATAAAGTAATCGGTACATCCTTTATTTTCTTAAAAATAAAATAGTTAGACAATTAGAATCTAAACATTCATGGATCTATAATTGTTAGAAAATAAGATCTTAGTTATCCACATTTTCATAAAAAAAAGCTTTATAAAAACCTAATGTTTGAAAATTATTCAAAGAAGAAAATTTCTTCAAGTGTACTCAACAATGAAACATAGTTCAAAAAGTAGCACTTTGGGGTAAAAAATAATTTTGACTGAAAATCATATTTGACTGAGAATGACCAAATCCAAAACTATTTCCAAGAGGAAAAATTTGTGGATAAATTTTATCAATGTTTTATTTACTAGAAGTAAAGTTTGATAAAATTTTATATAAGGAAAATATTTTAGATTTTAGTCTAATGACTAAATTATTGACCCCGTCATTATTAGTCTTATAATATGAGTTTTTCCCTAAATCATTTTTCTTAGAAATAACTTTTTATATCTCTATCGAAATGTTGTCCTTTTCAATATTTATTTTTACTAGTTTTTTGGAATCATTTTCAAAATCAAGTTTTTTCTAGTCAATATATTTTGATTGATCTGATACTTCTTTTGTAAAAAAATGACTATATAATTTTCTTTATCATGTTATTTATTGATCATACTATTTTCATTCTCATGTAACTTGGAAAAAATATATACTTCTTCAAAAGAAGGTAATGTATTATCTTTTTATGGGGAATATTTTTTATCTGAAGATTCATAATATTATTCATCAAGATAATTAGGACATAAATAAATGGTCGATAAATATTCAGTAGTGTTTACCCTATCCATGAGACATTGATTTTCAGTAGGAATTCTTTCTTTAAGACCAATATTATTCTGTCTAGAAGATTCAATATCTAAAGATTCATCAGTAGAGTCTCCACCACAAAAACTCACAGAATCATTAGATTTTATTACTTTCCTTATATTATAATTTTAGTTTTTATTCATATCCCTTTTTGAATGATTATCCTTTATTCTTTCTTCTTATGAATAGAATAATCTCGTCCGATCTATCTATCCCTCTTACCTTCATAGAAAGTTACTTCAGATTATTTATTCTCCTTTGTGTCTCTATTCTTGTATAAGTATTGTTAATTTTTCTCTCCCCAAATAATGTTCATCTTTCATGAAATATTAGCTAGTTTATTCTCTAAGTGATCACTATCACTTGAGTCTAACATAAAAACATTCTTAATATATGCCCTATTGACTCTTTCAGTGTCTTTGGATTTCATTTGATTAGAAGTTTTTGTAAAAGCGACACACTCATTATTTTTCTTAATATTATCATCATATCATTTTATTATATTCTCATTTTGTAGAAGAGTCCAAAATAACTCGTCAATAGTAATTGTTGTAGAATTCCTTTATTCATAAATAATGGTTCTATTAGATTCCCACTCATTAAGAAAGATATCAATAGTCTGGTCTACAAGAATCTCATCATATAAGCCTTCTTCTCCCATTAATTGTAGGATATTTATAGTTTTCATAAACCATAGTTTAACATTACATATGGGTTCTCCATAAGGAAATACAAAACCATGGTTGTCAGCTCTAAGCATATCTCTTCATGATTCAATAACCTTAGATGTTCTAAAATGTGTAACATCTAATTTCTTCTAGATGATATTAGTAGCTTTATATGATGAAATATGGTTATGGATTTTCCTACATAGAGAACATAATAATGTATTTCATACCATAATGTTAAGATGATAGTCTTGTTTTTATTGATTACTGAGTTTTCTGATTTCCCTGCCTAGAATCTTGTAATCTCCATTTAACATTACAATGTTATCCACAGTAGTATTGATAATAAGAGAATTAGTTCTATATCCACACTATTCATAGTATTTCACATCATTTATTGTGGGTCTAGAAGGATTTATATTGTCTATTGATCAAACAATCATTCCTATAATTCGTAAAAAAAATTCAACAACATGGGTTAGAAGAAAATGTTTATAAACAATGGTTTAATAACAACTTGAACAAGTTATGTAATGTATGGAAATTTGATCATGAAAAATTATATGAAATTTATGTATTTCTGAGACCTCATTAAATAACAATGATTGGATTAAGATTTATATGTAGATTTCTCAATTACAAGAGAAGGTGAATTGTAGGTTTAAAAAATAATTTTTTTTCTTTATAAAATATATAATTAAAAAAGTTTATCAGATGAATTCACAATCCCTCTTTAGTTCTTAATAATGAAAATAAATTTCTTAGGATATGATAATATGCCTCAAATAAAGAAACATACACAGGTTTAATTCAATAAATATTATAACTTAAATAATATAGAATATAAATAATATTTTGATCAAGAATAAGAATGTGTAAGAAAGTTACACTTTCTATTTGTAATGACATTCAGTGGAAGTTAGACAAACATGTAACAAGTAAGAAGTGTCTTGGAAATATTTCTTCCCAAAGATAAGGGTATTCAACAACCTTGGATTAATGTCCCTTGATTTATACTTTCAAGAAATCCTATCTTACCTACACTAGTGTAAGCCCTCGATAAGAAGATCGATATCTATCTTGAAAACCCTTCTAGCCCTTGATTAAGAAATTATTCAGCACCATTGTCTTCCAATCCCTGGGACCCCCATATGGTAAATAGCACCAATATTATTCTCACTAATTAGGTTGACCAATTTATTCATAGTATTCACACAAGAAAAGTTGAGCAGGGCTTTCACAGTGTATCACATCAACTCTGAGCTTCAATAATTCAATTCTTAAATAACATCTCTGTATAAAAATCCACACCATGGAATGATTTCAAATGAATGGGTATTTATAGGAAAATTCTTAATGGTCAAATTCTTACTTCAAAAGTAATATTTAAATGAAATTTTAGAGGGACCTGTATACGTGTCATTTATGCAACAGTTAATTTTTTAGAAGTTTGACAACATTGTTTTGAATAACAAACTATTATATGTATTGATGACCTCGTTTTATGTATCTAAGTATGAGAAACATTACAATATTTTGGATCTGTTAAATCCAAATGTTACATTAAAGAAATTTGTTAACTATAAAAAAACAATTAATAAGAATCTGAAAATATTTAAATTCATATTCTCATTTCTGAGAAAATTTGAGTTTGATTTTTGATGAAAGTGGAGTCTGATTTGTAATAAAATCATAGTATTATTTCCAAGAATTCCTTGTCTAATTTCTTAATAAATTAGAGTCTTATCTTTATGGAAATAAATGTATGATTTTAGAATATATTGGATCTAGATTTATAATGAAATCATAGTAAGATTTATGATGAAATCAGAATATGATTTTAGAAGAAATCGGAGTCTGATTTCAAAAGATATTGGAGATTAAATTACGAGGAAATAATAGTCTGATTTTAGAAAAAATTAGAGTCGGATTTCCGAAGAAATAAATGTAGGATTTCAAAATAAATCAGTGCCTAATTTTTGAGGAAATCATTATTTTGATTTATAAAGAAATCAGTGTCTTATTTAAGAGGAAATTAAAGTCGTATTTAACTAGAAATCGGAGTCTGATATCTAAAGAAATCGAAGTCTGATTTTGAATATATCAAATACTGGTTAGCTTAAATAAATTTTGTCTTAATGAAAAAATAGAATTTTTCAAGAAAACATTATTGAAGACAATGAATTATATGGGTAAGATTTAATAGGTTATATAATATAAACATCCTTAGATAAATAGAACTATCTTTATGAAAATGTGTTTTTCACTTTCAATAATTTATGGAATGGATAATTTTTAATGAAACTTATTGACTCAATAGACCAAAATTTTCGTTTATTTTATACGTCTCATAAAAGTTAAGGAAAATAAAAATGGTATATGTATGGTGGATATTCAAGAAACATTATGGTGATGAAATAAATTTAATATCATTAAATAATTCTAAATGAGGATATGTTATATTTAGTGATAAATCAAATGGTATTGTAAATGATTTTGGAGAAGTTGAAAATTCAAAATTGGTAAATATATAAATAGTAATGTATATCAAAGAGTTAAAAAATTCATATGTATTTCTTAATCATGTGTTGATAGAATGAATTTAAAATTTCCAAATGATGTGTATACTATTCAAAAAATTAAGATATCTTATATTAGAAAAATAAAAAGTAGATTATTTACTCAATTAAGTTTACAAAATTAACTAATCAATATTGGAAATTTTTAAGTGTTTCTCATTCATATAAGATCTTAGAGCATCATATTCTTATCCATCAACAATTTTGGATATTGTAAAAAATATATATAAATTAGAATGTTCTATAGATTCCATATTTAAAAATAGGAGGCACCAACTTTTTTTAATATTGTATAAAAAGTAGACACCATAAAGAATCTTTTAGAATAATCAAATAAATGAATACATTAAGGATTTTACAACTTTTAGATTGTGATTTATTTATTTCTATATCTACAATAATTTTTGGCACAAAACAAAATGTGTTTGTAATTTTCTATGACTTTAGCAGATTTACATGGACTTAATTTCTTTCTCATAAATCTGATTCCCTATATAAATTTATTCATTATAAAAAACTATCTCAATATGAAAATTTTTAATTAATTTTCTCTATTTTATTTGATCAGATTGGAGATATTTTTAATCAATAAATTGTGAAATTTTTGGAATATAAAGGTTATTCTAAAAAATTTCTATCCCCCATAACACCACATCAAAATGGAGTTATTGAATAAAAAATTACAACACTACAAAAAAAATTTATAAGAATATATTAAATGAAATTAAGGTACACTGATATTTTTTTGAAGAATATATATATTCTTCAATATATCTTTCAAATAGTGTTATTTTAAGAATGATTTCCAAAAATATTATTAACATTAGAAAAGTCAAACACCAAACATTGGATATTTGATGGTATTTTGTAGTAAAGATTATATTCTAAACACTAATGATTCATTATAATTAATTTATTCCAAAACAGATATTAGTATATTCATAGGATATTCAAGCTCTGTTAATGAATATACAGTTTATAATTTAATTTCTGTCGTATTTAAAGAATTTTTTAATGAAAAATTTGTGGAAAATATATCAAAATAAGGGGATGATAATTTTAAATTATGTGACGTAGAATTTAGTGAAATTAATTTTAGAGTAGTTTAACTGAAAAATATTAATTCATGTTTTTAGGGGTAGAGTAAACCTTGTGAAAAATCATTGAAAGTCACAATGATAACCCTTTAGTCAAAGTGACTAGAAAGGTTAATTCATCCTTTCCAACCAGAAATTTTTTATTGAATTTTTATACTTATTATGCATCCATTTCTAATTTTATTACTAAAAATGTTGTTGATTAATTAAATGATTCAAACAAGATACTAGTTATGAAAGAAGTTATAATTTTTTTTCAAGAAATAATGTTTCGGATTTTATTAATAAAAATGTTTATGAATAATTAAATGATTCAAATAAGATATTAGTTATAAAAGAAGTTCTAAATTTTATTCTAGAAATAAATTTTGGGACTTAGATAAACATCCAAAATATTCCCATGTAATGGGTACAAAATGGATTTTCTGGAATAATCATGATAAATCAAGAAACTGTTTTAGAAATTTTTAATTGTTAGCAGTACAAGGTAATATTTAATAATAGGAGATAGATTATGATGACACTTTTTCCTCAGTTTTTTTGTCAAAATATATAAGAACATTATTTTATTATATATAATTTCATGGTATTAAACTATTTCAAAGAGATATTAAATGTTCTTTTATAAGTAGAGTTATTTCTTAGGTGGAATTTGTTAAAAATCCCCTAGATTTAAAATTAAAACATCCCTAATAATGTTTTAATGATATATAAAGAACATTATGGTCTGAAGAAAACTCTAAGAGCTTGGAAGGATTGATTATCAATGTTTATTTTTGAAATTTATTTTAAAGAGATAAGGTAGATTATATTTTGGTTATTGAGGAAAATTATTAAAAATGTTAATTGTTGTAATATATGTGGATGAAATAATATGTTGATTTTCAAATGATGTTTTCAGAAATGAATATTCAAAATGAATATATAATTAATTTGATATGGTACTTATGGGATAATTACGATTCATTCATGGATATTTGTTTTTTCAAATAGGTGATGGAATGTTTTAAAATAAATTTAAGTAATTTAAAAAACCTGTTAATAGTTTTGTATTAGATATTTATAAAATTTCAAATATTTATATGTCTAAATATTGTAAATTATATGTTGATGAATCTAATAAATGAGTTAAAAATTATATATGTATGAGTGGAGTTGTGATATAATTGAATTTTTATAGGCCTGATTTATTATTTTAATTTTCTATTTGTTCTAGTTTTTAGAGTAATCGTACATAAATTTTTTTAAGTGATGTTTAATGAATTGCAACATACATAAAAGTGTATTTTAATATTGTTCATTTTATAATATAAAAAAAATTGAGTTAAAAATTAAATAAGATATTGATTTTTGGAAGTTGTAAAATAGTTAGAAAAAGTTCAAGTTCAATGTGCCAAAAGATTAGTATCAATTAATTTCATAAAAAAAATATGGTTTCTTTATATTCTGGTGAATTAGAATATAATTTTTTTGAAACCTGTTGGGATCAATCCCTATAGATCAAGAATGATTAATATGACTTTAAGTTTTTTAAAATGAATCTCATTTTATGTGATAATTAATCATCTCTTAAAAGATAAAATAACTCTTTGCATCATTCAGGGATGTAATATCTCATATTTTCATAGTTATATTCTTATTTATGTTTTCTTAATCCTTTTAAATTTTGTTGACGAATCTTGTTACTAGCTATGTTATTTTTCTAGAGGTCTTCAGAGGATAAAATGGAGTTAAGAAATGAATTTGGAGAAATGATGTAATTCATGTTGGGAATGTGTATTCCTAAAACTAAATTGTTCTCATGATTTTGGGAGAGATTTCATGTTTTTTGGCACATATGTTAACTTGAATATTTAGGACATGAAACCATGATTCATGCCATGAATGAGGTCGTTTCAACTAGTTTTTTAAACTCTTGTTCCCTATGTTTCTCTTAAACATTTTTATCATTTATCTCAATGTCCATCCCACTTGCGGGTAATTTTGGTGGTCCTCTTTGATCCCAGGGTATATTATATTGGATCATAGTGTTATATATCTAGTTATTAAAGGTAATCCTTTGAGTTCATCTTATCCTTCTTGTTTTGTTATATTTCACTTAGAGAGAACCCTAGTTCGTGAACACTAACCCAAAATATAGGATTGATGTCTTATATTTATAGAGTTACTTGGTCTTCATTTAAGGGATGGATGTACGATCCCAATTCATTCTTATTCATTGAGGAATTACTTCATATTTTATTCTCTTTAGGTGGCTTTCCTAGAAAAACTTCCTAAATGTTATTTTTAATTTTTCTAATATATGAAATAAATGAAATCGCATTATTATTCCATGAACATGACCTAACTAAATTGTAAACCGATTATTTTTATGACTACATGTTCATAGACCAACCTCACACCCTATTTGTTCCATTGGAATTGATATTGAGACTTGTAGTCACCTTAGGCATGTTACAAAACCTTACTCTATGTTGGAACATGAATGGAATGAATCGCTATTAAGAGTAAATTGGTTATGTTTTGGATTAATAATTCTAAATGGTATTAAATTTTAATTAGTTGCATGGATTACCTTGAAAAAATCTTACCTCATTAATCATAGGGTTTGGTTTGAGAATAAATTAAAATGATTAAAAGGTGTAATTTGGCTTATAATTTTTATTGGTATAATATCATAATGAAATAGGAAATAATGAGATGTCAAATGGTAATTATTTTTAAAATGATAATTGAAATGGGAATAGTTTTAATTAATGTGATAATTTATAAATTGGTTAAAACTGAAAACTTCCTGGCATTTTTTTAATTGCATGAATTTAGTAAATAGAGTAAATGGCATTATATTTGGATAATTGATGAATTTACCAATAAGTCATGTAAGAGAATTTTTGGAATGTTGGTGTTTGGGTATTATAAATGGAGTCCTTATTTTGATTCTTTTTAAAACCATGGGTTACATGATTCTAGAGGTGATGATATTGTGTTGTACATGGTGTTAATTTATAGATTAAATTATTAGTTTGACCTAGAATTCCTTCCTGGATGAAATAATAGGCTCTAAAAGGTGATTCTTCCTAGATGAAATTATATATTGTATATAGAATTCCTTCCTAGATGAGTTTATAGATATGAAATGGAATTCATTCCCTAATTAAATTATAATTTATACATATTGTTCAATTATAAGTGAAGTTATAGGTTATACATGGTGTTTCTTCCATGATAAAATTATGGGTTGGACACGGTGTTCCTTCCTGAATGATATTATAAGTTGTACATGGAATTCCTTCCTATTATTTTACTAAGTTGAAAACATGGTCAGATATGATATCATGATAAATAACATTTGTATAAAACTATGTTTCAGCCTATAGATCGAGGGTTGGTGGGTTTATTTTTTGTTATGCATTAATTATTGAATTAATGATCTTGTTTTTTATAATATGGAATAAACTAATTATTCAAAATTAATTGTTTAGAAACAATTGGTTTCAGCCTATTGAGTAGTACTCACACCTTGTTTGGTCATTGTTTAATATCATGGAATATTTCATGGGTGTAGCATCGATAAGGGAAAGGGGAACTGTTATTGATCAATTAAATTATTGGATAGAATTATAGCATAGAGATTGTACTAATCATTGGATTCAAGACTAGGGTCTTGGACTCTATACTTGTGGTTTATTTTTTTACCTATAGAAATTCCATAACTTCAATTTATTACTAATATATTATTTCATGAAATAATTTATTATTATTATTATTTGGATTATGGGTTATTTATTGATTTTTGGTTTTATTTAGATTTATCTAGATTTCTTCTATGTTGATTTGTTTATTATTTATATCTTATTTCTACTAATATTTATACTTAGTTTCATGGGGTTTAGTCTCCCTATACTATTCTTTACACCTAATATGTTATTTGGTTTCCTTATGGATTACAGAGAACCTATGGTACCGTAGTGACCCAAATCGATCACACAATGGAGTACCATGCATAAAAAATTACAATGTTTTATAAGAGGTAGATTAATTTATATTTCATTAATATTTATCAATGGATGACTATATACAAGGATGTAGCGAGGATTAGTAATGACCTCAGGCAAGGGTGTAGTTACCCATTGTCAAGGGGAAAACCCAAGTGCACTAGGATGGGATTGATTTTCATGATTTTTTCTTATTACCATTTTGATCTTACTTCACCATGGGAGATTCAATTTTCATGTGATGTTACTCTTTATTGGTATTTTTATCATGGGTTGTATTGTATGAGATCAGTATGAATGCAATGAGGTAGTAATATAGGGATATATGTTAAATTTTATTTTATTTTTTGTTATGGAAATGTTTATTTTTTGTGATATATCTTCCGAATTTATTTTTTTAATGTAGTCCCTCATTTTATTCGATAAAAATGAATAAATGGAAATGTTATGATGTGAAAATTCAATTTTTAATTCATGTGTTGAGTAAACATGAGATAATGGTTATTTATTTAATTTTTCAACTTTTGAGGTTGATTCTGTAGTCTATAATGTGTTATAAAAAGACTTTTGAACCTTAAAATAAAATCCATATATATCTTATTTGAGTTGTGTGTCAAGAGGGTGGTAATAAGGACACACCAAATGTGACTATTCCTAGACATCCTATGGTTCCTAGGGACCATATTGATGACCAGCTATGAGATTTTTTTCTTTTACTCAATCCATGGAGAGGGTGACCACTCGCATAGTAACATTTATGCATGACCTAAAAATAGAGTCTCATCAATAACACCAACAAATGTTTTATGGGGAGGGAGGATCCTGGTAATCTGAATACTGAAATGAGTTAGGCAAGATGATCTTTAATTACTTTAATACACCTATATATAGGGATTAAATCATACTAATTATAGGATGTGAGGTACATCTATGTAGTCCAGATAAAAAGATTACCTATCATGGGACAACATTGACATGAATTTCTTGAGCCACTTTTAATCAGGGATACTGATGGACGAGAGGTATTAGGAGTTCATGCACCTAATGTAGGGGAGTATGATAGTGACAAACAATGTTGGACACTTCATAGACCAATTATATTTTCCTCCATCATTGTTAGATTATAAAACCTCTAGGGTGTAACATTTCTAGGATATTATTTGTTATGAAATAATGTCATAGGTGAACATATTTCACTCAATGAACTTTTTAGATATGTTGAATTAGTCTCTCATTATGGAGGGAAACCAAAAAGTGGCCTTGAGTGGGGGTATATTGTCTTGGATAAGTGATCAAGATGATCTTCTCTATGTAGTAATAGGTGACACATTAATAGTTACCACCAAGGAATTGTATAGAACAATACCCCATGAAGTTGGAAGTCATCATTGGACAATAGTGACGCATACTGATAATTGTATGATAGGGAAATCCACAATCGCCCTTTGTTTTTTTTTCATGTAGTAGATGGTTGTGTTTGTGGAAAGGTGGTCCATATTTATATATTTTTCAAGTGTAATTAGTAGTAGAACAATGTTAGAGGATTAGGATAGGCACTAGAGTATTGAAAATACTGAATCTAACTAGTAGTAGACCAGTAACTAGAGATCCCCCAAACACTTCAGAATAAGTAGAGGATGTGGTACCTCAACAAAGGAGTTGTATTTATATCCATATAGATCATCACGGTGAATTCAGACTTGAGCCCAGATAAAAGTGGTGAGTTAACAACATGTTTTGTAATATTATATAACTAGTGTATACATATGACCTCCCACTATAAATGGTATAATTCAATGATTGTTTTCCCTTTCTTAAATTGATTTGATAAAGGATCATCACATTCTATTTTCCAGTAAAATTAAAAATGGTTTGTTTTTTATAGAATGGATTGTGTTATAACCATCAACATGACACTTGGGGTGTGATGAAAGGGTATCATATGCTAAAAGTTGTGTTCACTTGAAATTAGTATCCTCCATTTCTTTTGGTAGCTTTTATGTCTAGTAATGTTAGGATTCAATTTAATTCTATATTCATATTGAATATTTATTTACTTGAATCATATTAATAATTATTATATGAGAGTTTATTTTCTAACTCTATAAGAGGGAAACTCTACTCATCATAGAGAATGGGATTTTCTGGATGGTCGTGTAGGACCAATTTAGTCTAGATGGTATTTTTTCAGGGTTATAGTATATGATTTATTCAAGATAATGTTGGGTAGAAATATGGTACTTTAACTTTAGTATTGGACTATTTTAATGATATATTTCATGAATAGTTCTCTAGATTACCATCTGAGTGGGATATTGGGTACACTAATGAGTTTTTGTTTGGACCAGAGGCAGTTGTTTTCCAACATTAAAGGATGGAAGTAGAGGTTATTCAATTTTTGAAAGTGTAGTTACAATATTTTGGTGTTAAGGGTTTCATGAGACCTGGTACTTCACTATGGGGTTCCCTCACGCTCTTTGTCACAAATACTGATCGAACATTGAATGTATAAATGTTTTAATGAAGATTAAACCTAATGAACATCTTGAAAAATAACCCCCTTCTATAAAATGGAAAACACTTTGATTAGAAGAGAAGTTCTAAAATTTTAAACAACATCAACTTCAGTATAGGGAACCATTTTTTGAGGGTTGTTTTTTCTAAAATACCCCATATAGCCTTTTAGAGTAGATATCAGATGTATGTGATCATGGAGAACCCATTTTATCAAAAGAAAATAATAGTGTTATTTATGGACCCGATTAATCAAATCTTCCATATGTTCCTAGATGTGTTTTTGGTGTCCTTCATCAATAATGTTTTAGTGTTCTCCCAATGTATAAATATTCATGAACAGCATATCGGTATCATCTTGAGTATAGTAAGCGACCATAATATTTATACCAATCTATTTAAATGTAGTTTTTTGATTGCAAAATTGAACTTCTTGTCACATATTATCATAGGGGCTAGTGTTTTAGTATACATTAATGAGGTTCTCATCATGGTATCATAGGATTATCACAATAATTTCTTTAATAGTTAGATATTTTTTGGTCATTAGAATATTATAAACATTTAATTTAGGAATTCACATGTCTGGAAGCAAAGATATCTTGGCTGACCATGAAAGTGGGGAGGTTTATTTTGTTAGATGACTGTGAGGTATTTCAAAGAGATGAAGAGTAGTTTGAATTGATCATGGATTCTCACATAACCAAATATGTGTATGGAATATATTATTTATTATCAAATAAATAAAGGTTCACTCAAATAACTATTGATTTTGTGGGATTCAGTGGTTACTTATGGATCTATGAAGTTGAAACAACGTGAGAGGAGTTAACATCTTCAAAATGTAGACCTCGCTCTGGTGGTATACTCCCTGAGATTATAGAGATATTATCATTATGAAGTGTGTTTTGTTAACATGTATCATTATATTTTCTGGTACATATTTTCATAGTGGAACCAAATCCTTCAATAGATAATGTTTATTACGTATCTATGATATTGAAAGATTTATTCAGCATACACTTCGGGAAAGGGAAATGTTATTACTAATTATTTGAGAAAATAAACAGAAAAAGGTAGTGTGGGAGTCTTGTGATGAGTGGAGGCTTATGGTTCATTTTTTAGACATGTATCTAGATGTTTGTGAGTCCTAGAAATGAGAAGACATAACTTCAATATCTGTTACACCTATGCTCCTAGACTGTATCAAGGGAGAGTAGTTACCAGATCTAGTGGGGCTAGATCTAAGGGACAACTTATATAGTGGGGAGCCATAATTAGGATATTATCTTGAGATATGTGATGTTTTCATTATCCATGACCAAGTTTGGCTTCCACTAGTATTTTGTGGGGAGATGATGAGAAATTCTTATGACTCAAAACGGTCGGTACAACCTACTATGAAAAAGAATCATAGTGATATCCATAAGAAATTCTAGTGTCCATGGATAGAGATAATGTTTATAAGATTTTTAGTGATATTTTATTAACTATAATTTTATCAATTCTGATCATTAAAGGTGTATTGGGGTGTTTCAAAACATTCCAATTCCATAATGGAAGTGGGTGGATATAACCATGGGATTTATGATTGGATTTCCCATGAAACATCACAAAAAATGATTAAATTTGGGTGATTAGGGTTTAATTGAATAACTAATCCCACTACTTTCCTATTCAGGATAAACTCTCAATAAATAAACTAAAAAGTATATATATGTGGTATTTAGATTAATTTCATGGTTTTCATAGCGGTATTATTTTTTATTGACATGTCTATTTCATTTTTGGATTTTGGAACATCCTTTAAAATGCTTTGGGATCAAAGGTTCTTCTAAGAATGACCTACTATCCTTGGACTAAGGGAAAATGGGAGTGTATGAATCAGATTTTGGGCATCATCTTTTGAACATGTTTCTTTTTATTTTAATGAATCTTGGGAGAAGTATCTTAGACTGATAGATTTCATGTATAATAAAAAGTTCTAGGAATTTTTCCAAATGTCATATTTCTAGGCATTATGTGGATGGCCATTCTATTCACCTCAGATCTAGATATAGGTAGTTGAGTTAGCTGTTGTTGGACATTATCTTATTCGAGAAATGTTTATGTAGTTTTAACCTATCAAAAATTGATTGATGTCTAGATAAAACACGAAACATCCATTCAATGACCATCGAAGATAGCCTCTAGATTTCAGGGTTAGTCATCTAGTTTTGATTCGGGTGTATAACAAGCTATAGAAACACATTATTTATAACAAGGGGAATATATAACCATGTTTTGTTGGGTCAATTGATATTTTGGAGTGGTTCTATCTAGTTTTGTTTACCATTTATCACTTCTATAATTATAAAATTTCATACATGATGTGTTTCGCTTTCCACAACTTGTAATATATCACCTTGAACCTTCTCAAATGATAATTCTTCATAATGTTTAGTAGTATCTTATTGTATAATTTTTATATAATTTAATATATATAATTTATTATAGTGTGAATAATCTATGAGGTAATGCCATTCCTCTAGTGTGAGTGTGGTTGTAGCATGGGTGCATGCAAGAGGAAATATGGGAAAGGTAGGTGGATATGTGGGAGCAGTTTGCTGAGTTTTTTGTTGATACCTTATTGTGATTCTTGGGACCACCACTTGTGGATGAGCTATTTTATGGGGGGAGGTAATAAGTTCCCATATTTTTTCTACTATCTTACTATTTATGTTTATTTCTGAGCCATTCCATGTTTTTATAAAAGTCTTCTTCATAGATGGTTTAATATAATGGAGGTCTTTATAGGGTAAAATAGAATGGATAGATGAGTATAGACAAAGGAACTAATTCACAATATTAATTTTTATTCACAACATTAATTTGTTTCATGAATTCTGACAAACATTTAATGTTTTTTGTAATATATATCAACTTTAATATTCACTGTGTGAACCCAAAATTAATGTTTTGGGTGATGTTGTGACCAATAGTTTTATTAACTCTATTTATATGCATTTATCCTAATCCTCACTATCATTTTTCTTGAATTAAATCCCACCCATAGACATTTTTGTGAGTTCTCTTTGATCAAAGTGTATATTTTTCTGGATCATGGTGTTTCATACCAGCATGTTGAAATTAAGCCTCTCATTTATTCATATCCTTTGTTTATATATTTTTCCATGGGGAGAAAACATGTTTGGGACATCTATTCCTAGATCTAGGATTGGTGTCCAATAATAATAGAGTTTTTTGTCTTCATTGGAGGGAAGGAAGGAGGAAGCCAAATATACATTTTCCATTGAGGAATTTATTCGACATATTTTATTTTGAGGAGGGTGTTCTAATCCCTAAAGTTTAGTTTTTCTATCTCTATTATGTGAAATTAGTTTTATCACATCAGTATACCATGTGTATCAGATAATTATATTAACACATTGTTTTAATAAAACCATATTTATAGACCTCCCTCAGACCCAGTTGGGTCTCTTGGTATCGAAACCAAGACATGAGGATACCTTAGGGGTTTGAAAACCCTTTAATATAGGTTAGAACAGGATCAAAATAAACCTATATCCATATTATCAATTATAAATTGGATATTTTTTGGTTTAAAATTGTGAATTTTTTTGGCATGTGAATTGAGAAATATTATTGACATGTAAATGAATAAACTCATTAATAATTATTATATGTTTTAGATGAAATTATATGGATTAAAATAGGTAATTTTCAATTTAATTGGTATTGATATAATGCAATAATGAAATAGGGATATGATGATATTTGAAATCGTAATTCCACTTAAACAATAATTTAAATGATAATAGTATTAATGAATTTCATAATTGGTATCTTGGTTGAAATTTGTAATTGTCTTGTATTTGGACATTGTAAAGAATATAGAAAATGGACTAAATTTCATGATATTTGGATAATTTATGAAATTCCAAATAAAAATTATAATAACTTCTTTAGTATATTTGTGTTTGGGTGTTATAACTGTCTTTCTTGTTTTTAATTATTACTCAAGGTTAACTTAATACATGTGGATGATATATTGTTATAGACATGGAATTAATTACTAGATGAAATTATAGGTGAGGCATGGTGTTTCATTTTGGGTGAAATTATCAGTTTGATATGGAAATCCATCCTATAAGAAATTATAAGTAGGATCACGAATTCTTTCTTGGATGAAATTATAGGTCATTCATGGTGATCCTTCCTTGGTGAAATTATTTGTTAGACATGGACTTCGTTCTTATATGAAATTACATGTTGGAAATATTTTTCCTTCTATGATAAAATTATTTGTCAGATGTGGGATTCACTATTAGGAGAAATTATTGTTTGGACATGGAATTAATTCATATATGAAATTATGGTTTGGACATAGAATTCCTTCCAAATATAACTATGATTTGGAAATAGTTTTTCATCATGTTATTCCACTACCTTTCAATGAAATACATATATGGTATCATGATAATGTAGGCTTGGATAGCCATGTGTTTCAACTCAGATCTCAAAGTTATCTAGGTATATTTTACGTTTTTATTAACTTTTTAGTTCATGCACCAATTTCTAAAACTATTTCATGCACTATAAATTTAGAATATATTTCTTAGACATCATGGGTGTCACCATAATAAGTTATACACACACTCTTTTCAGGCACCATTTGGTACCTATGTAAATTTCATGGATATAGGTATTAAAGATGGAAATGTTCCCTATGCATGATTTAATACTTTCCTAAATGGGATTGGATCATAGAGACATGACCATGTATGGGGTTTAGGAATAGGGTTTTGCAGTCTGTTATTAATTTAAATTTATGACTTTTATCACATCATTTAATTTTGGAATACATTTTGGAATGAAATTATTTATTATTATTATTTGAATTGTTTAAAATTATAGATTTCTAGTTATAGATGGTTATGTATTAATATCTTCCAGATTGATTTTATTATTTTTTATAAAATTTTTACTAATATTACATGTCTTTTAAAGAAGTTATTTTCACCCCGCTATATTCATTATACAATTTTTACAAGTCATAATACACTGGCATATTGGTAGATTCCACTGAGGTCAGGTAGAAACCTAAACAAGTCCTGTGCGGGAGTACCGGGATGGGGAAGTTAGAAATGAAAAAACAATTATATGTATGGTATCATTTTGTTAGAGACCATTTTCCTAAGGATATAATTTATTCATAATATATTCCAACTAATTACCAGTGATATGATATCATTACTAAGCCTTTGGATGATACAAATTTTGAAAAAAAATATAAATGTTGCATGATAGATGTTTAAAATATAAGTTTAACATTAATATCTTGGAAGAAATTATTATCTTTTTATAAATGCCTTTTTTTAGGATAAACTCATTCCAACTATAGAATACAACATTATGCAAACTTAATAATTTGTAATTCATCATTCTATGATATGATACTTTTGTAATTTGTTAAGCATGATTAATATTAATGAATTGTATGGTTTACTGACATGATAATAAATCATTTTTCATATCTTTCTAGTAATCATGTAATCTCATTGTGTTTTCAGGCTCATAGACAAATAAATTCACTATTAGTTGTTATTGATCATTTTTTTATTTTTTTAATGGATTCATTTAACATTATGACCTATTTTTCATGGTTCCTTGATGATTTCATAGTCCTTCATGGGATAATATTTTTTTAAAAAATTACATAGTGTATTTCAAATCAAAACACTCTTTTAAGATGATCTTATTTAAAGGAGGAGAAAAAAATTTCAATTAAGGGGGAGTATTTCTACTTCTTATCTCATTGTTTTAGACATAACTGCTACATCGCCCTTGCATATTCACAGCGTCATAAATGAAATATGAACTAAAAAATGAATTAGAAATATGGGAAGTGATCCATGAAAATTAATAAATAAAATATTGAAATTATAAATCTATTCATAGAAACAAAGTATGAAAATTTAATTTCTAGATACTTGAGATACGTAAACACTAAAACAGAATCATGGTAAGATAACTTGACATTGGAAATAGAAATTGGTTTTCATTTTTATGTCTCATTGGAAATAGAACTATGGAATGTTATTTAACCATGATAAGATAACATAAATATAGTTTTAGTAGTATATAAATGTTTCACAACATTAACTGTAACCATGATTTTCAACAAAAGTGGGTGTGTAGATCAGATTACAATTCATGTCATCAAAATGTGCAGTCAACAACCTCCCAGTGCTTCCATGTATCATTGATGTAGAGTAGCAGTTTGTCATGTCTGTTGACAGTTATATAGATCCCTGCAATATATAATTTGATATGAATGTTAGTAAATGAGACATTTTACTATGAAAAAAATAACTGGTTAATCTAGTGAAGTGAAAAAAAACATGTCATAATCAAATGGATTAGTTGTTTACATTATTCATCTATGAAAATAAATCATTATAAAGATTCAATGAAAACAATTATTAATATGAAAATGAAAAATTGCTACTAATTGAAATAAATAATTAATAATAGTAACTGGGTATGCTTTCTCATGAAACAAATATGACATATTTGAAAAACTAAAAACTGTTTAAGTGGAGACAAACTTAAATCCATCCATGCTACCTAGGGAATTACCTCTCCTCCGCTTAGCCCCTTGTCACTACCCTGCCCCTCCCCTACCATCCGGCCTCCCGTCCAACCCCCTGTCCAACCCCTACCTACATTGTAGCCCTCACCTCTCCATCACCCCACCTCTCCCCTTATCCCAGACCATCTTATCCCCTCCCCCTGCCCAGCCCCTCCCCACCCCCCTACCCAGCCCCTCCCCTCCCCCCTACCCACCTTGGCACCTTCTCCCTTCCCAGCACCTCCTCCTACCCCCATTCCCAACTCTACCCCTCCCCTCTTTACTCCTCTACTTTTCCTCCCTCTCATGCCCAGCCCCTCCTCTCCCCCCACCTTTCCCATATTGTCACCCCCCCAAATGTCACATCACCTCCTCCTACCCCCTACCTAGCTTTACCCTTCTCCTCCCCCCTCTGCTTGTCTCCCACCCCGTCCTATCACCTCCCCCTCCCACCTAAAACTCCCCCCTACCCTACCCCTTCCACAACCACTCCCCCTATCCAAACTCTTCCCCCACAAGCCCCTCCCCACTGCCCTCAGCTTCCCCTCCCCTCCCCTCCAACCTGCCCATCCCCTCCCCTGCCCTCCCCTGCCCACTAACCAGATTCTCCTCCCACACATTCCTCCCCTCTCCTCCTCCTCGTCCTACTCTCCCATATGCAACTCCTACTCTCTCCTCCCATCTAAGAAGCTTGTATTTCCATCCCTTCCAAATAGCCCTCCCTCCCACCTCCTCCTCACCTTACCCAGCCCCTTCCCACACTAACCCCCTCCCCCTGCCCAGATCTCCCCCTCCCGTCCCCCCTGCCCAGCTCTTCCATCATGGACCGGCAATGCCTTTCCACTATGGTTTAACACTTCATCATGTATGGATAGTAATTTGAAATTAATTGAGTCAAATTATATAGACCATTTATATTTATATTTAAAACAAAATGGAAACCATATATTATTAATCATAAATCTATAGACTTAATTAAAACAACTATAGAAGTAATTCATGTAGCAGAGACTACTGAATAGTTTGTAAGTTGTTACCTTTTAATAACAATAACACACTACAATGCCTTCTTTCAAATATGAAATATTGATAAGAGAATATCACCAATAACCTCACAGGAATGGTTTTTGTAGTCAAAAAATCATGTCTAAGATAGAAAATCTTCATCTGTTCTGTAATTTCATTCAAATAAACAGTCCAATGTGCCAATAAAAACGTAATTTATAATTTTATATAAGAACGTACTTTGAATATCTTAATGGAGTTCCTTGCAATACACCCCCACCCCAAGTTTCTATTGAACATGCACACAAAAGTTTTAATTAGGGAATCCTAAAATTAATGGATTAGTGAACATATTTCACTATAAATGATCAAAAAACCTTTACATAACAAACACCACATGCATATTCATGTTCAAAATCTATATATTTATGTTAATGTGGTAATTACTAGAAATTTGATTAATAAACAATACACAGGCTCGTCCCCCCTGCCCAGCACCAACCCCACCATGCTCGTCCTACCTTCCAACTCCTCCACCCTCTTGCCCATTACCACCCCCACCCATGCCCAGCCCCTCCCCTCTCATCCCCCCTTCCCAACACCTTCACTCTCCTCCAACATAGCATCCTTTGTTTCCACCCCATCCCAGCACCTCCCCCATCCAACTCATCCTCCCTCCTGCCCAGCACCAACCCCACCTGGCCCCTCCTCCCTGCCCAGCACCATTCCCACGAGGCCCCACGAGGCCCCCCTCCCTGCCTTGCCACTTCTCCAACTAACACTAAAATACAAAAAGTGACAGTTGATATGTAATATAGGAAGAATAAAATAAGTCACATGATAAAATAAAAATTAGATGATATAATCACATGATATCTTGTCCATTCACACGGTGCTATAAAACAATTCTTATATTCAGTAATAGAATACCATGTTTCAAACATAATGATTAATATTAACATCATTAATATTTAAAATAAAAATGAGGGGTATATTATAATAAAATTATAATGAAATAGAAGTTAACAATATGATGGGAGTGGGTAATAAATCCATAAAGAAATCGGTATCCTAATAGTGTCTTTGAGAAAGACCCATCAGTCCTTGAACAATTAGAATAATCAAAAATATCAATTATGATTCTTACAATAAATTCCTTATATAGAAGGAAACAAATTAGAATTCTCAGATGTAGAAGTTTATGGAAGAACAAAATGATATAATATCTTTAAACGTTAGAAAAAATATTGGCTTCTAGGGATCATTTCCATGCAACTCTTCCTCAAACAGAATCCTCAATCTCTTTAAACTATGTACTATTGGAGGGGACATTATTTCTTGGATTCATGATTGATTGTTCTTGATTAAATAACATCTCCCTCATGGTGCATGTTATTGATACATCCATATTCATGATCACGTAATGTGAGTCCCCTTCTGAGGATAACTCCAATGATGTACAAATTATAATGAATCCAAGAAGGGATTTGTGGGTAAAAAAAATCAATCCCATGATCTTTCTAACAAATAAAATAAATTGGAAACAATTAGTTCAATCAAACCTATTATGGAAACCTTTAAATAAAAACTATGTACCTATGTATGGGACCTTTTTTCTTAGATTAATGGTATTATTTCCCAAGTACAAAACAAATCCCTCATCTTGAATGTTGTTGATCCAACCATAATCATGATCATGGAGTGTGATTACCCTTCGTAAGATAACTCCAATGATGTCAAGACAATAAAGAAACCAGGAAAGTAGTTGTGGTTGAAAAACAATCAATCCCATGATCTTAATCTCAAAGAATATCAATTGGAAATAATTAATTCAATCAAAACATGTTATGGAACCCTTTTAGAAAAAATTATATACCTTTTTAGGGGACCTTTTTTCTTAGATTCAAGTTAGTATTTCTCGAGTACAGAACATATCCCCCACGATGTATTTTTTTGATTCATCTATAGTGATGATCACGAATTGTGAGTCCCCTCTCGAAGATAACTCCAATGTTGTCCAAACAATAATGAAAAAAATTAATTCAACCTTAAAAAAAATTATAGAACCCTTTTAGAAAAAATTATGGAACCCTTTTAGAAAAAAACCTATTATGGAACCCTAAGAGGGGACCAATTAATTCACTCAAACCTGTAATGGAACCCTTTAAGAAAAAACTATGTACCTTTGAAGGGGACCTTGATCCTGGGATTAATGGTAGTATTTCCTGAGCTCAGAACATCTTCCTCATGGTGTATGTTTTTGATCCAACCATAGTCACGATCAAGCATTGTGAGCCACCTAAAGAAGATAAATCCAATACATTCCAAACAATAATGAAACCATGAATGGATTTAAGGGTGGAAAAATCAATCCCATGATCTTACTCCCAAGAAAATTCAATTGGAAACAATTATTTCAATAAAAACGTGTTATGGAACCCTTTCAGAAAAAACTATGTACCTTTGGAGGGGAACATGTTTCTTGGACTCATAGTGGTTTTTCCAAAGTATAGAACATATCCCTCATGGTATAGGTTGTTGATCCAACCATAGTCATGGTCATGCATTGTTCCCGAAGATAACACCAATGCTATCCAAATAATAATGAAACTAAGAAAGGAGTTGTTGGTGAAAAAAATCAATCCTATGATCTTACCCCAAAGGATAGAAACATGGAAAAAATTAATTAAATCAAAACCTATTATAGAACCCTTTCACTAAGAACTATTTGATCCCAAAATGATTGATCAATGTTGGTGAGAAAATAAAACTTCATCTGATTACAGTTTTAGAGCTTTTAGTAATTGGATATCAGGTTTAATAAAATAAATCCAAATATAAACTATATAATAAAACATTACTATATGAATACATATACACACATTATGAGGAAGTAATTATAATTAGATGTATCAAACACATAGCCACTAATAATCAGTTCAACTATTTCATGGGCCATAATAACCTACAACAATTACTTGAATCCACTCTAAAATCATATTCATTTAAATCACTCTGGCATTAAAAGAAAATCGCAAACATACTGATTATGAGGCATGAACCAATGATCCAAAAATACTTAAAAATATAGAAAGGTGTATGTCATAAAATGAAAATTGTAACAAAATTGCAATAATAAAAAACATGACTGGGAGAGGGATATGTTAAATCCCTTTGAAACGGTTAGTCATTGGCACAACACTTCGTCAATTATTTGATTAAATTCTATTTTCCCATAAACAGAATTCCTTAATTAGAAAATAGAATATAATGAAAATGTTAAAGTAAAAAACAAATGATAAATTAAATTTGTTCAATCCAGTTTAACTCTTTAATTTAATTAATTTGAAATGGTTTGTTATTAGTTTATATTGCTAATTGGAACTCTATAGTAACAAACATGGAATGTTATTAGATACCCACAACATAAGCAACATGCAAGATAATTCTATGGCAGAGAGATATATGAAATACCTTCATTACTGAAATAGATTCTATAGAACCAGTAGCTCCAAGAAGGTGGCCAGTCATAGACCTTTTATAATTAACTATTAGCTGCAGTCATAAACCATGACTTAGAAAAAGTACTTCAAAGAAAAAAGGGTCACCAGTGGATTAGAATTCACTAAAATTATGTGGCATACACACTAATTTGATAATGATAGATCAGTCATCTTACCCCCATTATTCAAGGAAAAATAGTCAATTAGAGATTCATATTCTATCAGGTCACCCACCAGTGTCGATTTAACATGCGTAATTACATAATTAACATCACTTTTTGTAGCCTCGAACTGGGCTAGGGATTTCTCAATGAAAATAACGATGCCCTTCCATGAAATCAAAACAAAAATATTAAGATAAAACATCATGAAACTATCATTACTGATACAAATTTCTGTAAGTGTTTTGTTATAAATCATCTCAACAAAAAAATCTTTAACCTTCTGGGTGAGGTTCAGATCTGTGATATGCATCATAGGTGATACTTTCTCCCATGAACTCTGCATAAATATCTACATCTATTCCCTATAACATGAACTATAAGGGAAAAAATAATTTTCAATAATATGACATTATAAAGCAATTCTCAATAGTTATAGTCCACTTTACAGTTATGATATATCCAATTGAAATAGTGAGATTTTTATTTTGGGGGGATAGAGTGGTGACCTTATTTTCAAGACCACTAACTATAAGTTGAAATCATTTTAATAATCCAAGTTATCTATTTGAAATTTTATACCCCATTTTATTATTTATATGGATATGGTACCATTTTTTGTAGGGAAACATTGAAGTGGTTTCCCTAAAGATCTTCCACAATCCATTGATTCATAATTTATGGATTAAAAATGATTTAGTAAATTGTTTTGTTTAGGAAAACCATGAATTAACTGAACATAGTCAAATGAATTTTCTTCTGAAAAAATATTAATTAGTATAAAGATACCATGATATAACATTTTTTAGATCATATTAATACTACCTCCATGATGAGAACTCTGCATAATGTAATATTTTGTTACTAAATAAAATTGGGAAAGAATGATAATCAAAATTAAAAAACTAATGAAACTATTTGAGGAAGCTAGCTAAGATGAACTTTGTGGAAATGTTTAACTCCATCATAAAGAGTTTTCACTATGCAGTCTAGGATGGACTCATGTACGCAAAAATGAAAAAGGAAACAAAAATAGAGACTATAGGGAATATAATAAATTGATTATAAATACATGTTGCTTGATCTAAACCTGGTTATGATATAACGTATCAAGTTTCAATCCACCGCATATGAATTTACAGAATAGAGATTCCATGAAACTCGTCTTCTACACCAAACCTCCAACATAGTATAGGAATTGATATAGGGGTTCAACACGACATAGATTGAGGAGAACATATCCCATTGGGAACCTCAATTCATACTTTATCTTCTTTGAGATCTTGCAAAAAAATTGTACTTCTTGTCTGCACTCACTCAAAGAAAAACTAAATCGAATGATAGATTCCTATCAAATGTCATGAGAAAAATAAGTAGGGGTATAATGCCTCACGAAAAATAGAACAGATAAAGAAATCATGGCATGCATAATGGAATCCATATAGATATCAAAAATCAAAGGATCCATTCAAACAATTGATAACAAAATATCTAGTGGGGCGCAAAGAAACTCTTGATAGGCCACATATGTATAATGATTCACAATAATAATAAATTAAAGAAAGAAAACATAGTGGAGAAACATGATTATCCCACACCATATCTATTCAATCAGCTTTGGATAAAATGAAAATAGATTCATATCCACTTGATCTTGCAGACTAATGTATATTTTTAAAAAAATACTCCCACAAACCATGCCCACTTGATCTAGCATCAATAATAGGAATAGCCTAGTTAAACCCAAGAAGAATTCAATAATAATAAATTGAAATTGTTATATTATTAAATTAGGAAAGAAAACATCATAGTGGTAACTGTCGAATGTTTATGTAAATTAAATAATACTTAATTTAAATTGGAATCCATTACCATGAAACTCTATAATGCGGAAAACATTTTCATGCAGAAAATGATTAGGCCCAGTGCAGAGAGAAGCCTGAAGTAGAAATTTTTAAAGTATAGTTGACAAAAATTACAAAAATGAATATAAGCAATGTACAAATAGTTATGTATAAGAAGTCTACAAAAAAATATTTCTAAACAATTGAAAATAATAAACGTGTCATTTATTTTAATTATCAAAAAAATGATGCGAACAAAAATTTATATTTTTCAATAATAATGTTTCAATAAAAATAATTGTAAATCAAGAGTACAGATATTTACCGAAGTGGATAAAACATGTATGACTAATTTAGTGAACCTAAAATTAGTTCAACAACTTGATTTCAACTCAATTTCTTCCTCATCCTTCATAAAAACTGAAATTTCAATGATTTCAACGTAATTTTCAGAAGAAAACAACGATAATTGAAAAATTAATTCCTATTTGACTTTTTTGTTTCATATAAAATGAAATAAAAAACATGTTTTAGTGAACATAACTAGTATTATATATTGAAATAATATATTTTTTTTTATACACGAAAAAATATATGATATATAAAAATTAAATATTTATGTCAAAATAGCACTTACTGAACATGAAATCTACTAATTTGCAATCATCAAAAAATCTGTAATATGCAATATACAAATACCTATGTGTAAGCAATCTGAAAAAAATTATGTATAAAAAACACATATTTATAATAAATATGGATACAATTATTTATATTCAATATAAAAAAAGTAAACAAATACAATGACATTGAAAATTATTGTTTTCATAGAATATAAGAAATAGTTCAGAATGAAGCTTTTTTAAAATTGGAAATAATGGAAGTAATGTTAGACGTCTAATCTAATTTTTCTCACATCATGGGGTTATGTTACAGTATAAGAAACATCACCAGAAGAGGCCCCAAACATCACATGAATAGACATCTGTTTAAGCAGTTTGTTTTTCTCCATCAACTCCAAAAACACTTAAACCTACATATTTTCATTCCCCTTTTCAAAATCTAATCTTAACATCAAGAAAAATTACATAGAAATATAAAGTTCCATGGATATGGAGAAAAACATGGAGAAAATGGAGTAATCGGAGTTGATGGAGGAGCTAGAAGCGGAGGTGGGGGAAGAGGAACCAGACGTAGACCAACCGAAGGTGGACCAATCATAGGTAGAGTAATCGGATGCACACATAACTCGGAGGTAGACCAGCCAGAGACAGACCGATCATAGGTGGAGTAGACAGATGCAGAGGTTTCGGAGGTGGAGGCGGAACAACAAGAGGCATACCATGTGGTTTTATGAAGAAACCTAGATGGAGCAGAGGTGCCAAAGGAGGAGGAGCCAAAGATAGAGGAGACGAAGGTGGAGCATGAAAAAGAGGAGGAATCAGTGGAGATAAGATTCGGTAAGGGGAGTGGGAGAATGGATTTGCGGAGGGAAGCGGGAGAGTGGAATGGAGGAGAGCAGAAGGAACCCTAGGATAGTAAATCCCAATCGAGGGCAGGACTGCTCGACATTTTTTTGGGTTTGGAGGGAAGAAATATTGGATTTTGGTGATGTGGAATAGTGTGGTGGTGACATGTAAGCTGGAATAAAGCTAAGTTTAATATAGATAATAGATTTATTTTTTTTACTGAATTGGTATGTATTTTGATGCCTGAAAAAATTAACATAGAGTTTAAAATATTATTTATTTTATTATTTTTTTATGGAATTGACAAATTTTATTTCGTGAATATTAGTTTCATCATCATATGTTTCCCAAAAAATAGAGAAATGTTCTTAATACATTTTTCCTGAAAGAGAAATATTTTCTTTTATATGTTATATTTAATTATTTTGATATTTTTTAAAAAGGGATTAATGTTTTCATGTATATTTGTTATGTAATTATAAAAAAGGGTAGATTATTTGGTGGCTTCTTGACAAATCACTCAAATATGATTGGGTAATTAGAAAATTATTATTTTATTCCTTCTAATATGAGTAAATAAATGTGTTTTTAGCATGCACTTCTAGTGATAGAAAATATTATTTTCAAATTTTCTATAAATTATTCTTCATATTCATTAAGTTTTTTATGAATTGATTTTAGTGAAAAAACAACAGAAGTTATAGTTCTGTTATAACTAAAACACGAAAACTGTCCTAATTGGAAGATTTTAATTTCACATAACATTATTTGATTATTTTTGAAGTCATATTTATGGTTGTAGGGTTTATATTTAATGTTTTATAAATCCATCCTTAATCATTTTTAATCAATAAAGAAATATCCTTATGATTAATATGTTCATATTTATTAAGACTGAATTTTTCACAAAGGAATCATGTCTACATTGAAGGATAATGATGTTTGTGTAGAACGCTGAATAATATTTTAATGTAAAATACAATTATTCTTTTTCAATGAAACATTCTATGATTTTTTGAAATATTTTTTCATATATATTTAATTTCATCGATAATTGAATTACATTTAACAATGAGTTTTAGTGACTGAAAATGTAATATTATTATTATTATTTAAATTGAACTGTTATATCCTAACCATTAAATCGATTAGTATTAATAAGACTAAAATATTTATAAAATTATATGGTTATTTCCTGAATAAATTAAATTAATTTTCTTATCAATTTGTTATTAATGAACATAATAAGTCATTTGAAAGTAATAGAAATATTTTTCTGAAAAACTAAATTCATTTTGATAAATTTATTCATCCTGATAAATTCAAATACATAATATTGGGGAATGATTTTAATGATATTTATGTAGTAAATATTCAATAATTTTTTTATCATTCATATAATAGTTTTTCTATGTATTTAATAAAAATAATGCACATTTTGGTTTAATGAATTTTTTTTTCTAAAAAGTAGGTGGTCACCTTCTATGATATTGTATTAAAACTGATGTTTTCTTGTTTCAAAAAATTTATTTTCAGAAGAATAAAAAATATTTAAATCTACTTGTAAAAATTAATATTTAGTAAATTATTGATAATTTCATGAAAATATCGTTTTTATGAATAGAAAAAATTATGATTTTTATTAAAACAGTAATATTTAAATAATTTGATGTCTTCATTATATTTGTAAATTATTTTTTAAAATTAATATTGTACCTAATATATTTTAGGACTTTTTATCATAAATACATCCTAGGAAGGCTTTTTTTTAATGTAAGGAGGTTATCCAAAGAAGAGGTATTTTACTCAATCGAGTCATTCAATTCTATGTATTTTTTTCACCCCCTTAAAATATTTTTCAATTAAAATGATATAAAAATTACACTATATCATATATACAGATATGTTATTATTTTAATAGAATAACCTTTATTCACTCTCTATTCAATAAAATTAAAAAACAAAACTATTGACTGTGTTTACCGTGGACTACCATCTCACAAACCAATGTAACTCATTTTCCATCACCACGTCTTATTGATGATATATTGAAATATTTAACATATTTTTAGGATATTTAAGACTTTATTATAATTCAATAATTTTAATATAATATATACTTTATTACTTTCCATTTTGTGGGAATATGATAATGGTGCTTGTGTGTATGAAAAACTACCATCTCAGTAAGCTAAATGATTTTTTCTTCACATACTCATTACATGAAAGGTAATTAGTATTGGTTTAATGAAAAAAATTGATTTATATTACATAATAATAATTCTAAAAGTTAATACGTTATAGAACATTCTTTCATTTCATCCATCGATAAAATGGAAACATCTTTTTGTGTACATATGGCATATTGTCTTCATGAATAATGTAATTCATTTTATACCTATAAATTTAATGGATTAATAAAAATACATGTATATTATATATATATTAAATATATATAATGGTTTACATTCTTGATATTATTTATCTATGATCAAATTAAAGTTAGCAAAAATACTAAACAGAAACATATATGGAAAACAAAGAAGTTATTACTCGAAATGTGACTTTAACAAATAAATTGTTAGTAAATGGGTAAAAAAAGGTTTTATATAAATAATAAATTTTATGATACATGAATATGGGTCTATAATATATTTATAATAAAAATATATTTATTATATATGGGGTTTTAATTTTAATAAAGGATGTCGAGACTTAAGGTAATGGATTTCTAGTTTCTAATTTATTTGTGGGAGATAAATTCAATATTCCCGACTCATTTCTTCTATGTTGTGTATATACTTACCCTTTAAAATTTTATATCACGAATATCCTTTTTTCATTATATTTATAATTTCATTTTATTTTATTTTTTAACAGGTCTTACAATTCAAAACATACCAAGGTTGTAAGGGATTTTCGTCTTACATTTATTTATGTGGGACATATTTCATATAAACAACTTGTTTATTTTGTGTGTAATATATATTAAACCTAAATGTATTTCAAAAAAAATAATTATAATTATGTGATATAAATATCCATCCAATTTTATTTCTTACTTTTTTACTTGTGATTTAAAAGACACTTAAGTTGTAAAGGTTTAATGTCACAATATCATTTTTATTGTGATTTTTTATGATATTCTACCAATGATGAGATATTATGATATAAAACTCAAAGAAACTAACGAATTTTCATATAATTTGGTTATTTCTTAAAATTTTATTTCTTATTTTTATTATAAACCAAATAGAAAAAAATAATTTTTTATGGAAAATCGACATAATATTCTTCTTCAGTGGAAAAACATTTTCTTCCTAATCTATGTTTTCTTAAAAATGCTTCCAAGAATGTTTTAATATTGATATATGATTTTTTTAAAGTATTTATACCGTTATTGGGATTTTACAAACTATTTTTAAAGGAATATTTTGGTTGATTTCCAAACAATAAAACTTTTATGTTTTTAACAAAAATGTGAAATGAATCATTGTTATAAATTGTATGGAATAAATGTAATATTATAAAATAATTAAAACATACTATTTTAAATATTAATATATTCTATTTAAATATTATTATTAATGAAAATTATTTAGAAAATACTATGTAAAATTTTATTTTAAAACTGGAAATTATTTTTCCTTTAATAATTTTATTAATTATCTCTTGATGGCATTTTTTTAGTCAATAGCAAAAACCATCGATGTTTCTAATTCTATACTAAGGATATAATCCAATTACACCATACTTTTTCATTATATTGGTTGTTCATTATTATAACATATTTTTTTCCTAAAACTTATTCCTTCTCCAAGGGTTTTTGTTTAATAAAATGATGAAATGTTTAGCAAAACTATTTCTTTTCCATGGGATAGGCTGTGATGGAATTTTTAGAAGACACATTTCTTTTAATGGATGTTGTTATGAAAATTGTCATATAATATTATGGAAAAAATATATATTATTTTTATTACACGATATATGGGACCTATATCTCCCCCCAATTCATCATATAAAGTATTAAATCTCATGGGATAGTTATGGGAAGAAATCCAATGTGGTTGGTATTCCATGGGAAAATGGTGATGATGCCCGATCCGTTAAGAACAGGGAAATATTTGAGGATTTATAGTCCATTAAAAAATTATAAATAAATTATGATGAATAATCCATTATGAAATGGTATATAGGTGATGATAAATGACTCATTATGAAATGGAAAATAGTTGTTGATGGTTGACCTCTTATAATTTGATGGTCTAGAATGTTAACTTTTAAAAATGACAATGTTTCTATACATCTGATCGTACCACACTTATATAAATTTAGATTATGGTTCATGATTGATTTATGATTATTTCTCACTCTTATTGATAATTTCATTTGAAATAATAATATTTTCTACCATGGAACATGTTTACGATCCATGATATATTGGGTATCAACCATGTGATCTATATTTATAATCTCAAGCCCTTATGATTATCTTATACATTCATATCATCATCTATTAATATCCCTCACGTTGACTTATACTAATCATAAGAAATAATTATTTATTATGTTTCATTTCCCCATTTTATTAAGAATGTTTTTAAGTTTGGTAAATGATAAGATCTGTGTGTCAGATGTTTATGATATTTCATAAAACAAAAAGATAGTTTACCTATTCTGTAAAGAAACCAAATGTTTTTGGTCCTATGGTGATATCGTTTGAAATTTACTTAATAATAATTACTTATTATATCATATCTATATCTAAATATCTTGGGTGAATATTGTTGGTATGAGTGAAAAAGAAGGAATATGGTCCTTGGGAACTCTCATGTGTGAGGGTTGGGAAAACATTGTCTCTCTGCCAAAGGGATTCAACTAGGGATAGTGGTATGATTCTGTCATGACCAACTCCCACCAAAGATTCCCCTCCTGAGCTGTCAATGGAGAAAGCGAGATAATGACCCCCGAGTCCTGCCTCCAGTAGGCCCCATGGTAGTGACTAGCACCAACGGTATGAGTTTTTCACAAATATGAGAGGCATTACCCTTTTTATTTTTTTTAAAGATTGGGAAATAGGACAATTCAACCACCAAAAAGGAAAAAGGGAAAGTGTATAGAAATAAACCCCAACCATTCCCACATGTATGTTTAAACAATTTTATAACAAGGTACAAGTACAAGAAAACTCAAAGTACAATACCAAAAGAAAACAAAGGTACAACAATAGCAACAACTCCAACTGTCTGACTAGTAAGGTCCCGCACGGCCCTGGTAGTCCTCCTGGAAACCTGAAAGTAAACGTAGGGTGAGCATACAAGTATACTCAGTAGGAGATACATAAATCTCTCGTGCACAAGTGGGGAGACATCCTAATGTCACGTGAGAATAACAGAAGAAATCTAGCAAGGAATTCTATCCACCCAACCTCACCAGCCACACTCACCAAAAACACAAGCACAACAGGTAGTAGTATATCAGAAACAAGAGTATTGGGTACCCCCGCACCATTTCCCATTAGTTAGTTTCTCTTCCTAACGACGAACGTCCTGTTGTTGCAACACTCTCCCCGCCCGCACACACCTGGGCCTCACCACCACGGATCCCACCCGCACACACCTGGGCCTCACAACCACGCATCCCGCCCGCACACACCTGGGCCTCACAACCACGCATCCCGCCCGCACACACCTGGGCCTCACAACCACGCATCCCGCCCGCACACACCTGGACCTCATCCCGAAGATTCTTGGGAAACAGAAGAACCTGCCAAAGAGTCTTGGGCTATAACCATCCCAATCAAAACCTACCCGAAGAGTCTTAGGTGTATGGTCGCCTCAAGCCATCACAACCTAGGGGAGAAGGAGCAGGAAGAAGCTAGTAACTAAGGGAAAAACACCCTCTCCCATAAAATGGGAGTGTTCGACACTAAGTGCTCAACATGGGTGGGGTGCAATAAAAAACAAAAGATACCGATATGTATATATATATATATACCAACAACACACCCCCACCTATGGCTTCAAAAAAAGAGAAACTCAGCACGTTCCTTGGCCCTGCTACTACGAAGCATGCATACAACAAACAAACCCAACCCCCCTTTAGGTTTTTACAATTCAATAGAAATAGTTATTTAGTTCCTTAACTATTGGGAAATTATCCAGAGATAACCACACCAATCATTCGTAAAACATATCCCTGCCATCCACAAATCATGCTAGGAAAACATAAGCAACACAACCAAGCCCTTCTTATAAAACAACCAACCTCATTTACTATTATTTCCATTCCAAAAACATTCCCCACCATTCATTAAATCTTCCACATTTTATTTATTATTCACAACCCACAGCCCGTTCACATTTAAACCCAGCCCTACAGCCCCGCTGCCATCCACCATAACCACAACCGTATCATACATCATCACCTTTTTAATACCATTTATTGCAGCCCCGCTACCCATTACCAATACAACATTCACACCAACCCACAACCAAGTCAACCATAGCCCCGCTGCTCACCCGATCCACAACCCACAAAAACAGCCCTATCACACGACTCGTAACCAAACCAACACCCCCATGTTCATTCTTATGTTTTCTTCAACCGGGGTGATCACATAAGGGTTCCAGATTTTAAACAGCCAACTTTATGTGATTAACCAATTTCCACAATCCACAAGGATTCCATCCATAAGAAAATCCAGAATGAGAGGGAAACATTTAATTGCATAAGCAAAGGGCCCCAATGACCGTGATTTTCAGTAGGTAGAAGCTCATTCAATTCATAACATAATATCACATGATATAAAGTAATAGCAATGACAACTTCCCCATCCCCATTATATAAGCCAGTTATTATCTTCATTAAACTCTTTCAAAAGTGTTTCACGTAAACAAGAGAACACCCACCCTGCATGATGCACAATATTGAGAGACGAATGTAAGATCCCTACCTCAACAGGTTCTTTATTGCAACGCTCCTCTGGATCAACCTTAGAAGACGTCCTTCATCATTCGTCACTTCTGTCGGGTCCCGGAAAAACCTCCTTAGGTGGATGTCCGAAAGGAAAGGTCGAAGGAAAGACAACAGTCCCAGTCTCTGAAGTTCCTCCTCGTCGTTACGATCCCGTGGCCACTGAAGGATCGTAAATCAAAGCTTGGACGAAAATGTTATGGAAGGAAGAGCCTTCGAGTATCTTGAGAGAGATCTTCTTAGAGGAGAGGTGAGGAGAGGTGTGAGTTGAAATGAGGAGGGGACCCCTCCTTTTATAGGCGTGAAAAGAAAAAGTACACGGCATGCACTTTATGGTACACGGCGTGTACTCAGTTCTTTCACACGGTCTCCATGCGGCTTCCAACACGGCTCTGCGGCCATTGACTGGTCAACACACGGTTTGAGGGTAACACATACGCGGGGAAGGACTACACGGCGTGTAGTTTATACACACGACGTGTACTCATTTATTAAACACGGCAAGTACATGGCTCCAACACGGTACACTGCCGTTGACTGGTAACGCGTACGCGAGGAAGGACGACACGGCGTGTAGAACTGGACAAACGGTGTCCACCCATTATTCCACACAGCAAGGACACGGTCTGCAACACGGGGTATACCCGGGAAGGAGTTATACGACGTGTACTCAAACTACACGGTGTGTAGTTTCAAAATTCGGGAAAGTGTGGAAAAGTCCATTTTACCCTCCAGAACACTTCTTGACCTTCTTTTTGACAATGTAATGGGCCGGAGAGGTCCGGGCCATTACATCAGATACCTCTTAAAAGATTATCGTCCACAAGAATTCAAACCCCAACCCAGAGAAAACCCAACAAGATACCTCTTACGGTTCTCGTTATAACAGGAACCCAACCAACAACCCTAATCATATGTGTTAGGAATTCCTTCTCCTATGTCGAGATATTATCCGCTTTAGGCGGCACTGACTCGCCTGCACGGGTTTAATCGCATCCTCATTAATGCGTCTCGATTAAGAATTGGGTCTTCCCACTTTCATACATTAGGATTTTTTCAACTCGCACTAACTCCAACACCACACAACCAACACACTGCCCGAACACATGGGTTTGGGAAATTCCTTTACCTATGTCGAGATATTATCCGCTTTAGGCATCACTGACTCCCCCGTACGGGTTCAATCGCATCTGCATTAATGCATCTCGATTAAGGGTTAGGTTTTTCCCTTTCCCACACATCCGGACATGATACACATTAACAGGGAACAAAGAAACAAAAGGTCTCACAACTGATAAGCCAGGAATTCCATATATCAAAGGTACAGAGTACAACATCAACACAAAGCACAGAAGAAAAAGGGAAAAACACAAGTCAAAACAACTCCGGGTACTGAGTGTGCATCTGGGTCTCCCGCTCCCAAGTGCTCTCCTCGAGTCCGCCATGCCTCCACAACAAACGAACCAAGGGAATGGTTCGTCCACGGAGCACCTTCTCTTTACGATCTTCGATTCTGACTGGTCGTTCCTCGAAGGTCGCATCATCTCCCATACCTAAATCTCCCCAGTCAATAACGTGGGATTCGTTGTGTAAGTACCGACGAAGCTGGAAGACGTGGAAGACATCATGAACCTTCTCCAACTGAGGTGGCAGGGCCAGCTAATATGCCACCTCGCCGACTCGCCTCAACACCTCAAAAGGTCTAATGAACCTGGGTGAGAGCTTGCTCCCCTTCCCAAACCATCGCTTCCCCCGTCGAGGGGAAACCTTCAAGAACACATGATCCCCCACCTCGAACTCCAAGGGCCTCCTCCGATGATCAGCCTAAGACTTATGTCGGTCCTGAGCCGCTTTCATCCTCTCACGTACAAGCTGGACTTTCTCTATGGTGCTTTGCACTACCTCTGGCCCAAGAGCACCTGTATCACCAACCTCTTCCCAGCAAATGGGTGAACAACATGGCCTTCCATACAAAGCCTCAAACAGTGCCATGCCAATAGTAGAGTGGAAGTTGTTATTGTAGGAAAAATCTACTAAAGGTAAGTGTCGTACCCATAATCCTCCGAAATCCAGAACGCATGCTCATGGCATGTCCTCCAATGTCTGGATAGTCCGCTCCGTCTTCCCATCGGTCCGGGGGTGGAAAGCAGTGCTAAAGCGTAGCTGGGTACCAAAATCATGTTGTAACCCCCTCCATACTTGTGAGGTAAACCGAGTATCTTGATCTGAGACGATAGTCCTTGGAACTCCATGCAAACGCACCACCTCGTCTGCGTACCTCTATGCTAAGGTACTCACCGGGCCCGACTCCTTGATTGCTAAGAAGTGAGACGATTTCGTCAGACGATCCACCAATACCCAGATAGCATCATAACCACCCTGAGCTCTGGGTAGTCTTGTAAAGAAGTCCATTGAGATGGCATCCCACTTCCACTCGGGGACATCTAAAGGATGCAACAAACCACTAGGAACACGGTGTTCAGCCTTCACTTGCTGACACACTAGGTATTTAGCCACAAATTCTGCCACTGCCCGTTTCACCCTGGGCCACCAAAACTGTTCCCTTAGGCCTCGGTACATTTTTGAAACTCCTGGATGTACCACCAAGGATGAGCTATGGAACTCACGGAGAACTCCCTCATGCATTGCCTCTGGAACAAACAACCTTCCCTAGAAAAGCATTCGATGTCAGTTGTCCTCTGACCATACTTCTGAAGCGTTCCTCTGATCGACACGATACCCCATCACTTCCGCCTCGGAGTCCCCCCACTAAGACTCTTCCACCTGCTGCAACAAGGAGGACTACACCGTCATCTAAAACAAATAGCCTCTAACACCTTCTACCCTGGCATCCAAGTGCAAGGTAGCCAACTCTCCCATCACCTTCCAAGAATCAGCAGATTCCTGAACCACTTCCTGATGCGACTTCCTGCTCAGGGCATCAGCCACAACGTTTCCCATACCTTCAGTGTAAGAGATCTCAAAGTCATAGTCTTAGAGAAACTCGACCCATCTCCACTTCTGCAAGATCAGGTCACGCTGGGAGAAGATATAATGTAGGCTCTTGTGATCTGAGAAGACCAAAAAGTGCTTCCCAAAGAGGTAATATCGCCACAACTTCAGTGCGAACACTACTGCTGCAAGCTCCAGGTAATGGGTGGCATAGTTACGCTCGTGAGGATGTAATTTCCTAGACCCATAACAGATCACTCCCATCTTTTGCATCAGCACGCACCCCAGACCAAGGCCATAAGGATCACAAAACACTTCATACAATAACCCCTCTTCTGGAAACCTAAGTACAAGAGCACTGACCAACTTCTCCTTCAGGTAGTCAAAATATTTCTGGCACTGCTCGCTCCATAAGAAGACCTGGTTCTTCCTCATCAAAGTTGTCAATGGAGCAGCAACTCGGGAGAAGTCCGAAAAGAACCTTTGATAGTAACCTGCTAACCCTAGGAAACTACGAACTTCTGCCACGCTCTTGGTTTCTGCCTAAAAACAACTTCCTCCACCTTCGACGGGTCCACTGACACTCCATGATGAGACCCCACGTGCCCAATGAAGTGTACTTATTGTGTCAAGAACTTACACTTCGACAACTTCCCGTAAAGCTGGTGGTGTCGAAGGACTTCCAAGACTGCCCTGAGATGCTCAACATGCTCCTCCTCTGATCTTGAGTAGATCAAGATGTCATCGATAAACACAAAGACAAACCGGTCCAGAAACTCTCGGAAGACAAATTTCATGAGTCCCATGAACACAGCCGGTGCATTCGTAACTCCAAACGGCATCACTACAAACTCAAAGTGCCCATACCTGCACCTGAATGTCGTCTTCAAGATTTCATTGTCCTTCACCCTCAGCTGATGATATCCTGATCGTAGATCAATATTAGAAAACCAACATGCTCCCCTCAGCTGGTCGAAGAGATCATCTATCCTTGGGAGGGGGTAACAATTCTTGACTGTTACCTGGTTCAACCTTCGGTAGTCTATGCATAGCCTGAGACCACCATCTGCATTCTTCACGAACAAAAATGGAGCACCCCATGGCGACACGCTGCGTCAAACAAAACCCTTCTCCATCAGATCGTCAATCTGAATCTGTAACTCCCACAACTCTGAAGGTGTCATCCGATAAGGGCCCATCGAAATCGGACGGTCACCAGGCTGTATGTATATCCCGAACTCAACGTCTCGTCGGGGGGGGGGGGGGTAGAGTCACAACCTCCTTAGGAAAAACATCGAGGAACTCCCCAACAACCTCTGGGGAATCCATCATCTCTGTATCAGTTGGAACCACTGATAACCCGCCCAACAAGGAAAGGAGAGGATCCACATGCCATCTTCCCGCCTGATAGCTCCTCTCACCAACAAAAGCTATGCACTGTCCATCCATGTCGTAGAACACGACACTTCTCCAGAAGCAGTCGATAACGGAACTAACAGAAAATAACCAGTCGATGCCTAGGATGAAATCGTATGACTACATCTGTAATAGAAGAAGGTCCCCACTAGATTGATGTGGTCCCAACATCATCCCACATCTCTGGCAAACACAAGATATGCTGGTCTGGCCTCCAACTGGTGTACTCACTACCAGTGGTACGAAAATTCTCTCTACGTCTAGTCCCAAAGCATGGGCTAGACTAGGTGCAACAAAAGAGTGTGAGGCTCTCGAATCGAACAAAGCAGAAAGAAGAGTGCTGAACAAACAAATCGTACCTCGTACGACCTCTGGTCCCACTGGAGCTGCCAACTCTACTGCGTGCAACTATCCACGCCCAGCTCCTCTGCCTCTCTAATGTTGTCCACCCCCCCCCCCCCCGACCATGCCCTAGTCAAGGTCCCTGAGGAGAACCCTGAGGTCGGCCTCCTCCCGCAAAGTCTTCCCTCGGAGGAGCATAGTCTTTCTGCTGCTGGAAGGGCCTCGCCGGCAACTGGTGCAACTGAGGTGGTCGTTGAACCTGCCCACCTCCACCGTACTGAGTTCGGGTCGGGCACTGACTCTGAACGTGCCCAAAACATCCACAAGAAAAACACGTCAGTCCCAGGCTTGTGAAAAAGGGACGAGGACCCGAAGATATGAACTAGAACTGTTGGGGCCTGCTCCCCACTGGCCTGAACCTGGAAGGTCCCATCGCAGGAGCCCTACAGCTGACTGCCTTCCCCTTCAATGAGCTTGGCTGGATCCCCTCTAGGGGTGCACCTCCCAGCAAGTGCATCCTCTCTACAACCTCCTCCTTATTCTGTACCGCCAAGTACGTCAGAAGGGTGAATGGGGGGACGACATACTGGAGCGAAGGACGAAGAGCCTCCTCCAAACGTCACGCCCAAGACTCCTCATCTGGAAAGCGATCTAGAGCAAAGCACAGGAGATCCTTGAACTTGATCCCTAGCTCTCATACCGACATACTCCCCTGCTGATGGGAGTGTAACTCCTGCCGCTTCTCCACCTTGATCATGGAAGAAAGTAATTCCTCTCGGAATTCCTTCTTAAAGTCAGCCCATGGAACCTCTGCCTCTATCCTCTCTCCGAGGTAGAGCGTCCACCACTGTCGTGCCACACCTCTCAGTTGACAGACTGCTATGAGGACCCTGTACTCCCTCGGAGCATGGATCAAGGTAAAAGAGATCCCTAGCTCCTCAAGCCACCCCTCTATCTCTGTATCCGAAGTACTACCCTCGTTCTTCTTGAGGGTCTGCCACTGGAAAGAACGGAGAGTCTTATGCCACTTGTTATATTCCTCCTCTCCGTCAATCCTCAACTGATCGACCGCCTGAATCAACTGGGCCTCGGCCTTCTGAGCCACCCGGGGATGATGTCCAGGTTCCATAGCTGTACGGTAAACAAGGATCACCTAAGCCCAAGTAGTAAGGAAAAACTCAAGGTTTTATTTCATCATTTTATTTCAATTTCTTTCCGAGAACACCCAAATCAAGTAAAACACAATCATGATGATACATGTACTTTCCCTAGGGTCTATACCCCGCAATCAATGTAGTCTCACTTGGTCATTCAGAAGGCTCAGAGTCCTTGCATCGGATCACGGGGGCCCTAAAATCTCGTGTCCTTGCCGGTCTTACCTGGCCTATGTCACGCACCAAGATTAACTAACATTGTTTCCCTACCATCACATGAAATCCTCACTGGGCCTAACTCTAGACTCCATCTTATCTCTCAACCATCACCTCTGATACCATTCTGTCACGACCCCCTCGGTAAATAGGACAAGTCAACCACCAAAAAGGAAAAAGGGCAAGTGTATAGAAATAAACCCAAACCATTCCCACATGAATGTTTAAACAATTTTATAACAATGTACATGTACAAGAAAACTCAAAGTACAATAGCAAAAGAAAACAAAGGTACAGCAACAGCAAAAACTCTAACTGTCCGACTAGTAGGGTCCCGCATGGCCCTGGTAGTCCTCCTGGAAACCTAAATGTAAACGTATGGTGGGAATACAAGTATACTCGGTAGGGGAAACCTAAAGATCTCGTGCATAAGTGGGGAGACATCCTAATGTCCCGTGAGAACAACAGAATAAATCTTGAAAGGAATTCTGTCCACCCAACCTCACCAGCCACACTCACCAAAAACACAAGCACAACAGGTAGTAGTATATCAGAAACAAGAGTATTGGGTACCCCACACCATTTCCCTTTAGTTAGATGCTCTTCTTAATGACGAACATCCTGACGCTGCCACACTCTCCCCGCCCGCACAAACCTGGGCCTCACAACCACGGATCCGGCCTGCACACACCTGGGCCTCACAACCACGCATCCCGCCCACACACACCTGGGCCTCACAACCATTCATCCCGCCCGCACACACCTGGCCCTCACAACCATGCATCCTGCCCGCACACACCTGGGCCTCATCCCGAAGATTCTTGGGAAATAGAAGAACCTGCCCGAAGAGTCTTGGGCTATAACCACCCCAATCAAAACCTACCCGAAGTGTCTTAGGTGTATGGTCACCTCAATCCATCATAGCCTAGGGGGAAAGGAGAAGGAAGGTTCTAGTAACTAAGGGAAAAACACCCTCTCCCATAAAATGGGAGTGTTCGGCACTAAGTGCTCAACATGGGTGGGGTGCGATAAAACAAAAAAGATACAGATATATATATATATATACCAACCACACAACCTAACCTATGGCTTCAAAAAAAATAGAAACTTAGCACGTGCCTCGGCACTTCTACTACGAAGCATGCATACAACAAACAAACCCAACCCCCTTTAGGTTTTCACATTTTAGTAGAAATAGTTATTTAGTTCCATAACTACTGGGCAACTATCCACAACTAACCACACCAATCGTTCATAAAACATATCCCAGCCACCCACAAATCGAGTTAGGAAAACACAAGCAACATAACCATTCCCTTCTTATCAAACAACCAACCTCATTTACTATTATTCCCATTCCACAAACATTCCCCACCATTCATTAACTCTTCCACATTTTATTTATTATTCATAACCCACAGCCCGTTCACATTTAAACCCAGCCCTGGAGCCCTGCTGCCATCCACCATAACCACAACCGTACCATACATCATCACCTCTTTAATACCATTTATTGCAGCCTCACTGCCCATTACCAATACAACATTCACACCAACCCACAACCAATTCAACCGCAGCCCCACTGCTCACCCGATCCACAACCCTAAAAAACACCCCCATCACATGCCTCATAACCAAGCCAACACCCACATGTTCATTATTCCGTTTTGTTCAAACGGGGTGATCACACAAGTGTTCTAGATTTTAGACAGAAAACTTTACGTGATTAACCAATTTCCACAATCCACAAGGTTTCCATCCATAATAAAATCCAGAAGGGGAGGGCAACATTTAATTGTGTAAGAAAAGGACCCCAACGACCGTGATTTTCAGTAGGTAGAAGCTCATTCAATTAACAACATAATATCACAGGATATAAAGTAACAACAATCACAACTTCCCCATCCCCATTATATAAGCTAGTTATTATCTTCATTAATCTGGTTCAAAAGTGTTTCACGTAAACAAGATAACACCCACCCCGCATAATGCACAAAGTAGAGAGACGAAGGTAAGATCCCTACATCAACAGGTTTTTGATTGCAATGCTCCTTCGGATCAACCTTAGAAGACGTCCGTCAGCGTTCTTCACTTCTGTTGGGTCCCGGAAAAACCTCCTCAGGTGGAAGTCAGAAAGGAAAGGCCGAAGTAAAGACAACTGACTCAGGCTTGGATGTTATGCCTCGTCGTTACGATCATGTGGCTGCTGACGGATTGTAAATCGGAGCTTGGACGAAAATGTTATGGAAGGAAGAGCCTTCGAGTCTCTTGAGAGAGCTCTGCTCGGAGGAGAGGGGAGGAGAGGTGTGAGTTGAAAGGAGGAGGGGACCCATCCTTTTATAGTCATGAAAAGAAAAAGTAAACTGTGTATACTTTATGGTAAATGGCATGTACTTGGTTCTTTCACATAGTCTCCACGCGGCTTCCAACCCAGCTCTGCGGCCGTTGACTGGTCAACACATGGTTTGAGGGTAATGCATACGCGGGGAAGGACTACACGACGTGTAGTTTAGACACACGACATTTACTAATTTATTGCACACGGCAAGGACACGGCTCCAACACAGTAAACGGCCGTTGACTGGTAACACGTACGCGGGGAAGGACTACACGGCTTGTAGAACTGGGCACACGGCGTGCACCCATTATTTCGCACAGCAATGACACGGTCTGCAACACGGGGTATACTCGCGAAGGGGGTACATGGTGTAACAGCCCGAGATTTTATGAAAAATATTTTTTTTTATTTCACTAATGTCTTGTGTTGTATGCTACACCAAAAGGAGCTTGCACAACACGCATCCTTGACTTGCCTTGCATTACACGCAATCGCAACCTTCCTCGATAGCGTGTGTGGTACATAATACTAAGTTTCACGAAACAATGATATGCTATTAAAATATTATTAAAACTAGCAGTTATGAATAGTAATAACCACTTTTTAAATTTTAGAAATTTTAAAATGGACTTCATTTTTGGATTCGGAGTATCGAATTTAGCCTAAGGTGAAATTTTGGTACTTTTCGAATAACTTTCATATTCTGATGAATAGTGAAAATTACTTTTTTAATCGAAATAATTAATAGTGATAAATCATTAATTTGAGTGGTTTTAAAGTATATTTAGAATATATTTTTACAATTTAATACAATGTTGGTCATTGGATGTAATTTCACATTTAAACTAGACATAAACAAGTGTCAATCTTTTGATAAATATTGTTTCTTAAAAACACGCTATTTGTTTTAACAGCGGGATTTAATTATAAAATTAATTAATGAAACTTTTATGTAATGAATTTGGTAAAATAGACTTCATTTTTGAATTCGGAATATGAAATATAGCTTGGGATGAAATTTTGGCACTGTTCTGAAAAACATCAATTTTTGATGAATAGTGAAACTACTAAGTGGTAGTTAAAAAAAACTGAATTTTTCATAAAACATAATTTTACCGCTTCTGTGAATGGAATTTCAAAAATCCGAGAGACACGGTTGATGTCAGTAAATAAAATGTGGTTCAATGAGATGAAAATAATTTTTGGTGAATAGTAACTTTTTACTTTTTTTTACCGCGGTTAATAGTAAATAGGGTAACTAAGGGTAAATATGATATTAATATTACCCTAACACATGTCATAATTCTATTGTACACGTGTAATTCGACCAAAAACAAACTTAGGAATAAAATATGACCATTTAGGCCCACTTGGATTAGATTAGGACATTTATTATTAATTTATTTAAAGAAGGGTTAAAATAGTTAAAATCAATGTTTAATAAGTAAATCATTTTTAATATGGGGTTATACATAAGATAAATTAGATTGTAAATATTCATTAGAAAGATAAAAAGATTTACTACATGATGGTATTTTATTTGTAATTTTTAGACATCAAATAATTTAATTTATTTATGACACAATGATGATGCAGTAATTATCTTATTAATGAAATATTGACATAATTGATGTTATAAACACCAAAATAAATATAATATGAGACTTTTTATGAATTCCACTAATTTTCTAAGTTACTATGATATATTAGTGTTGATTTAATCAACTTGGTTCGAACATATAATTCTGTTATGACTTTCAGAAAAATCATATATCAAATAGTGTCAAAATTGACACAAAATAGTTTTTAAATCAAATATTATTTTATTAATTGTAATTTTATTCCTAAAAATCTAAGGTTCGGCCAAATGACTTATATAAGGATATATATTTTAATAATAAACAATTTGGGTTAGTTTGGCATGTTATAATAAGTGTATTAACCATATAGTGAAAGAAAACAAAAAGACACGGTAAAAGTTAAATTATTTAACTTAGAGTTAAATCTAATTGATAAGGTTAAAATAATAACCTAAACTTGTCTAAATCGTATTGGTTGATAGGATTTCGACCCATCCCCACTTTATCTTCGAAATAAGACCCTTTGGAACCATTATAAACCGATTTTGACTTTAAAATAAAATAATATTTTGAGGTATTCCTAAGGTGCCCCTCTCCTCCCTTATAAAAGGACACCTCCTCTCCCTCCTCCTCACACCAATTTGAGCACTCAAGCTCGTCCAACCCCTGCCAAAATCTCTTCTCCACTTCCCTAAAAACATCCTAGAGGTTCTGGTCTTCCTCAAAGACCAATTTTAGTGCCCTAAGAGGAGGTCTCAAAGAGGCACTTCAAAGAAGAGGTAATTACCGTTACCAATTCTTTCATCTTTATTTCTTCTTCCACTTATTCTTCTTAGGTTGTTTCATTATGAAGTAATAACATCAGTATAACTCATATACTGATATGTTATTATAAGTATGAAACAACCCTATTTCACCATCTATCCATCCTACGGAAAAAGAAATCACCGCGCGTGCGTACGTACGGAATACCGTCTCCACGCCGTGGTGTAATCTATTTTCCACCACCACCTTACATGGATGGGTATAATGGTGTAAAGAATAACTATACATAGTTATTACAACATCATATTGATTCTGATATATTGTATGATCCACTCCAATTCAATTCAATATTTATAGAAATGATACCATCGCTCGTGCGTACGTACGGACTACCGTCTCCACGACGCGATGAGATTCATTCTCCATGTTAACCATTTAAGAATGATTATAATGTATATATAAGAAATAAAAATGAAATATATGACATTATAAAGCTACTGGATTTAGGTATATATATACATATGTATGTCATCTACTTACTTCCATTTCAAGACAATAAGGAAATGAAAACAGCGTTCATGCGTACGTACGGACTACCGTCTCCATGAACGGTGTTTTTCATTTTATTTATCTACCTATTATATATATATACTGAATATATATGATATATAAATCATATTTTATATTCTGGAAGTGATTAAATCATGATATAAGTAATAATGATGTCAAGAACAATAAGTCAAAACACCTACGATAAATGAAACGATTTTACCCAAAACACTTCTTTAACATGGAATTTACAAAAGAACGGGTAATATAATGTCATAAGTGAACCATATATGATATCATAACAATGAATATGATTCTGTAATAAGTCAATAACATGATTTAAATCATTATACAGGAGGTTCGGACACTTACAAAGCAAGTCGGACCTAAGGTAAGGGAAATATGACAATCTCATTTTTATCCGAGATTGTTTATACTTTGGTATTTACTGGGGTGTATTTTATCATCCACATCCATGTTTCATCAATATGTAATATTATTTCCATCCACCTACAATTGTTTAAATCCATTTTTACCCTTCGGTGAGTTTTTAGTAATATGTACGAAAGGAATCTTTTGTCGTTTTTCGTACGAGGTACTTTTTGACTTTTCCGACAAAAGTACGAAGAATGTTTTTTTAACTTATACGGCATGAATGGATTTTTAAAACATTATTTCCAAGAAACTTCATTTACAAGTTTTCAAGTTTATTTTTAATCAACTTCTTTTATTTTAAAGTCGTATGACATGTTATGAAAGGAAAAATGTTTTTGAAGTAGAAAGGATATTTTCCTCAAGAATGGAGTTCAAGTATTTTATCAAAATTATTTTCCATCTAAGATAATAAAAGGGTTATGTTTTTATCCCTATTATTACATGGATTTGATTATGTTGTGATGGAAATATTTTTATGAATTCCATTATCTTATATGAATTGTTTTATGATGACATATTGTTTAAGAATCCCATTTTTATTACATGGGTTACGCTATGATGTATGGTTTATGATTATGTGACACACATAAGAAAGGATTCATTATAAGATGGGTGGGACCTATATCTCCCTCCAATGAATTGGGTAAAGATTTTATATCTCATGATATAGACAGGGCTGGAATGGTAGGTTATACCGGTTCAGTGAAACAGGACTGAAACGAGGGTTACTCGATTCAGAAAGGGACTTTGTCCACTAAGATAGTCTTGGCAATGAGTCTTGACTAACAAGAAATGATTTTACATGATTATGTGTTCATGCCACAAAGTTTCAAGTTTTATGTTATGATTATGGGGATCTCATTTTCACTTCTATGATTTATCCCATGTTATGATATTATGAGCTCTTTTGCAGGTTAATATTTCCAAAGGCTATGTTCTTATGTATATGATGTGATTGATATTTCTTTTGTTTACCCTTACTGAGCATGTGAGCTCACCCTTTTATGTTTTATTTTCCCCAGGATATAAAGAAAGGTTTTAGGTAAAAAAAAGGGAAGATCTTTATGGGAGATATTGAAGACCTTTCACCACGATTAGAAGATTACGTTCCGAGTTTCCAAAGACACTAAACTATTACGATCCTTGTGTGTGTGTTTTTGTTATGTACTAAGTATTCCGCAAAAGTAATGTAATGTCCATGTACGATAAGCTTAGGGTCTCTACAGTTGGTATCAGAGGAAAGGTTTAGTCAACCTTTGGAAACTAGGATGCGAAAACTTTAGTGAGATCCCTAGAGATATTTCTACAGTATGTCTAGGGATGTCCCTAAGGTTAAGTATACGTATAGGTTATAGTAATAGAATTGCGCTAACGATCGTAGAATTTAAACCTAAGATGTTAGATATTGAAGGTACTCCCCCTTTATTATGTTGTTTTCCCTAGCATGATTTTTGCCTCTCACACTATTCTTTTTTTTGGGTTTTATAAAATGGCTGGAAACAAGATGATTCATGATAATGGAGGATGTGATGGACAATGGAATGATATTCTTCATAATGAAATGGGATTTGGAAGTCCAAACATCATTATTATGCCAAATCAACAATCTCATAATATGATCAACAAAGTAAAATTTGGTAAGTTTCCTGACTCGGCTAATAAGAGAAAGATGGAGTTTCATGATGACTATAGAGGAAAGAAAGTTCAATTTCCCCTATGTAAATCATGTGGGAAGAGGCATCAAGGTGAATGTTTCAAGGGAACTGGAAGATTCTTTGGGTGTGGAAAAGAAGGACACAAAGCAAGTAAGTGCAAAGGAAAAGGTTCAGTTAACACCATGGATGAGGATAATGGTATTGCTACGACATCAAAAATGGTTAAGTGTTTTAAATGTGGAATGTATGGGCATTATGCAAACCAATTCCCTAAGGGAAAGACTCGTGAAGAGAATCAGTATGGTCGTATGGGTAGTATTTATGTGGATGATGATGAAGAGACTACAAATGATATGTGATGTGAAAGAATTGTTGAAGCTCGGTTAATGGTTTAAGAATGTAGTGAAATGATTACATGTTTATCATGTGTAATGTTGTATAAGAAATCTCATGGTACTATGGAATAAAGAGACATCTATGGATTGTTACATTATTGTCTTTTCTTGAGTTTTAAAAGTGTTTTATTAATGTTACCAGTATCCAGGAAAGGTTATTCAGATATTTTTAGAATGCAGATGATATGGGCATAATGAAGGGATAAGGAGAAAATTAAATGTTTAACAGTATTCATGAGCTCATGATTGATATAAGGACTATGTGATATCATGATTTGAGTATATAGAATTTTGAGGATTTTGGTATGTGGAAAGTGTTAACTTTTAACTGAATTCATGTTTTCACTAAGGTATTCAAGAAAATACATGATTAAGGACATTGAATGTTTGGAATGTGACCAACAAAACATATCTTATGATATATGGGGATCGACGATGGTGTTAAATCTCTGGTAATCGTTGTCACTATATTATGAGAGTGGACTGCAGTATTATGGATAAGCCTAAAGATAAGAATGGATTATGTTGGACATAAGTTAGTATTGTTTAAGGATAGAAGATTTTTGATATTATTGATGGGATGTTATAGTAATGTAGTTTTAGAAAAAGGACAACCTGCAGGACGGGCGACAGCCCATCGCTTCGGACAAGGTTGTGGGAATCGAACCCACAACTGAAGTGCGACTGGCCTTTATCGCCTACCACTGGCCTACAGGAAGTCCCTGTTTAGTAGAAACTTGTTTTATTATATTAAGCAGTATGATATATGAAGTATAAGTCCATTTTAGGAACCATATATGATTAATCTCACTATAGATCGACTTATGTATATAATTTTTGCTAACCTTTTGTTTGAGACAGATGGAATGACCTGTCATTCTATCACATGATCTGCTAACACTTCACAAATAACAAATTCAACTTCATTTATTTAAGAGATGAAGTGGAAATTGTTCAAGGCATGAACAACAGTGAGATTGTACCAAAATAAAGAAAGTATTTATTCTAATTCAAATTTTCAACTTTAGGGAAACGATCTTGAAAACCAAAAATGTTGTCCTAGTGATCTTATACCTGATGAATCAGATGGTACCTTAGATCGTCACAAATTTATGGATTTGTGATTACTGGATTTTCCATAGCCATGTTCTCTACCACTCTCCATCAGAACATGATGGTTAGATTTCTCTTCCATATCCATATTTTCACCTATGTGGAAACCCAGTGATTAGGTTATTTGGGTAATCGTTACATTTAATACATTAGTTTTTAAAGCCAAATTTTGGTATTCCTTTTTTACGATGTGGGTTTCTATTAAAGAAACTTTCGAATAGTAAACCATTTATAACCCCGACGAATTTCGAGGGCGAAATTCATTTTAAGGGGGGTAGAATGTAACAGCCCGAGATTTTATGAAAAATATTCTTTTTTATTTCACTAATGTCTTGTGTTGTACGCTACACCAAAAGGAGCTTTCACAACACGCATCCTTGACTTGCCTTGCATTACACGCAATCACAACCTTCCTCGATAGCGTGTGTGGTACGTAATACTGAGTTTCACGAAACAATGATATGCTATTAAAATATTATTAAAACTAGCCGTTATGAATAGTAATAACCACTTTTTAAATTTTAGAAATTTTAAAATGGACTTCATTTTTGGATTCGGAGTATCGAATTTAGCCTAAGGTGAAATTTTGGTACTTTTCGAATAACTTTCATATTCTGATGAATAGTGAAAATTACTTTTTTAATCGAAATAATTAATAGTGATAAATCATTAATTTGAGTGGTTTTAAAGTATATTTAGAATATATTTTTACAATTTAATACAATGTTGGTCATTGGATGTAATTTCACATTTAAACTAGGCATAAACAAGTGTCAATCTTTTGATAAATATTGTTTCTTAAAAACACGCTATTTGTTTTAACAGTGGGATTTAATTATAAAATTAATTAATGCAACTTTTATGTAATTAATTTGGTAAAATAGACTTCATTTTTGAATTCGGAATATGAAATATAGCTTGGGATGAAATTTTGGCACTGTTCTGAAAAACATCAATTTTTGATGAATAGTGAAACTACTAAGTGGTAGTTAAAAAAACTGAATTTTTCATAAAACTTAATTTTACCGCTTCTGTGAATGGAATTTCAAAAATCCGAGAGACACGGTTGATGTCAGTAAGTAAAATGTGGTTCAATGAGATGAAAATAATTTTTGGTGAATAGTAACTTTTTACTTTTTTTACCGCGGTTAATAGTAAATAGGGTAACTAAGGGTAAATATGATATTAATATTACCCTAACACATGTCCTAATTCTATTGGACAAGTGTAATTCGACCAAAAACAAACATAGGAATAAAATATGACCATTTAGGCCCACTTGGATTAGATTAGGACATTTATTATTAAAGTATTTAAAGAAGGGTTAAAATAGTTAAAATCAAAGTTTAATAAGTAAATAGTTTTTAATATGGGGTTATACATAAGATAAATTCGATTGTAAATATTCATTAGAAAGCTAAAACGATTTACTACATGATGGTATTTTATTTGTAATTTTTAGACATCAAATACTTTAATTTATTTATGACAGAATGATGATGCAGTAATTATCTTATTAATGAAATATTGACATAATTGATGTTATAAACACCAAAATAAATATAATTTGAGACTTTTTATGAATTACACTAATTTTCTAGGTTACTATGATATATTAGTGTTTATTTAATCAACTTGGTTCGAACATATAATTCTGTTATGACTTTCACAAAAATCATATATCAAATAGTGTCAAAATTGACACAAAATAGTTTTTAAATCAAATATTATATTATTAATTGTTATTTTATTCCCAAAAATCTAAGGTTCGGCCAAATGACTTAGATAAGGATATATATTTTAATAATAAACAATTTGGGGTTCGTTTGGCATGTTATAGTAAGTGTATTAACCATATAGTGAAAAACAAACAAAAAGACACGGTAAAAGTTAAATTATTTAACTTAGAGTTAAATCTAATTGATAAGGTTAAAATAATAACCTAAACTTGTCTAAATCCTATTGGTTGATAGTATTTCGACCCATCCCCACTTTATCTTCGAAATAAGACCCTTTGGAACCATTATAAACCGATTTTGACTTTAAAATAAAATAATATTTTGAGGTATTCCTAAGGTGCCCCTCTCCTCCCTTATGAAAGGACACCTCCTCTCCCTCCTCCTCACACCAATTTGAGCACTCAAGCTCGGCCAAACCCTGCCAAAATCTCTTCTCCACTTCCCTAAAAACATCCTAGAGGTTCTGGTCTTCCTCAAATACCAATTTTAGTGCCCTAATAGGAGGTCTCAAAGAGGCACTTCAAAGAAGATGTAATTACCGTTACCAATTCTTTCATCTTTATTTCTTCTTCCACTTCTTCTTCTTAGGTTGTTTCATTATGAAGTAATAACATCAGTATCACTCATATACTGATATGTTATTATAAGTATGAAACAACCCTATTTCACCATCTATCCATCCTACGGAAAAAGAAATCACCGCGCGTGCGTACGTACGGAATACCGTCTCCACGCCGTGGTGTAATCTATTTTCCACCACCACCTTACATGGATGGGTATAATGGTGTAAAGAATAACTATACATAGTTATTACAACATCATATTGATTCTGATATATTGTATGATGCACTCCAATTCAATTCAATATTTATAGAAATGATATCATCGCTTGTGCGTACGTACGGACTACCGTCTCCACGACGCGATGAGATTCATTCTCCATGTTAACCATTTAAGAATGATTATAATGTATATATAAGAAATAATAATGAAATATATGACATTATAAAGATACTGGATTTATGTATATATATACATATGTATGTCATCTACTTACTTCCATTTCAAGACAATAAGGAAAGGAAAACATCGTTCATGCGTACGTACGGACTACCGTCTCCATGAACGGTGTTTTTCATTTTATTTATCTACCTATTATATATATATATATACTGAATATATATGATATATAAATCATATTTTATATTCTGGAAGTGAGTAAATCATGATATAAGTAATAATGATGTCAAGAACAACAAGTCAAAACACCTACGATAAATGAAACGATTTTACCCAAAACGCTTCTTTAACATGGAATTTACAAAAGAACGGGTAATATAATGTCATAAGTGAACCATATATGATATCATAACAATGAATATGATTCTGTAATAAGTCAATAACATGATTTAAATCATTATACAGGAGGTTCGGACACTTACAAAGCAAGTCGGACCTAAGGTAAGGGAAATATGACAATCTCATTTTTATCCGAGATTGTTTATACTTTGGTATTTACTGGGGTGTATTTTATCATCCACATCCATGTTTCATCAATATGTAATATTATTTCCATCCACCTACAATTGTTTAAATCCATTTTTACCCTTCGGTGAGTTTTTAGTAATATGTACGAAAGGAATCTTTTGTCGTTTTTCGTACGAGGTACTTTTTGACTTTTCCGACAAAAGTACGAAGAATGTTTTTTTTAACTTATACGGCATGAATGGATTTATAAAACATTATTTCCAAGAAACTTCATTTACAAGTTTTCAAGTTTATTTTTAATCAAATTCTTTTATTTTAAAGTCGTATGACAAGTTATGAATGGAAAAATGTTTTTGAAGTAGAAAGGATATTTTCCCCAAGAATGGAGTTCAAGTATTTTATCAAAATTATTTTCCATCTAAGATAATAAAAGGGTTCTGTTTTAAGCCCTATTATTACATGTATTTGATTATGTTGTGATGGAAATATTTTTATGAATTCCTTTATCTTATATGAATTGTTTTATGATGACATATTGTTTAAGAATCCCATTTTTATTACATGGGTTACGCTATGATGTATGGTTTATGATTATGTGACACACATAAGAAAGGATTCATTATAAGATGGGTGGGACCTATATCTCCCTCCAATGCATTGGGTAAAGATTTTATATCTCATGAGATAGACAGGGCTGGAACGGTAGGTTATACCGGTTCAGTGAAACAGGACTGAAACGAGGGTTACTCGACTCAGAAAGGGACTTTGTCCACTAAGATAGTCTTGGCAATGAGTCTTGACTAACAAGAAATGATTTTCCATGATTATGTGTGCATGCCACAAAGTTTCAAGTTTTATGTTATGATTATGGGGATCTCATTTTCACTTCTATGATTTATCCCATGTTATGATATTATGAGGTCTTTTGCTGGTTAAGATTTTCAAAGGCTATGTTCTTATGTATATGATGTGATTGATATTTCTTTTGTTTACCCTTACTGAGCATTTGAGCTCACCCTTTTATGTTTTCTTTTCCCCAGGATATAAAGAAAGGTTTTTAGGTAAAAAAAGGTAAGATCTTTATGGGAGATATTGAAGACCTTTCACCACGCTTAGAAGATTACGTTCCGAGTTTCCAAAGACACTAAACTATTACGATCCTTGTGTGTGTGTTTTTGTTATGTACTAAGTATTCCGCAAAAATAATGTAATGTCCATGTACGATAAGCTTAGGGTCTCTACACATGGCGTGTACTCAAACTACACGGCGTGTAGTTTCAAAATTCTGGAAAATGTGGAAAAGTCCATTTTACCCTCTAGAACACTTCTTGACCTTCTTTTTGACAAAGGAATGGGCCGGAGAGGTCCGGGCCATTATAGATTCTTTCAAAGGATTTTTAAACTCTTATAGAGTTATTTGATAAGAATAAATTATATCCCATTAGTAATAATTCAACATCCTTGTAGTTGGAATCACAAATATGGTGTTATTAACCTTTAGATACTAGGATGAGATTGATTTAGTGATACAACTGGGGATATTTTTAAGTATTTGTAGGGGAATATGTTAAGTATATGTCTGAGGATAAGTCAAGGTATGGGTAAATGTTTTACTGATCCCGACCCCAATATCTCAAAGATTATATATTCTTTATTACTTTATAATACGATATAATGAATTATATCTCGAAGGTTCGAATCATTTAGTATCATTTTTGAACCAGATATATACATGTTTCACATATTACATTTAAAAAAATTAAAAATTCATTATTTTAAGAATAACATTATTCCCTCCAGAATATCCTTACACAACAATAATAGTATTGTTCATATAATCATGGGGAAAGGAAAAAAATATGAGTAGCATCAAATTATTAGTAAGGATTATATTTAGTGGAAGGTATTAAAAATTAATAATGATTATTCTATAATGTATGGTAAATAAATAAATACACATTTTATTTAATTAAAAAATTTGGTTTCATAATTAGATTATACATAATCAATATGTTAAGGTAAATAACTGAACACACATTCCTTTTAAATAACATGGATATCTTGAAAAAATAAGGAATAGTCAACATGGAATGGTAAATAGATGAAACATATACCATTTAATAAATAAAATTATAATTATATTGTAAGAATAAAATATGATCAAATAATTATATATAAATAATGAAATGATCTTGAAACTACACCATTGGAATTATATCAAACCAAATAATCTCCTTTAATGTTAATAATTGAATTAATAATGATTTAATACATAATTTTGGAAATCTCAAACATACATTTGAGTCTTGTTCATAAAATTGTGTACCATCAAATCCTATTTTCGGACATATATTCAAATGGGTAAGACTGCGACCAAAAATAGTTCTAGTTTGTTCATTGGACCTTCTAATACAACAAGGGGGTATAATATCCTCCACTCATAACATAAAAATTACAATGAATTACTCATATAAAGGGGTGAAACAAAGCCAATAAATAAATTTATTTGAACAATAACATATGAAATATTAATATTTACACCAATCAAAAAACATAATCAAATATCATTCACAGTAAAATGTTGAATGGTAATAAAATTGTACAACCTCAATTAAAAATATAATAAATCATCCATTCAAAAAAATGATGATGATATCAATACAACTTATCCCCAGTGTAACATAAAATCATTAAATTTTTTATTCCATTAATAAATAGAAATACCTTAAATATAATTTTTTTAAAAATGATGAAAATATCATTTTTATTTTCGAAATAAAATTCTAAAATAAAATTTTCACAAAAAGAAATTTAAAATTTATCTTTAAAACTATCCTTTGAATAGTATAAAACAATTTTAAAAACATTTGGGTGGTCATGATGGTTTAAAATTATGTTCATTTCTTACATGTTATAACAAATATTACATTCACTTTTCAATATAATCCAAACATGATTTTTTTTGAAAATTTCATGATGATTCCTTAATCTTTTTAAAAAAATCAATGAATATTTAAAAATATCATTAATAATACAATTTTAATAGGGTAAAAACATTTTTGAAAACACTTTTAGAAAATAATATTTTTAGTAGAAATCAAATTTCCGACCAATTTGAGAAAAAAGGTCATAGTTCATTAGAAAGATTTTATCAATTATTGTAGGTACCAATTATTTGAATATTAGTACTATTACATTAAAATATATTTAATAAACATTGTTAATAAAATTATATGGGTTTTCAATACAATGATAATATAATTTTCTTCAGTAGAAATTCAAAACTTACGAATCTTGATTAAAATGATATTTTGAAATAAACCCTTACAGTGATCATTATGTTGAAGTAATAATAAATCAATGAATATATTATTTGGATAAAATTTAAATCCACAAAAAAGTATAAATTATAAATAAAATATTGGTAATTCATTTCACACATAATCCTATAATATTATAGACAGTAAATAACTAATATAGCCCAAATAAAATAAATTGACTTACTGAATTATTTCCCACTTGAAAATTTTTAAATAAGGAATCAATGGAATAACTAATTTAAATTTAACCATTAAATTCCATTAATTATTAATTAATCATGAAATTACATGCTAAAGAAGCATTATATACATCATATAAATGAAATTAGTTCAGAACATAAAAATGTTCTTTAATGAATGAAAAATGATATAGAATCCCATACCTCATACTTCATTCTAGTTGAATGCACCTTAATCTCCTATATAGTGATATTAAACATGTTATCAACTTATTCAAAAAATATATTAATATTTATAATATCATATATTATCCTTATATATCATCTTATCAGTCTTTTGAAGATAATCATTCATTAGATTAATTACTTCGTGTGTTAAGTACCTTGTTTTATCATTCATGACATGTCATGAATGTTATGGTTATTGTGAAAATTTTATAGTCATATAATATCTAGATTATTAATAATGAAATAATTTTCCTATTTATTCATCATTAATACTTTTAATACCAATCCTAAAATATGGTTTTGATAAATGAAGTAGGTTACAATAATGGAGATGGTAGGCTATACATATGCATGAATAACATTTACATTATTTAGTAATAATTTTTGAAATGAGGATGATGGTAGTTATTGTTTACATAATTATAATAATATCATATATATCATATTATTTTATGAAATATTCTTGTATATGTCATATGTGTGGTGTTCTTATGAAAAATGGAGTCACATATCTTCGTCAAGGCGGTAATCCACACATACATGAACGATGATATAATTTTTCATTGTAAAAAATAAAAGGATATATTAGATTTGAATAATGAAAAATATGTCATTAATTTAATAATTATTTCATTTATATCTCCTATATTAATTAAACTTATCCTTATTACCTTCTATATGATGAATTTGTGAAACACAAATCATGTCTCATCGGATGGCGGTAGTCCACCATGCACACGAGTGATGTTATCGTATTTCATATGAAATGTAAATTAAAAGTTAATAATGAAAAAATAAGTATAATTATACCTTAAATATCATATATTACGTTATATCTATCATCATACCCAAGCATGAGGTGTGTTAATGGTTAAAATAGTGACATCTTTTTGGGAGGTCATCCTTTATAGACATCAATGAAGATTTCGTAACCCATTTTATAGAAGTGGGGGTGGTTTTATGTCATGTACTTATTGTAACAATATATATGTATATTTAGGATATTTAATATATTATATTATCATTTTTTAATAATAAAATTCCATGTGGCGTAATAAATCAAATATAAATGTTCATTGAAGAATGTTACTTCTTTGGGTAAACTCTATAGAATTGTTCCCAAATCCTTCATAAGTATTCGTTGTTCCCAAAATAAGGCTTCTCAGACGAGGGGATGTAATTTGGGAAGTTACATGGGAATTTATGGTCTAATATATAATTTTATTGAATGTGTGAAGAAGAGTATAGAGCGGGTGACCTTTTATAAGTGTGTTGAGTTGAACACTTTTAATTATTTGAAGGAAAAAGGTGTAACCACCATTTTTACCCGAAAAAAGGATAAAATGTCGTATTCAATTTATTTAGAAATTATTGGCTCATAATATTTCTAGGAAATATATTTTAAAAAAAATTAGTTAATTGTAATAATTATTTTTTATGTTTAACCCCCAAGTAAATCTATTTGTACTTTATTCAGAGTAATTAATTTTCACTATTTCCACTATTAATATTGGTAAAAAATAAATTTGATTTTATTAGGAAATATAAATTATTATTAATAAAAATATGTAATCCATGTTTCAGAAATTCCATCCACAAAATTGGTAAAATTATTTAAAATTAATCTTGCAGATACGATGAGAAATCATGTTTCTCTAAAGAGAAAATATTCAAAAGTTTATTATGTTTTTATATCATAATCAAATATTAAAATGGTTAAAATGAACTAAATTTTATTAGTTTATTAATAATTGATATAATTTTACTTTAAAAAAATTTCTAAATAAAATTTAACTTTATAAATTATTTAAATAAAAATGTGGTTTTAAATTAAATTTCAATATTTTTCATGATTCAACAAAAAAGGAACGACTTCAGAAAATTCCAAAATTAATCCTAAGATAATTTTTATATTATGATATAAAAAATTTACATTTTATCAAAAACAATATCTAAAAAGTGGTAAAAATTATTTTTAAATTATCCGAGAAAAGAAAAACTAAACTGTATTTTTGAAAAAAAATATCTTTTTTTTAAAACATGTCTTTCGTAATGATTATTATTTTATTTATAATTAATATGTGACCATAATTTTCATAATATAGTACGTGTTATTCATACCCAAAAATTTAGCATCTATGTTATAAAGTATCCTATATTATATATCACATAGACTAAAGATTACAAGTTAAACAGGCTATGACTAATATTTCATGAAAAGTATATCATATGATTTTTCAGATAAATGTTTCATTTAAAATATTATACCAAAAAAATATAATTTTTTAATTTTAGGGTATTGAAATGCCCTAGAATTTTTCTAAATGATATAGAATGTGGTTTCTCAAAAAAAAGATCCCTCATGAGGATACTAGAAGTGGATGTTTCTCTAGTATAGATATACCTAGGTGTATTATTGTCCAAAAAGGGTCCATGACCACAACTGTATAATCACTTGGTGACCAAAAAAGATCCTTTTCATACCTGGTTTTAAAATATTTTTGGATTTTATTCTGAAGTTTACTAACCCTTAATGAGACAAATAACGGATTTATATAATTACGTTGAATGACATAGTTTAATCCTAAGGTTTCATAGATTAAAAAAATAAGTTTTCAGGATTTGAGACATTATATAATTGGTTTTTATTTATTGATTATATGGTTTACTACTATGATTATTGGTTCTTAGATCATTAATCTAGGTTTAGTCAATTGAGGGAATTGGAAGATAGTGGGTAAGTGTTGGATGTTATATGCAATTTATTCATGAGAAACAAAATGGGATGATGACTAAAGTTCATTATAATGTGATTGTGTCTAATAAGATTTTATGACATATGAACAAAAACAATTACCATAGGAAACTCTCATAATAAAAAAATAATAGAAGGATAGAGTTCTCTAAGATATTATTTGGTAGAGACCACAGATAGAATAAGATTTATTTTCCTATATGTTGAGAAATTTGTAAAAAAATCAATGGGATATTATAAAGGGATAATAATACATTAAGAGTATGGCAGAAAAAAAAATCATGGTAATTAATTTCCAAGGAAATTTAAAAAAGATAAGTTTATTTAATGGATGAGAATAATGGTCTTCATATGGTAACATCAATTTTTAAAGGTTTTAAATGTGTAAGCTATGTGCATTAAGAAAATATATATCCTAAGGTGAAAGATCATAAAGGGGATCTATAATGTCATATGATTAAGGGATTTAATACCGATAATTTAGAGACTATTAATAGAATATGATATGTATTCTTCATTCTAACAATATTAGGTATGTTAAATATAATAAGAGTGATTAAATTGATATTTTTGAATCTTAAGACATGATTCATGTTTAATATTATATGAAATAAGTGGTATATAATGATATTATATATCTTAATTAATGGTTTGAGAGTAATGTTTTATAATTTAAGTGTTTATGTATTAACATTAAGGAATTAGTTTATATGAATCTTGAAATATACAAGGATTGTTCTGTAGAAGATTTTCTTTATGGATTTTCTATAATATGTATAATGGTATTGATGACCTTGAAAAATTATTTAAGTGACAGGTTATATTTTATAAAAAACTCAATATTAATGGAATATAACCCTTAATATGTTCCTAATGTTGAGATACAAGTGTTTATTTTGGAAAAAGAAATGATTGATATGGATGAAGTAAATTTGATATAATTAATGACTATGAAATTGATTAATGATCTTTGGACATAGTTGTTTTTATTATCATTGAGGGATTCTACATAATTGTTTTATTTTAAAATATTATTTAATAATATATATTTTAATTTATGGAATTAGTAATCTTGTATATTTTCATTGAGATTTCATAGAAATTAAGGTTATCATTGTGTTTTAGGAGAAAATATGACCAAGGTATTCCCATATTTGGTATTTGACAATCAAGCGCTGCTTTATGAAATTTGGTGGGTTTGTCATAAATTAATTATTGTAAATTTAGATACCTTATTCATAAGTTTTTAAATTTTAATGGATCATAAGGTTAACTATTTATGAAAATTTTTAGTTGAAATTTGGATGAGTTTTTTAAGATTAATGTATTATTTAATCGTATAAATATTTATTCCTATTTCATAACCATCACTACCATTTTTTTATAATAACTATAGATAAAATTAATGAGTTATAAATATTTTATGGAACTTATGATCTAATAGTTCATTAATAATGAGAAATTAATCTTTATTTCTTAGAGCATGTGATGATGTGGAAATTGAGCGAAGGAAGAAAAGGATCATATTGAGCTGAATAAATGGAACGAGTTCACCAAAGATTACCTCTAGGGAAAATTATTAAAAATTATGAAAACTTATTTTGAGACAAGTTTTTTTTATTAATTTCAAATATATCGAATCAGTGGTCTTCTAACTCGTTATAAATTTTTTTTTGTGGTTGCCTTTCTCACAAAAATGACCTCTTCCACTCTCTATTAATCCAATGGAGTTATTATTAACTTTCATATCCATATTTCCAGTTCCAACCAATTTTCTCCTTTTTCGGAACCTATTTTTTGATTAACTTCATAATTTCTTTTCCCTCTATTCAATAGGAGGCTTTATTGACCCTTTTACAATGCGGTCTTTCTATAAAGAAATTTTTAAATGTCATACTCTATATTATAAAGATAAAGTTAAAATCATGAGGATGTAACATATTTATGTGGGGTAGAATATAAAACCATGAGATTTTATGAAATTATTTTTGAAAAATAAATTTAATTTCTACGATGACTTGTCTTACATAAAACACAAATTTTTGACGTTATATAATATATTATTATTATTATTATTTAAACTTGGCCCTTATAAACTACCTATTAAATTCTTTGGTACGAAAATGAATAAATAAAATTATTGAAATACATGGTTTAAAATTGAATAAATTAAATTCATCAGTTATAATTTGATTATGAATGAAAAAATAATTCATTTCAATGTAATATAATTGTTTTTCTTAAAAACGTATTTTATGCACAACAAATATTTTTACCATAATAAAAAAAATTATCCAATTCGGGTGAAAAAAATTAATGATATTTATAGAATATATATTAAATAAAATATTTTATAATTAGTTTATTAATGTTTCTTAAAATGGTATAAGAAAAAATCATGTTTAATGTTTAAAATTTATATTTTTTTTAAAATAGGTTTCATCATATTCTATGCACTTGTTTTAAAACTAATTTTTTAATTATTTTTTGAAATTTATTTGAATAAATAGACAACATTTTTTAAATTTTAAAGTCAATATTATATTTTTGTTTATTATTGATAATTTTTTGAAAATACTAATTCTTTTTTGAATAGTAAAAATTGATGATTTTTATTAAAAACTATATTTTTTATGATCATTTACATAATTTATTTTATTTAATGATTATTTTAAAGGTAAAATTATTTCAAAAATATATATATTAGTTTAATTTATTTTATTGGATTATATTTCATATTTAATTTTGATATTAAAACTTTTTGTACTTATTGATATTTCTCTTTGGAAAAGAGCTTTTCCATCGCGTTTATAGGATTACTTTTTAATTATATTTTTCTACATTTGTGAATTTAAATTATAAAAATGGAATATTTATTTTGTATAAGAATAATTAATATTATATAAAAATGAAAAATTACTTTTTAGTCATAATGAATAATACAAGCATAAAAAATTAATTAACATTTTTATGGTTAAAACAGGTTATCTAGTTGATTAAAATAAAATGATAAGGACTAAAATGATGTAAATAATAGTAAAAATACAATTTTATGGACATATTAGGATCATATATCTTATAATGTTTGATAATGTTCCATTTTGTAGTCTGTTTTCTTGAGATAAAATTTGGTACACGTTATTCGTTTCAAAACATCCACATGTGTCTTCTCCCCCACTTATAAAATGCCACCGCCTATCCCCCACCCCCTATTCACACTTATAAAACCACTTGTTTCATAAAATATCTAAAAAAATTATCAATTTACTTCCCTACTCACATCCTGTATCCATTTTTTGACAATGAAGTCAAACTAGGATGGTTTTGAGTGTAAACTTTAGAATGTTTTATGAATAAGATATTCCCTTCTCAACCGAAAATTTCAATTTTATTTATTCTTCAAACTCCATAAAATATTTTTCAATTATAATTAAATAATAATAAAAATATTTACCATATTAATATATCTTATTATTTTATGTTTATATCTTATATTTATCTCTTAATCTATCAAATGGAAAACAAAACTGTAGATGTTTGGTACAACGGACTGCCGCCTTACGAACCGATGTAATTTTTTTTCCTCCACCACCAATAACTGGAAGATATAATTATGGGTTTAACATATTTATAAGATATTAATGACATGATTATACCTAATTAATAATAATATCAGATATACCTTCTTAATTTTAATTCTGTGGGAATACAATAACATCGATTGTGTGTACAATGGAGTACCGCCTCATGAAGTAATGTGATTCTATTTTCAATTATAATTCACATGGAAGGTAATAATGATATATTTAATTAAATTATGTGATATATTTGAAAAAAATAACATTACAAAAATTTAATATATTATTTTCCTTTAATTTATTTTATCCACCGACAATATGGAAACAGAATTTATGCGTACATACGACCTACAATCTCCAAGAACAGTGAAATTAATTTTCTATCTATAATTCATATGGATTAATATAAATAAATATATTGTCAATATATATGATATTTATATCATAGTTAAAAATATTTATATTATGTAACCATGATCAAATTAAAGGGAACAAAAATACCAAACCAATACATAATTGGAAAATGAAGTTGTTATTATCCGAAATGTGATTTTACCAATGAAATTTTTAATTAACTCGTAATAAAAAATATGAAATTAAATCATATATTGTATGATATAGGAGTATATTTCAGTAATATATGTATAATAAAGCAATATTTTTTATATAGTAGGTTTTAAATTGCAGGAAGGACCTCAATACATAATCTATGAGATTTCTTCTCTCTCTTTTATTTCATTGATACATATTATATATTCACCACTCATTCCTTTTGTGCTATGTATTTAATGAGACATTTATCTGTTATGTCATGAATATAAATATTTTAATTATATTTTATCTTTAAATTTTTTTATTTAATGGGTCTTACGATTCATGGTATAACATTGTGTTATGAAATTTTCATCTCACTTTTATTTTTATTGGATAAATACCTTATACACAACATGCATCTTTTGTGTGATGTATATAATTATAATTAATGTATTTTTTTATTTTTTTCATAATAATTATTTTATATAGATATTCTCATAATTTTATTCCTTTCCATGGGATTTTGATTTAAAAGACACAAAACTAGTAAGGGTATGATGTTATAATATAAAATCTTATGAAGATTGTTTGCGATATACTTCCAATAATGAGATCATATAATATATCTCTAAAATAAACTCATGAATTTTCTTATAGTATATATATTTCATAAAAATACGTTTTTTCTGTTACGTTTCTTCTCATTAGGCACTCAATGTCAAAAATATGTTTTTTAAGTAGAGGCAATTTTATTTCTTTCTTCGATTGAAACCAATTTTCTTTCATAACCATGTTTTCTAAAAATATTTTCCTGAATTTTATAATGATAATATATGATTTTTTTAATTTATTTTTATACATTTTTTAATTTCATAAAAAATTAAACAAATATTCTTTTTAATTTCCAAACAAGTTAGTTTTTATCTTTTCTATTGAAAATTTTATTTTAATATTTATTTTCATATTTTCAACATTAAAGGAATTTTCCATTTTTATGACACAAAATGTATTATAGAATAATTTATACATTTCAATGTTTATTTTCAATGATAAATAATTTCAAAATACTTTATAAGTAGTTGTTTTCAAAAAATAATGTTTATTTTCCTTAGGAATTTTTTATATTATATTTTGATGGTTTGTTAATTCATCAATGACAACAAAAATTGATGTCTCTTATGATTTACTATGCATAAGATCCAATTAGTCTATACATATTATTTGTATGAGTGGTTTATGAATATCATGAAGTTATATTCATGACACTCATACTATTCCCATAGCTTTTTCGTTGATTAAATAATCAAATGTATAAGAAACCCATTTATCTTCTACATGTTTTTATATGCTGAAATATTTAGGGAACAATTTTTTATCATGGGATATAATATGATGAATATTTAATGAAACCCATTTAATATCATCGGTAAAAATATGTTTAATGTTTTATGAAACCAATTTCTTATTATTGGTTCTAATATGATGAATTTTTATAGTCATGTGGGAGATATATTTATGATTTTCATTACACGGTGGGTGGGACCTATATATCTCACCAACGTATTGGGTAAGGTATTATATCTCATTAGATTCCTATGATAAATATATGTATTTTCTTCAAACACAATGGTAAATAGATTATGGTCCTTCATCGATTATGAAATGCTAAATAGGTGATGTTCCATGATCTATTATGAAATGGGAAACATTAGATAAAGCCTGGTCCATTGAAAATATGAAATTAGTGTTGATTCATCTTCTATTATGAATTGATTGTCTCATATGTTATCCTTGAAATTTGAAATGGATTATATACATATGATTTTTACACACTTATATGACAAGAACATATGGTTTCTGATTTATTTATGATGATTTATAACTCTTGTGGTTTATGTATTTTGAAATGATAATGTTTTCTATAATGGAACATGGTTGAGATCCTTGATAGATTGAATATAAACTGTGTAAGTTATATTTATAATCTCATACACTTATTACTATTTTAGGATTTAATATGATCATCAATATCTATCCTCTATGTTTACCATTACTGTGTATCTGATCGCACTCATTATTATGTATCCTTTCCCTGGGTTATGAAGAATTTTTTTAAGAAGGGTATCTCTAAGTATATTACTAAATGAACATATATTTATGGGAGATTTTTTAGATCATTCATGAAATCATATGATGGTGTATCTATTCTATTAGAAATTAAACTTTTACAGTCCTCAGGTGATTTTATTTTTAAATGTATTGAATATTTATATATTAATATGTAATATATATATATATATATGAATAATGCGTTGTTATACACAATATAAAATGATAATTTCACACTATTTAATGATTCTTAGAAAATAAAAATGTTTCTAATGAAATACAACATTATTTTCATATAATTTTAAATTACAATAGAATTGATGTGTTCACATAGTCAAATTTAAAAAAAAAGATTAAGATTATTTTTACAAAAAATAATTATTACATGGAATAATTCATATAAAAATTCATGTATACATAGCATGATACTTGCAGAAAATTCATAATTACTCAAAAAAGATGTTAATTTTTTCTTCAATAATTTATTTTTATGAAACTCAATGTGTGATTTGTTTTAAATATCATTTCTTTTATCAATTTACTAAAAATTTAATATAATTTTTTTATTGATTTATTTTGTTAATAAATAAACCTTAAATATTTTTATTTTATAAATATTTATATGTTAGTATTTAATGTTGAATCATACTTATTTAAAAGAATGAAAAATGTTTTATATTTTGGATTATTTCTTAAAAATTTGTCCATTCTAAATTTGAAACAATTGAAATATAAATATTTTATATTTAATAAATTAATTAGACTTTACAAGTAAATTAATTACATTTAAATTCTATTATATTATTTTTTTTCTTTAAAATTAGATTTTTTTTGTGCAACTATATTAATTTTTTAGATTCTCAAAGCATCTCTCAACTCTATAATAGTTTTTTATCATTGAAACTAAATTACATGACTATGGAAAAATAATGTGAAAATATATATTCATGTATATAGACTTTCTAAGGGGTAAAATGTTTAAAGATAACTCTATTTATATAGTTTTGAAAAACAAATCTCCAAACAATACAGGTTGGGGAAATTCAAACGATATTGTTATATACACTATTCTGATCATCACAACAAAGAACCTCACTGGACATCATTTTCTCATCTTTTATTGTTAAAAGTGATCACTTCTGTCTCAAAAATCAGACTATATTGTCTAACTAGTTTCTATGTTTATAAATTTTTTATTTCATTTTGGATTGATTTATTTTTGGTTTATAATTTTGAATTCAAAATAAGGACCTTAGTGTCTAGTTATATTACCCATACTAGAGTTATGACTTGTTTTACGAATCCTATTTAAAACTTTAATTTCATAATTGTTTATTTTTCTTGTAAAATGGTAGGTTTCACTTATTCTGTGGTATAGATAAAAGAAATGTTTGTTATTCAACCACATTAAAATAAATGTTCTAGTTTGTGCCTCCATGTGTGAAAATGGTAGGGTTAGGGTTGTTCATATAGGGGTTAAAAAGGTAGTTATAAATGGTTGAAGATCATTTCAAAAGTTAGAACACAATATTAATGGGTATTATAGTCTCACACAGAGTTTGTGAAAAGTATACACGATATTTCAATGATCCAGTATACTATATAAATAATTATGAAAATAATTAAATTTATACTATTATTTAAATTAACACAAATGATTATTATAAAATTTTAAAAAGATAAACTCAAACCATATTGGTTAATGATACATCTTAACATTTTAAAAAAACATCCCTAAATTAAGATATCATTAACCAAAACATGCTGTATAACAATCAGTATTTAGAGTACTTACTATAGAAAAATATAATGAACCAAATGTTCTTTCACCATAAATCATTGATCTTTTTCTAAACTATGTTAAGATTATGTTTCCCTGATACTCCTCTGACTATTCTTTAGAGTTTCCACCTTAATAATAATGTTGATCATATCCAATGTTGTTGAAACACTTTCCATAATAATTTTCCTTAAACCATTTCATCACCATATGTTTATTCCGGAAACTTATACACCCTATGTACTCAAAAACCTTTATCAAAACAATAATTCATGCTAGATCCAAATTCTAGAAACTAAATTTCACTGATTAAAGCTACAAAAAATTTTAGAAAATAAAAATTTTAGGCTCTTCATTATCCATAAGAATATGAGAAGTGTATTATGTACTGAGAAATGTTCCCAGGTATACCACATAAAAAACATGAGGATATATCTTCTTCTATTATTTTAAATTTTTTCACCCTTTAATAAGATTTTTAGGTCCTAATAATTGTTTTCATTATGCTTTGGTTATACCTATTATCACTAACCTATATCCAAAAATAAACTTCTCTACATTTTGGTATATTTTAACTAAATAAATCTATAGAATATATAAAAAAATTATAAAGAACTTAAATCTTGTTAAACCTCAAAATTCATTAGTTCTATACATGTAAATTTATTCCCTTAACAAATCAAATCCCTTCATAAGACCATCCTCCAATCATAGAATAAATTCTCAAACTCATATGTATTTCAAAAAAAATTATTCTAAATTCTGGAAAAAAAACAATCTTTCAATAATATAAATTCTAAAAAACATACTATTGACATTAGAATATAACAATTCCTCTTATAATAGACATTTTTTTCAGTAACACCTTTTAAATATTTTATAGTACATGTTCTGTTACTTCTCTTCTTTTGTAATCTACAGTATAATAGTAACAACACTATATTATTCATGGTCTATATTCTACCAGTTTTATCCATTTGATGAACATTATGAACAAACCTCAAGAATTTTTCTAAATATGAAACACACAAACCATTCATGTTGCATTTTAAGTGAATATAAAAGTTTATAATGACATTATATGAGAATGAAAGTGAAAACTTTTGATCCTTTTTTCATCCATATTCTAAGAAAAACCTTCACTATTTTCAAATTTTTCACTCCCCAAAATTTATTGACTCTCTATATTCAGGATTATAATACCATAAAACATGGATATTCATCCTCCTTCTCAATCAAGTGATAAAGTTACACATTCCACAAATCCATAATTTTGAGTGTTTTTTATCAAACATACACTTCCTCATAAGAATATTGGGTAGGATATATTGTTCAATTTCACTTTTCCACCACCATGGAATCCTCTTCATGTGAATACATGAAAGAAATTAAAAAAATAGTATATAAACCCACAATGTTTTGTTATTCTACTGATATTTGGAGCTTTTAAAACCTCAGAAAGTTATATATTTTAAGAAATAATCAGTAACCATCCATTCCTTGATCTAGATAAAAATATCCCTCATCCTTGATCTCAGTATAATCTCCATTACAATGTTTTCCCCTTTTAAAAAAAATACAACCAAATGTTTCCATATACAGTCTCTCTCAATCATAGAGTGACAACCACAAAATTGAATGGATCGTGAGTCAAATGGATAGGTAAACACTCTTTAATATGTTTTTATCAAATACTTTTTTAATAGGATATATGGAATAAATTTTTTAATACATCATTAATAATGAAATTCTAGACTCTATAAAACATATTTTGTAAATTCTTTTTTCTTTATATAATTCCAAATGTTAAAATCATGAACAAAAAATCACATCGACTCAATCTTATTTTCTTTCCCAGTATTGACATCTACCCTACCATTTACTTTTTACTTGAGAGATTATGTCGATATTATGGGAAATCTGTAACACCCCAAGAATTTACAAAAAGATTTATTAAAGAATTAATTGATCCCTGAGTCTCTACAAGCACCACTTTGTTATAACATAGATAAGTAAACATAAGTTTGTCACTTCTGTGATGTGAATTTCAAAAATCTGACATACACGGTGGCGATCACTGAGTTATTTAGAGTCTGAGAGAATTAACTTATTTTTTGGTGAATAGTAACCAACCCTTAGAAATTTAGCCTACCCTTATGGATAGTAACATACCCTTATGAATAGTAATATGAATCTTATGAATGGTATCCATACCCATGATTGTATAAATAAATTTAGGCACCTTAAAAATGACACTGAATATTTTAAGTGATTATATTTTTCAATTAAATATTGATTTTAATTAAAAATTAAATTTATCATATTTAAACAATTATTTTTCGAAAATTAAGTTCTTTTTTTGAATCTACGCGTCGATAAATGGTTAGGATTAATTTTTGGTATTTTTTTGAAATACTTGAATTTTTTCATACGTTTTTTATTTGGAATGTTTTTTTAACTATAGAAATGTTGATGAATCTATATCCACTACTTTATACAGATATTAAAAGGCATATTGATTCTGTATTAAATCAATGTATAAAGAATTATTTGAATATGCAGTGGTAGGTGGGGAATGTTATTGCCCCTCAATGCATCAACAGGTCTCATGAGACATATCAGTTGGTGAGAAACCCTTTGAGTTTGTTTCCAAAAAATCAGACGGGTTTCTACACATAGACATAAACTGTTTCAATGGTATTGTGGATTCATGTGCCAAATACAGGATGTCCAATTAATAAGAATTTAATTATTCATTATTAGTATTTAAAATCCATGATGTTTCACTATGAACAAATCTATGGATGTAGTTTCATTCTCAGTTTATTAATGGCATGAGTTTTTCATTTATTCACCATGCCATATTGACTATGCCATGTTGACTATGATTCAGTTATTATTGATTCATGCTTCCACTATTTGTAACCCTTACTGAGAATTTGAGCTCAGGCCTTTTAATTTTTAACCTCCAACAAGTTAGGTTGTGGATATCATTTATTGAGTTCTCATGGATGAAGTTTATTAATATTTTTATGTGTTGTATTTTGTTACCTTTCTCAATGTAATATGAGTTACATGTATGTATATCGTTTCTTCAAGACTACTAAACTACTCGGTTATTTCTGTATTTGATTCCTTATAACCATGCCATTGTAACAAGTAATTCATTGGATCTAGTCTAGAGTGGTTGGTGTGTTACAGTTGGTATCTGAGTAAGTTTAGTAGAAACTATGGGAACTAGATTTAGAAAACATAGGATAGAGAACAAATCCCTAAGATGGTACATGAGTATAAATAAACATGAAAATACTATAATTTTGTTATGTATTAGATTATGTGGATATTTATATAAAATACATCCCTATATGGATGAAAAAAAGTAGAGGTGGCTATGGCATAGTTGTACCTAGGAGAGAAAACTATAATAAGGAGTTTCGGGTTTATCACAGGGTATCCCGGTACACGACAGTGGGTTTTGTTGCACTCTTGTATTAACACTCTAGGGGGATATGTTTAGGATAATTAACATTTTATTTACACACCATTAGGAAGAATTTATGACCCCAAAGAGACCAAAGAATATGGTTCTAGGATTTACGATGCTTAAATTTATGCAATGTGATATACCATGATTAGAGTTATATAGTGTTGATAATTTTATGAGCAAATATATAATATTGATTTTGATTAAAAATTTCACCTAGAAGAATGAATAAAAAATTCAAAAATGCATGTGATGCAAAGCATAATAAGGATCATGTCTCTAATGGTCTTAATCCATCTTTTCAAAGAAAGATTGTCTCCCAAGTTTCCTCATCATATGAAGAAATAATATCATGTGTTAACAAGGTATGTAAAGACTTCCCTAAGCTTAATGGAATTGAAGAAATGAAAATTAGTGAGGGGATGTCAGAGAAATATGGGGATTAAGAGAAAAAGGGAAATACGAGTATTCCCACATGTGATAATTATGGAAAAAATCACCATAGAAAATGCTTGAAGGCAATGGGAGTTTTCTATAAGTGTGGAGAAAAAGGACATCGAATTCATGATTTAATTGGTAAGAAAATGGTTTCAAATTTAGAATTCTTCAACTGTAAGAATATGGGACACTATTCAAATCAATGTCCCAATAATCATATAAATATACCCTAAATGATGATTTTTTAAAATGATTAGGTTATGATGCTACCCCAGAAGAAGTTGAATGGATATTATTCCTAGTCAATAATCATGTCATTTCAATATTGTATTGGTTATATGAATTATGAGATATATAAGGATTTTACTAAATTACTCTTTCATTAAGGATTTGTGGTTGTATGATGAATAGTAAAAAAGAAAAGTGGCTCATAAGAAAGTTAAACTATTTGAGATAAAAAATGATTCAGGGAAAGATAACCCATAATATAAATATCTGATGTTTAGATAATGATGATGAAATGATTTATTAGGATAAATATTGACTACCTTGGAACTAATTTTTGACTTGTCATGTAATGACCTGCCAATTATCATTGGATTGAGAGTACAATGAGTCATTACTATTCATTAAGCGACATCCCCAAGGTTCCAAAGGATGGAAATAAATGCCGAAGGGTTTCAAAATACATGGGGGACGATTTACCCTTTAACTGAAAACCACCAACAAATAGAGAAAACTAGATAAACATCTCCAAGAAACAACTATATGATGCATGATTTAAAACCAAAACAACTCAAAAATTATTTTCATAAAATCCCAACTGAGTGCAACAACAGAGTAAAAAACCAAATCAGAGTAAACAACAGAAAGACAACTACATGAATTCAAGATGACAACCCAACTCCATGCTCCACAATCTCCAAGCTTCAACATCATACACCAACCGAAGAGTCACGAAGTGGTTCTATAAATGTGTGACACTTTACCTTTGCCAACATCCCGGTATAGGACATCTGCAAAAGTACCAACATTCCAAAGCAAGGGGTGAGTAATGAAACTCAGTAGGTTTTCCCCGATGACTTCCCAACCCATTCCTCTAGGATAAAATTTGTTATCAAATTTACATAAAACAATTTATATAAAACAATTCCAAAACAGTTCACAATATAGAAAGTTCCATGTCAATGCCATTTTCCAAAAAACCCATTTTCCAAAAAAAACAACCAAGCATTGTTTCCCAATTAAATTCACATTTCCATTTTCGCACTTTCATTCCATTTCACAAATCCACACAACCAACCATTTCACAACCCGTGAAAATCCACTATGCATGCATCATTATGACAGTTCCGTACTCATGAGTTGTATCTCATCGATCTACCAAGTCATCACAAGGTAATTCTTCCCCATCTTCCATTACACTTTTGCCACTGAGAACAAGGTCATATTTCAACCAAGCTTCGTAAATTCAATATGAACACACACACCAAGTATGCCCAAAAACCACACCATTTCAACCATGCCAAAACCATTTCAATAAAACAAACCTTTTATTGAAAACATTTTTTTCGCAAACCATTTTTCAAATCCAGAAAATCCATATTTTAAAATAACTATTTTAAAATCAAGAAACGAAAACACTTTTCACAAACCATTCTTTCAATTTCCTCAATTTCGTCAAAACCCATAAATCATCACTAAAGAAGATTTATACCATGATTTTCACCACAATTTCACAATCAAAACCAAGCAATTGAAACAATTTGAACTAAGTCTTCATGTTCTAAGAAAGAGTAATCGAGAGTGAATCCACCTACCTCAACAAATTGGGCGAAACCAAGCCACGAACGAAGAACGCTCAAGAACACCGGGTCAAACTCCAAAAACACTCCTAAGATCTCTTATCCTTACACAACCAAGCCCAAATCTTGTCATATTTGGCATCCACACCATTAGATCCACCCATAACGGGCGTATATCTAAGAAAACAAGAGAATGGGAGAAGTAGATCTATGTAGATCTAAGAAACTGATCATGAACAATCACATTCCTTAAGAATCCATCTTCGATTTGCCAAGAGAAGCCTTCAGATCACCTACGGAACACTTGGGAGAAGTCTTAAAACCTTCAAGGGAGAGTAATTGTAACACCCCGACCCTAGTTACCCAAAGTCAGTGCATTATTTTAATACATTGTCATGATTACAAGGAATCAAGTCCCGAAGGACCGATCAGTTTAGCAGTCTTGGAAAATAGATTACGTACATGAATGTTACATTACACTTTATAACATACAAAACAACATAAATAATACTTTATAAACACCATTATTCCCTTGGATAAACCATGCAAATCAAGAACAATACACTTCTTGGAATCCAATGAAAAATAAAACATTGAAATGGGTGAGCTCAGATGCTCAGTAAGGATAACAATGTAGCGGAAGCTTTCATATATAAGAATAAACATTTAAGTCAATTAATAACTAAAACAAAAGCCTTTTTAACTTGAACTTCAACATAATATGGAAAAGATAAAATGAAATAATTCCATTTTCTTATTCACATGGATATTCTACTAGTCGAATAATCAAATGAAATATCAATAACAACTTTCATAATGATGGAATGCATAATGCTGAAATATAATTTCTATTTCAAGGCCTTGTGCCAAGACCTAAGAGATAGCTGTAACTGGAACCCAACCCGGAGAGCCTATGTAACTGGACACCAACCCGGAGTGCCTCTAATAATGGGACACCATCCCAGAGTGCCTCTAATAACCGGACACCAACCTGGAGGGTCTGCTGTAACCGGACCCCAACCCGGAGGTCTTACTTTTACCGGTACCCAACCTGGAACATACTATTCGAACACTTTCATCTTAATAAAAGGATGAAATATAAAACAAACATTCATATTAAAACTAGCATACAAAATGAAAAAACATTAATCATAAACCATTAATGGCATAAAAATAACTCAATCATAGTCAAACATATCAAAAAACCTTAAATACAATATGCAAGATTTGTTTCATAATAAATCAACTTCAAACACATGTAAAATTTTTCAATGGATATTGACATAGATGAAATCAAAACTATTTGAGAGAAATATCTCTTTTTTTGAAATCATTTAAAAGTTGCATAATTATAAAAGAAAACATTTACTTTGAAAATATTCTTATAATCTTATAAGGTAAGCTTCAAAGATTTTATAATTGAGGAAAATAGCCGCACCCGCCATATAAGTTAAAAAAAAATACATTCTTACCTTAATTCTATCGAAAAGGTTAAAAAAAGACCTTGTTTAGAAAACGACGGAATGATTCCTTTATAAACTTTTTATAAAAAGTCACAAGGGTAAAAAAGACATTAAACCATAGTCTATAAAATACTAAGAATGATTTGAAATACATTTTCTACGAAACATGGATGTGGATGATAAAGAGGTCATAGTAGATAATTACGTATAAACAACTTCGGATAATGAAGAGATTGTGAAATAAACCCTTACCAATTTGGTAACTTAAGAAACATACACCCCCTGAAATAGGTATCATAAAATGAATATTTAAATAAACCTAAATTAAAGTGTATTACACAAATGATAAAATTATGGGTAGTACATACACCACAAAAAGGTAATAGTGGCAATATGGCATGAATCTCACGAGAATAAGGAGTGAGATGAAATCCCCTTACCTTGCACTTTCCTTTAGTCGAGGGTAGGTTTAGACTCGTGTATGAAGAATATAGTATGTTATTAAATTATACCAGAACCATATTAATATTTATGATATCATACATTATTCAGTTATGACTTTATACTACCCATTTAATAATAATTTCCTTGTTATATTAATATCTCAGGTAATAATCGCTTTCTTTATCGTACGTGTTTTAACTTGTTACTATTGATTGTATCACTTAGATCATGATTTAAATACTTAAAGATTATAAAACAAGATTTATTTATCATATATATTAGAATATAAAAATTTCTAATTGACGTATATATGAAATTGAAAACACTGTTTATGGAGACGGTTGTCCATACGTACGCATAAACGTTGTTTCCACTTTCATATAGTATTGAACGGAAGTATGTGAATAAGATATATGTAAGTACATAAATACTTATATATATATAAATGTATATATCTCCAATAGAATTATTATTTCATATATTACATACTTATTAGTAATATAAATTTTTATAATCGTCGATGAATGGTGAACTTGGAAATGAATCTCATCGTGTCGTGGAGACGGTAATCCGTACGTACGAACGAGCGAGAATATCATTATTTTGATATTAATATAACATATAACATGATGGTATATAATATATACAGAATCCTTATCATTTTATATTTATTATTTACATCACATACTCATTATTATTATACCCATCCAAATAATATTGTATTGAATTACAATTACACCACGACGTGGAGACGGTAAGTCGTACGTACGCACATATGGTGACATGTCAATCAAAGGGTGGATATAATAATGAATTTGGTTGTACCATAATTATAATAACATCACAATATATATAATATACTAGAGTTATTATTTTATAATGGAAACAACAAATAAAAAGAAGTGGATGAAGAAAGGAACTTCAAAGAGGGTGGTGAAATCATTACCTCTTCTTCGGGTTCTTCTTTTTGATTTGATCAAAATGGCTCTTTAGGTTGGATTTAGGATCAAAATAAGGCCTCTAGGATTATGTTAGAATATTTGAGAGGGTATTTGGGCAGGGTTTGGCTGATCCAAATGGATTATAAGGTGTGAATTAGAGAGAAGGGGGAGTTACCTTTTATAAGAGGTGTGAGAGGAACCTTATGAAAAACATAAAATATTATTTTATAATAAATTCATATTCAGTTTCTAATGAATCAAAAGTATATTATTTAAAGTCTAAGGCGGGGATAGGTTGAAAAAAACTCAACAAATAAGTTTTATACAAGTTTAGTTTACCATTTTAACCTTATCATTTAGATTTAACTCTAAGTTAAATAATTTGACTTTTACAATGTCTTCTTTATTATTACACTATATGGTTAATAAACATACTACATACTACCAATAGAACACCAATTGGTTCATTAATGTCATATATATTATTATATAAGTCTTTTGGCCGAAGCTTAGATTTTTAGGACCATTATATCAATTAATAAAATAATATATTTTCTTAAAAACTATTTTATGTCAATTTTGAAACTATTTGGTATTTGTTTTTGTTAAAATAATAAAAACATGATTACTTAAAAAAATACATCGAATCAATCCTAACATGTAATATTCACCTAGAAAATTCGTTGATGTCATAAAAACTTTGAAATTATATTTATTTTAATATTTATAATACCATTTATTTTATTCATTCATGAATAAGGTAATTACAGTACCATCATTGTGTCATAAATAAATTTATTTATTTAATGTATTAAAATTATAAATTAAATACCAGGATGTATTAAATATTTTTATATTTATAACGAATATTTATAATCGAATTTATCTTATGTAAAACCCTGTATTAAAAATGTTTTAGTTATTAAACATTGATTTTAACTCTTTTAACTCTTCTTTGAATTAAATCATAATAAATGCCCTAATCTACTCCAAGTGGACCTAAATGAAAATATATAATTCTTAAGGTTGTTTCTTGTTGAGATAAACTTTTCCAATAGAATTTGGACATGTGTGAGGGTAATATTAATATCATTTTTACCCTTAATTACCTTATTTACTTGTAACCGTGGTAAAGAAAAGTAAAAAGTTACTATTCACCAAATATTATTTTCATCTCATTGAACCACATTTTACTCCTTGATATTAACCATGTCTCTCGGACTTTTGAAATTCAGATCACAGAAGCGGTAAAATTATGTTTTATGTGAATTCGCAAAAGCTCCTAGGAGGTGGGTGAAAGATGGTGAAAAGTTCAATGAACTTTTTATATGTCTAAAATTATTATAAACAGACTCTAATGAATAACATTGAACTTATATAGGTATTTTGTATCTATTTTGAAAATAAATAATTTAAATAAAATACATAGTTATTTAAATAAAAATTTGGTTTTAAACTGTAACTCAGTGTTTTTCACTATTCATCAAAAATTAAAAGTTTTCAGAAAAATACCAAAAATTTACCCTAATCTAATTTTGATATTCCAAATTCAAAAATTATGTCTATATTACCAAATTCAAAACATAGATGTTGCATTTATTAATATAAAATTAATTCTTGTTGTCAAAACAAAAAGCGTGTTTTTAAGAAACAATAACTATCAAAAGATTGACACTTGTTTATGTCCTGTTTAAATGTGAAATTATGTTCAATGACCAAAATTGGATTAAATTGTAAAAATATATTTTAAATATAATTTAATAACACTCAAATTAATAATTTATCACTGTTAATTATTTTGATTAAAAAAGTTATTTTTAATTAAAATTTATTAATTTTCAATACTCATCAAAATATGAAAGTTATCAGAAAAGTAACAAAAATTCATCCTAAACTAATTTTGATATTCTGAATCCAAAAATGAAGTCCATTTTGAAAGATAAAATGTATAATATTTCAAAAAGAGGGTATTACTATTCATAACGGCTAATTTTATTGGTTGTGGTGTGTGTTAGAACTCGAAGTTGCGTACAACACACGCTACTATATTATTCAAAGAGAAGTGTACCGTGGAAGATTGGGGTGTTACATTCTCCCCTCCTTAAATAAATTGTGTCCTCGTAATTTAAGCTCAGTATTGGAAACTTGGGGTTGACATTTCAAAATATCTTACTTTAAATCTCACATCGAAAAATGGATTGATGGGGCCTCTATTTAAAATAAAGAGTGGTAAGTATGAAGGTTAACGAAAATAACACATACTAGGGTTCCTTGTTGGAAAATATGGATGTGGAAGAGAAATTTAACCATCAATATCTGATGGATTGTGGTGTGGCTATGAAAAAGACAACAATCACAAAGCCATAAATTGGTGATGATCTATGGTACCATCTAGGACAACATTTTGGTTCTAAGTTCCTTTTATTAATGTTCTGGAATTTATTTATGAGATTGGATAAGATCATAAGGGGATATAAATACTTTATAATTAGAGTTTTATCCATTAATAAATTTCTACCACAAACTCATCTTTCACCCCAAAAACATAATACAACTGAAAAATACTCTATTTATCCTAATCGTATAGGGTTCCAAATATAATAAATTTATAATTCACATATCAGATCCTTTCAGAAAACTACATTATAGCATCCAGGAACTTCACGTAGTCCAGTGGTATGTGATAAATCCCAATCGCACTATGGTTGTGGGATTGATTCCTGCAACTTTGTCCGATGTGATGGGTTGTCACACAATCCGCGTGTTGTCCTTTTATAAAAATTCAAAAATAACTTTTCAAACATAATCCATTCCAACCTTTAGACTTATCCAAAATACTATTATCCAAACTCACAGTCCAAAATTTATAAGGAAGTTAAACACAATGAAGATCCTTTTTGTCATGTAATAACATGTGAACACCTTCACCATGTATTATTTTAAAACATGGTAACATGCGGAATTGCCATAAAACCTTATTGATTACATTCATGCTCCCTTATTCTTTATAAAATACTGGATATATTTATTCTATCCAAACAAAATTTAAACTCTAGCAATGGAAAATCATTAATCAATTTCAAGGTAGTCAAGAATATCCAATATAATTTATCCAAATCAATCTTGTATTATTCCAAAATCATTACCTCGGTATCAGAACCATATTATGGTTTATCTTTCTCTCATCCATATATTTTCCAAAAATTTAACCTGCTATTGAGTCACTTTTCTTGGTTCCACACAATCTCAAGTCTTTAATAAAATAGTACTGCAGTACAATCCTAATATACTCAATAATTATTATAACCAGTACATTGTTCATACAACACTCAAATGAAATAATCCTATAATAACAACATAAGAACACTAGTCATTCTTCTTCATTTGAGGTAGTATCATAACTTGATTATTATCCAATAGTATCATTTGGGGCATACTCTGATGATATTGACATTGGTCCGTGTAGTGTCCCAACTCCTTACAGATGAAGCATTGTACTTTTGAAACCTCTTTCTTACACTTGCAGTCATGTACTTGGTGTCCGTTTTCTCCACGCGTATAACATACTCCCATTCCCTTCAAGATTTTTCCAAGGTGATTCTTCCCATAGTTATCACATATGGGAAAATTCTTCTTTACCTTCTTCCCTTTATTTTTCCTTCTCTCTACCATCCTTTTATTCTATGGCTTCCCTTCAAAGCCATAGGACTCTGATAATTCTTTACATATCTTATCAACACATGACACTATTTCTTCATACGATGATAATACGTGGGAGACTATTTCCCTTCTAAATTTTGGCTTAGAACCATGAAAGATATGATCCTTCTTACTCTTTGGATCATGTGTATTGTTGGAGATCTCATTCCTTCTATTGGGCACCATTTCTAAACAATGGAATACACTATATTAGTTTATGAATAGCAATACCTAATCCCGAACATGTAAAACACTTAATATAAATTAAACAGTTTATGGGTATAATCCATAATAATAAAAATGGTTTCTTTGAGTAAGTATATACTCATAATCCCTTCATAATGGTTTGTAAAGAAAATGAGAATTATCCATGCATATCCCATCGGAGTGTCGTAACCAAGAGTGCAGCAAGGACTGCTGTCGTGCACCAGTTCCCATTCGAGTCTAGCTCAAAGTAGTGTTGTTGGGTTTTACCCCTAGGTACATCTGTGCTAGAGCCGCCTCTACCTGCTCGTATCCAGACAGGGATTTATTGGTCGAAAAACTCACAAAATGTATACAATACAAAAATTCTAGGATGTTCTTCTACACTAATCCTCAAATTCCATCTTAGGTCTATGTGATCTGATCAGAGTTTATCTAAATCTAGTTTCCAAGGATATTGGTAAACATCCTCTGATACCAACTATAACACCCTGACCCCAGTTACCCAGAGTCGGTGCATTATTTTAATACATTGGTATGATTACAAGGAATCATGTCCCCAAGGACTGATCGGTTTAGTAGTCTTGGAAAATATATTACATACATGAATGTTACATTACAATTTATAACATACAAAACAACATAAATAATACTTTATGAACACCATTATTCCCTTGGATTAACCCATCATATCAATCACAATACACTTCTTGGAATCCTGGGGAAAATAAAATATTGAAAGGGGTGAGCTCAGATTCTCAGAAAGGATAACAATATAGCAGAAGCTTTCATAGATAAGAATAAACATTTAAGGAAATTTATAACTAAAACAAAAAACTTTTAAACTTGAACTTCAGCATAATATGGAAAAGATAAAATGAAATAATGCCATTTACTTATTCACATGGATATTCTACTAGTTGAATAATCACATGCAATATCAATAACCACATTCATAATGATGGAATGCATAATTCCGAACATTAATTTCTGTGTCAAGGCCTCGTGCCAAGACCTAAGGGATAGCTGTAACCGGAACCCATCCCGGAGAACCTCTGTAACCGGTCTCCAACCTGGAGTTCCTCTAATAATCGGACACCAACCTGGAGTGCCTCTAATAACAGAACACCAACCCGGAGGGTCTGCTGTAACTGGACCCCAACCCAGAGGGCTTACTTTTACCAGTCCCCAACCCAGAACATACTAGTCAAACACATTCCTCTTAAGGAGAGGATGAAATATAACATGAAAATTCGTATTAGAAATAGCATACGAAATGAAAAAAACATTAATCATAAACCATTAATGGAATTAAAATAACACATCCATAGTCAAACAAATCACAAAACCTTAAATAAAATATGGAAGATTTGTATCATAATAAATCAACTTCAAACAAGTGTAAAATTTATCAAAGGATGTTGAAAAATATGAAATCAAAACTATTTGAGAGAAATATCTATTTTTTGAAATCATTTAAAAGTAACATAATTATAAAAGAAAACATTTACTTTGAAAAAATTCTTATAAGCTTTTAAGGGAAGCTTCAATGATTTTATAATGGCGGAAAATAGCCGCACCTACCGTATAAGTTAAAAAAAGACATTCTTACCTAAATTCTGTCAAAAAGGTTAAAAAAGACCTTGTTTGGAAAATGATGGAAAGATTATTTTATAAATATATTATAAAATATCAACAAGGGTAAAATGGACTTTAACCCATAGTCTATAAAATAGTAAGAATGATTTAAATACTTTTTTTAATAAACATGGATGTGGATGATAAAGAGGTCCCAGTAGATAATTACGTATAAACAACCTCGGATAATGAAGAGATTGTGAAATAAACCCTTACAAATTTGGTATCTTACGAAACATACACCCCATGAAAGAGCTATCATACAATAAATATTTAAATACACATTAATTAAAGTGTATTACACAAAGAATACAATTATGGGAAGTACATACACCACACAAAAGCTAATAGTGGCAATATGGGATGAATCTCATGGGAATAAGGAGTGAGATGAAAAACCCTTACCTTGCACTTTCCATTAGTCGAGGGTACATTTAGCCTCCTGTATGAAGACTATAGTATGTTATTAAATTATACCAGAAACATATTAATATTTATGATATCATACATTATTCATTTATGACTTTATACTACCCATTTAATAATAATTTCCATGTTATATTAAAATTTCGGGTAATAATCGCTTTCTTTATCGTACGTGTTTTAACTTGTTACTCTTAATTGTATCACTTAGATCATGATTTAAATACTTCCAGAATATAAAACATGAGTTATTTATCATATATATTAGAATATAGAAAATTTATAATAGACTTATATATGATATGGAAAACACTATTTATGGAGATGGTAGTCCGAACGTACAAATAAACGTTGTTTCCGTTTTCATATATTATTGAATGGAAGTAAGTGAATAAGATATATGTAAGTACATAAATACTTATATATATAAATATATATCCTTCCAGTAGCATTATTATTTCATATATTAGATACTTATTAGTAATATATATTTTTATAATCGTCGATGAATGGTGAACTTGAAAAATGAATCTCATCGCGTCTTGGAGACGGTAATCCGTACGTACGCACGAGTGAAAATATCATTATTTTGATATTAATATAATATAAAATTGGATGGTATATAATATATACAGAATACTTATCATGTTATATTTATTATTTACATCAAATACACATCATTATTATACCCATCCAAATAATAATGTATTGAATAACAATTACACCACGCCGTGGAGACGTTAAGCTGTACGTATGCATGTATGGTGAAATGTCATTAAAATGGTGGATATAATAATGGATTTGGTTGTACCATAATTATGATAACTTCATTGTATATATAATATACTGGAGATATTATTTTAGAATAGATACAAGAATGAAAAAGGAAGTGGAAGAAAGAAGGAACATGAATGAGGGTGGTGAAATCATTAACTCTTCTTCGGGTTCTTCCTTTTGATTTGATCAAAAGTGCTCCATAGGTTGGATTTATAATAAAACTAAGGCCTCTAGGAAGAAGGGACGATATTTGAGAGGGTATTTGGGAAGGGGTTGGCCGAGCCAAATGGCTTAGAAGATGTGAATTAGAGAGAAGGGGTAGTGCCCTTTTATAAGAGAGGTGAGAAAAAACATAAAATATTATTTTATAATAAATTCATATTCAGTTTCTAATATCTCCAAAGTTGATTATTTACTGTATAAGGTGGGGATAGGTCGAAAAAAAACTCAACCAATAGGTTTTAGATAATTTAGGTTACCATTTTCACCTTATAATTTAGATTTAACTCTAAGTTAAATAATTTAACTTTTACCGTGTCTTCTTGTATTCTTACATTATATGGTTAATAAACTTACTATATACTACCAATCAAACCCAAATTGGTTCATTAATGTCATATATATTATTATATAAGTCTTTTTTCCGAACCTTATATTTTTAGGACCATAATATCAATTAATAATATAATATTTGTTTTAAAAACTATTTTATGTCACTTTTGACACTATTTTGTATTTGTTTTTTATTAAAATAATAAAAACGTTATTACTTCAAAAAAAAAATACATCGAATCAATCCTAACATGTCATATTCACCTAGATAATTCGTGTATGTCATAAAAACAAGGAAATTATATTTTTTTAATATTTATAATACCATTAATTTGATTCTTTCATGAATAAGGTAATTACTACATCATCATTGTGTCATAAATAAAATTATTTATTTAACGTCTAAAAATTATAAATAAAATACCATGATGTAAGAAATCTTTTTAAATTTCTAATGAATATTTATAATCGAAGTTATCATATGTAACACGCTATATTAAAAATATTTTAGTTATTAAACTTTGATTTTAATTCTTTTAACTCTTCTTTGAAATAAATAATAATAAATGTCCTAATCTAATATAAGTGGACCTAAATGATACTATTTTATTCCTAAGCTTGTGTTTGGTAGAGATAAACATGTCCAATAGATTTAGGACATGTGTGAGGGTAATATTAATATCATTTTTTCCCTTAATTACCCTATTAACTTTTAATCGTGGTAAATAAAAATAAAAAGTTACTATTCACCAAAAATTATTTTCATCTCATTGAACCGAATTTTACTCCTTGATAATAACCGTGTCTCTCAGAATTTCGAAATTCATCTCATAGAAGCGGTAAAATTAAATTTTATGTGAATTTGCAAAAGCTCCTAAGAGGTGGGTAAAAGACTGTGAAAAGTTCAATGAAATTTTTATATATCTATATTTATTATATACTGACTCCAATGAATTAAATTGAACTTATGTTGGTATTATGTATCTATTTTGACATTAAATAATTTAAATAAAATAAATAATTATTAAAAAAATCGGTTTTAAACTATAACTCAGTGTTTTTAACTATTCATCAAAAATTAAAAGTTTTCAGAAAAATACCAAAAAAATTTCTCTAAGGTAATATTGATATTCATAATTCAATAATGAAGTCTATTTTTCCAAATTCAAAACATTGAAGTTGCGTTTATTAATTTAAAATTAATTCTCTCTGTCAAAACAAAAAGCGTTTTTTTAAGAAACAATATCTATCAAAAGATTGACACTTATTTATATCCGGTTTAAATGTGAAATTATGTCCAATGACCAATATTGGATTAAATTGTAACAATATATTCTAAATATAATTTAAAGTCACTAAAATTCATAATTTATAATTATTAATTATTTCGATTAAAAAAAGTTGTTTTTAATTAAAATTTAGTAATTTTCACTATTCATCAAAAATAGAATGTTATCAGAAAAGTTCAATAATTCACCCTAAGCTTATTTTGATATTCTGAATCAAAAAATTAAGTCAATTTTGAAAGATAAAATGTATAAAATTTCAAAAATTGGGTATTACTATTCATAACGGCTAGTTTGATTGGTTGCGGTGTGTGTTAGAACTCGAAGTTGCATACAACACATGCTACTATATTATTCAAAGAGAAGTGTACTGTGGAAGCTTGGGGTGTTACAGTAATCTCAATTTAGGGCCTTTTAGGAGGTTTAAACAAGGAAATTAAAGGATAAACGAGTTAGATCCACAATTTTAGGATCTATCTTTAAGTGACCACACTGTTAGTCCGCACGATTTGACAAACTGTGCGCTAACTGTGTGTTAGCTTCTGTCTCGGCCATCCTTCATGCACGACCTCATCGCACGGTTTCTCTTAACTGTGGGCCAACCATGTGGAAGACACTTCCTCCTCAGTCAGACATGCACGGTTTGGCCGCACAGTTTGACAAACCGTGCGCCACCTGTTCACCTTTCCCTTTGCATCAAACTTCACTCCATGATCTCTTGATTCTCCCATACATCACCCAATACTTTTAAAACCATGAAAAGTATCATGTAAGGGTTACATACCAGAAACCAGGGGAACTATATTCTCCCCACCATTGGCCTTTCCGTCCCCAGAAACTAGAAAACCAATGCTTGTCTGAAAGAGTTATGGCCACTGCTCTTTCATTTCTTTCTCGCTTTCCCAAGATTCTTCCGGAATCTGACCATGCTGCCCTAAAGCCCACACTAGACCGATGCTTTTTTTGCGCAAGACTCTATCCTTACTATCCAGAATCCGCATAGGTATATGTACCAATGAATCATTCGGCTGTAGGTCAACATGATCCCATCTGATCACATGGTCATGATTGGGATGATACTTCTTCAACTAAGATACATGGAACACATTATGCACTGCACTAAACCGGTGGTAATGCAAACGGATACACCATCACCCCAACCTGTTCCAGTATCTCAATAGGGCCAATATATCGAAGAGATAATTTTCCCTGCTTCACAAAACGATGATGTCTAATACTTGGAGAGATTCTCAGAAAGACATGATCACTCACTGTAAACAACAACGGTCTTCAGCGATGATCCGCATAAGATTTATGAGGAATCTATGTCGTCTCCATCCTCTTTTTTATCATTTGAATATTCTCCATTGTTTCATGGAAAAGGCTCGGCCCAACTTGTGAAGTCTCATCATTTTCCACCCAACAAAGTGGAGAACGACAAGGACGCCCATACAATGCTTCAAATGGAGCCATGTGTATCGAGGCCTGATAACTGTTGTTATATGAGAACTCCACGAAAGGCACATGCTCTTCCCACAATCCACCAAAATATATTACACAATCCCACAAAATGTCTTCCAATGTCTGTATTGTCCGTTCAAATTTTACATCCATCTGAGGATGATACGTCGTACTCATATTCAACTGATTTCCCAGGACTTTCTGCAAGGATCACTATAAAAGAGATGTGAACCTCGAATATCTATATGACATGATTGAAACTGGTTTTCCATGTCTCTTTACCACTTCAAGGATATAGATTTTTGAATGATCTTCCACCGTATGAGTTTCACGAATATGGATTAAATGGTCCGACTTGGTCAGACGACCCACTATCACCCAAATGGTATCATGTTTCTGGACTGTTCTTGGAAGACCTGTAACAAAATCCATTACTATCTGATCCCATTTACACACTGGAATTGGTAGAGACTGCAACATACCCGCAGGTCTCTGATGCTCTACTTTATCATGCAGACAAGTTAAGCACCTTGAAAAAAATTCAGCGACCTTTCGTTTCATGCTGCTCCACCAAAATTGGACCTTCAACGCCTTATACATCTTTTGTGTACCTGGATGTACAGCCCATCCTGAATGGTGGTAAGAATGAGAATGTTGTTCCTGAAAATCTAAAGGTACAACCGTCCGATCTTGAAACCTCAAAACTGAATTCTCATCCATCTTCCATCCCTCAATAGTCTCCCCACCATTGAATTTTGAACTCATCGCTACACATTCCACATCGAATGTATGTGCATCATTTACCATATTCACCAAATCCGGAACAAGTGTAATTGAAAATAAAACAGCAACATCACCTTGGTCTTCACATTTCACAAGCATGTGGGCTAAGACCGACATCAACTTCCATTCGTCTGAAGATTATTTTTCAAACTGAGCATACAACTTCCTGCTTAATGCATCAGCCACCAAATTTCCCTTACCCTGTGTATACATTAAATCAAAATCGAACATTTAAAGATACTCCATCCATCTCCTCTGCCTCAAATTCAAATCTCGTTGTGAGAAAATATGCTTCAAACTCTTTTGATCTGTAAACACAGTGAATTTCTCACCAAAGATATAATGACGTCAAGTCTTCAAGGCATAGAAAATTGTAGCTAACTCCAAATCATGTGTTGGGTAATTCTTCTCATGCACCCTCAACTGCCTTGATCCATAAGCAAGAACATGGTCTCCTAGCATGAGAACACATCCCAACCCTATTCCCGAAGCATCACAATACACCACATACCCCTCTCCCGATTCAGGAAAGATCAATATGTGTGCTAATGTATGGCGAAGTTTCAACTATTGAAATGATTTCTGACATTCCTCAGTCCATTTAAATGCATTGTTTTTCTTTTTCAAAGCTGTCATTAGTGACCCTAGTCATGAGAAGTCACTCACAAAGCATTGGTAATAACCAGCTTGACCAAGAATACTTCGTATTTCAAAGATATTCTTCGGCGGTTGCCAAGAAAGAACAGCTTCTATCTTTTCTGGATACACTAAAACACCTTTCTCAGAAACAACATGGCCCAGAAAGAAAACCTATTGTATCCAAAAATCACACTTTGATAATTTGGTATACAATTTATGGTCTCTCAATATTTCCAACACTATCGCCAAGTTTTGCTCATACTCATCCCTTGCTCTTGAATACACCAATATGTCATCCATAAATACCACAACAAAAGAGTCCAGATAATGCTGAAATATCCGATTCATCAAAGCCATGAACACTAATGGTGAATTAATTATATCGAAAGGTATGACTACATATTCGTAGTATCCATATGTGCTTCTGAAGTATATCTTCTGAATATCCTCCTTTTGAACTCTCAACTGGTGATATCCTGACCGCAATTCAATCTTAGAGAACCATTGAGCTCCCCTCAATTGATCTAACAGGTCATCAATGCGTGGAAGTGGATATCTATTCTTTATCGTAACTTGGTTAAGTTTAAGATAATAGACGCATAGCCTCAATGTTCCCTCTGGTTTCTTTACAAACAAAACTGGTGCTGCCCACGGGGACACGCTTGGCTGAATAAAACCATTGGTTTCCAGTTCCTCTAACTACATATTCAATTCCTTTAACTCTGTTGGTGCCATCCTATTAGATGGATGTGAGATAGGACTAGTCCCTGGAATGAGATCAATCATCAACTCCAATTCTCTTACAGTTGGTAACCCTGAGAAATTTTCAGGAAAACCCTCAGGAAAATGATCCACGATTACTGGAAAACTATTATTCGCGATCTCATCCATAGATTCCAAGTTTAACATAGCCATCTGGTAATAGATCTTTGCCACTAATGGCGCCAACAATCCCGTTGCACCTGCCTTCACCACTCTTTCTTCTCTAAAGAGATGTTCAATGCCATCCTCGGTCGAAAAACTGACTGTTCTACTATAACAGTCGATGTGAGCCCTGAACCTTTTCAACCAATCCATACCGAGGATTATATCATAGACATCCATATCCAGCAAAGAGAAATCCCATTTCAGCTCAGCTCCATCAACAGTTATATAACATGAACTACACACAAACGCTCTACATTATCTTTCACCAAGAGGTGTTTAAAGTTTTATCACAGAAGGCATCATTTCAACTCTTACGTTTAGAAAATCAGCAATACGAGAAGCCAGAAAAGAATGTGATGCACCAGTATCAAACAACACTTGCATAAGGGTATAATTTAAAAGAACCATACATCTCACCGTAGATGGTCCATACTGGTTATCCACAATCACCTGTTCTTCTCCATACAATTGTTTTGCTGCTGCACTTTGCTCCTTATTGCCTTGTTGATATTTCCCTGCCTGAGGAGTCATGGTATTACTGGAATCACCATAACTAGCTCTGTTTTTCTAACGAGGCTGATTTCGTTGTCCTCACCCTGTTGAAGCATAAGATGCTTGTGATGCTTGGGAAGTGTCCCGCGCACCCGACTACGGAGCACTGCAGCAATATCGCTGAAGACGCCTCATCTTGTTGCAATTGTGACATGATTTTAGTGGTGCTATACATTCCCGTTTCATGTGATCAGTCGTGTCACATTGAAAACACCCAGCTTTCATCATGGGTCATGGAGGAAGATTCACTGATCCAGCCGTCTGATTCTGATTTGCACTCCCACCTTCAAAGTAGGTGTCCCTCTTCCGCTTGTTCCCAGTAGTAGAGTTCCCACCCGTTCCTGTGGGTATCATCATACTTCCTCCTCCCATAAATCTTGAGATGACTATTTTTGCTACGGTTGCTCTGTTTACCATTTCCATATACTCCTTAATACGGAGCACAACTATCTCTAAGAGAATCTCCTGTCGCAATCCTGATTCAAAGATGTGTGCCTTCAGTGATGCACTTGCAGCAACCTCTGGTGAAAAGCATACTAAATTTAGGAATTTAGCCGCATACTCCATGACAGAGAGATTTTCCTGCTTCAGGCTGAAAAAGTCAGTTGTCCTCTAGATCTTGAATATGTAAGGATATAATTGTTTATTGAACAACTCCTTAAATTCCTCCCATCCCAGGATTTGATGCACGGTAGCCTGCACCACTAGCTCCCACCATTGTCGTTCAAGATCCTCCAACATATACGTCTCCAACTTAACTGTCAACTCTACTGCTGTGATGATGAAATAGAAGATATGATTCATCCTGCTTAGCCACACCTCTGCCTTTTCTAGTTTATAATAACCCTGAAAGATGGGTGGATTTTGCTTCTGGAACTGCACGGAATGGTCTACATCCCTTGACTCATCCCTCTGATTCCACATGTCAACAGCTTGAAATGCTTGAACTATACTCTGAACTAGCTCTTGGATCACACGTGGTTCAAGTGAAACTGCATTCTCGGTAGCTTCTTCTATTTGGTTTCTACGACGTCTAATGAGTGCCATTTCCTATACAAATAACACATGTTGTTAGTCTCACTTCCTAGAAACTGAAGGCTTAGCATTTCATTCTCTATTATAACACTATCACAGCATCAATTTCCTACCATTTCTAAAATAGATCGTTTCTTTCTTTTGAAAATCAATCTTTTTTCAAAATACATTAACCATTATCTTTTCAGAATCATTAATTTGAAAATGTGCTTAAAATTTTCAGAATTCACGCTTTTTCATAAAACCATAATCCATTTCTCAAAATGATTTATGTAATCCTAGTGGGAAGTCATTCCTCTATAATGCATGTCATGCTCATCTCATTGGATAAACCCATGACAATGAGATTTCCAACATTCTAGAAGTGTATCCAAAACACTTTTGTACCCAACACCCTGGTAACTTGAAGTTTAGCATAAACGGGTTAGCTACGTCCTTTTATGCTATACATTTCAAGTTCCAAAAATCCTACTCCTGTCTAAAATGACCACCCAAGGAATAGACAAGAATGAATTTCAACTCCAAGACCAAGAACATCGATGACTACTTGTTAGGCAAGAACTGAACAAGCTGATACCATTTGTAATGATCCGCCAATTCTCACTGGCTTGAGAGTACAACGAGCATTACTATGCCTTAAGCGACATCTCTAAGGTGCCAAAAGAAGGAAATAAATGCAGAAGGGTTTCAAAATACATGGGGGACAATTTACCCTTTAACATAAAACATCCAACAAACAGAGAAAACTATATAAACATCTCCAAGCAACCACTATATGATGCATGATTTAAAACCAAAACAACTCAAGCATTATTTTCATAAAAACCCAACTAAGTGCAACAATGGAGTACAAAACCAAATCAGAGTAAACAGCGGAAAGAAAACTACAAGACTTCAAGATGACAACCCAACTCCATGATCCACAATCTCCAAGCTCCAACATCATGAACCAGCCCAAGAGTCAAGAAGTGGTGCTATAAACGTGTGTCACTTTACCTTTGCCAACATCCCGGTATATGCCATCTGCAAAAGCACCAACGTTCCAAATCAGGGGGTGAGTAATGAAAATCAGTAGGATTTCCCGGATGACTTCCCAACCCATGCCTCTACGATAAAAAAGGTTAGCACATTTACATAAAATAATTTATATAAAGCAATTCCAAAACAGTTCACAATATAGCAAGCTCCATGTCAAATACATTTTCCAACAAAAACCATTTTCCAACAAAAAACCAATCAAAGTTTCCCAATAAAATTTACATTTCCATTTTCGTACTTTTATTCCATTTCAAAAATCCACACAACCAAACATTTCACAACCCGTGAAAATCCACTATGCATGCATTGTTATGACAGTTCCATACTCATGAATGGTCTCTCGTCGATCTACCAAGTCGTCACAATGTAATTATTCCCCATGTCCCATTACACTTTTGGCACCGAGCACAAGGTCATATTTCAACCAAGCCTCGTAAATGAAATATGAACACACACACAAAGAATGCCCAAAAACCACACCATTTCAAACATGCCAAAACCATTTCAATAAAACAACCCTTTTATTGAAAACCTTTTTTTTTTCACAAACCATTTTCCAAATCACGAAAATCCATATTTTAAAATCACTATTTTAAAATCAAGAAACCAAAACACTTTTCACAAACCATTCTTTCAATTTCCTCAATTTCAAAAAAAAACCCATAAATCATCACTAAAGATGATTTATAACATGCTTTGCACGACAATTTTACAGTCAAAACCAAGCGATTAAATCAATTTGAACTGAGCCTTCAAGTTCTAAGAAAGAGGAATCGAGAGTGAATCCACCTACATCAACCAATTGGGTGAAACCATGCCATAGACAAAGAACGCTCAAGAACACCGGGTCAAAGTACAAAACCCCACCTTAGATCTCTTCTCCTAACACAACCAAGACCAAATCTTGTCATATTTGGAATCCAAACCCTTTGATCCACCCATAAAGGGCATAGATCAATGAAAATGAGAGAAGAGGAGATTTAGATCTAAGTAGATCTAAGAAACCGATCAAGAACTATCACATACCTTAAGAATATGACTTCGATTCTCCAAGACAAGCCTTCGGATCGCCTCCGGAACGCTTGAGAGAATTCTTCCAAACTTCAAGGGATAGTAATCCCGATTTTGGGCCGCTTAGAAGGTTTAAACAAGGAAATTAAAGGCCAAACGAGTTACCCAATAATTAAACAAGGGATATTAATGGAGGAAATGTCCAGGAAATAGTAAGGGAAAATTGAGGTCAGAGGAAATAAAATGGATGGGCTCGTGTGGGCCCCACCTCTATAACCTCCTCACTTGGGTAATTAAGTGGCTACAGGCCCCACCCTTTACTACCCATGGGAGGGAGTAACCTCCTTTAGAAATAAAAAGTTGATCTGACAATTTTATTTATTTCTTAAACAAACCCCCAAAAATAAACTTCTCCTCTTTTCCGAACGCAACTATGGTAAGTGTCCCCTTAAGAAATTATCGGCGCTGCAAGTTCATCGTTGCCCTCAGATTTTAATTCCAAGCACCGGTTCAAAAGTTAGAAAACCCCTCTCCTTCGTTCACTGAACATACCCAAGCTAAACTTCGAAAATTGATTCCGGGCACACCGGGCCTCAAAATCAAGTGTCGTCAGAAGCCACAAAATCGTAAAATTCCAAAGTATTTAGAAAAAAACTCCATGAAATTTCCAGGTCTTTACATTACTCCCACCTCAAGGCTTTATATCCCCGTAAAGCTACAACATAAACTAGGGAAACAAAAGAGGTTAATGAGCACTCATCTGAGCCTCCCGCTCCCATGTGCTCTCCTGGAGGTTATCGTGCTGCCAACGAATGCGCACCAGAGGTATCGACGGTCCAGGTAGGACCCACTCTCGTCGATCTTCGATCTCCACCAGGACCTCCACAAAAGTCGCCCCGTCATCGATGTCCAGCTCTCAGTGGTCGATGACATGCGTCAGGTCTTGCATGTATCTCCTCATCTGAGATACGAGGAAGACTTCGTGCACCCGGTGCAACTGTGGTGGAAGGGCCAGGTGGTAGGCCACTTTTCCTACCCTGCTCATAGAATGGTCCGATGAAGCACGGAGATAACTTGTCGCCCCATCCAAATCTTAGAAACCCACGTCAAAGTGAGACCCGTAGAAAAATATGGTCGCTATCCTCAAAATCCAGTGGTCTCTGCCTCCTATCAGCATAGGACTTTTGTCTTCTCTGTGCAGTCCTCATCTGCTCTTGGATGATCTGCACCTTCTCCTTCGTAGCCCGAACGATCTCTGGTCCAACGAGTGCTGACTCCCCTAGGTTATTCCAGCACAGAGGTGATCTGTAAGGTTGGCCATACAGTGCCTCATAAGGTTCCATCCCGATGGTGGAGTGGTAGCTGTTGTTGTACACAAACTCCACCAAGGGTAGTTGATCCTCCGAGCTGCGACCAAAGTCAAGGACACACGCATGGAGAATGTCCTCGAGTGTTTGAATGGTCCTCTATGTCCGGCCGTCCGTCTGAGGATAAAAGGAAGTTCTCAGGCATAGCTGCGTCCCAAAAGCCTCCTGCAACCCCTTCCAAAGCCGGGAAGTAAAGCGAGCGTCTCGGTTAGAGATGATAGATGATGGAACACCATGAAGCCATACGATCTCTTGAAGGTAGAGGCGTCCTAATCTCTCTACTAAGCCCTGATCTCTGATCGGTAGGAAGTGGGCTGACCTGGTAAGTTAGTCTACGATCACCCAGATGGCGTCGTGTCCTCTGGAAGTACGTGGGAGCCCCATCACAAAATTCATGGATATCCCCTCCCACTTCCTCTCTGGGACCTCTAAGGGCTATACCAAGCCTGCTGGCACTAGGTTCTCTTCTTCACTTGCTAAAAAGTAAGGCATCGAGAAATGAACTCTGCTACAACCTTCCCTTTCCCAGGAGTATGGACTATCTCAAAGTCATAGTCCTCGTGGAACTGAAGTCAATGACACCGTCTCAGGTCTTGGTCCTTCTATGAGAAGACACACCTAAGGCTTTTGAGATTAGAGTAAACCGTAAACCGTTTTCTCAACGAACCATGGGTGTGATTGGCCATTGTAAGGGACTCAAATACACCCCTGTTCACATACATCACACAAGAGCTACTAGGATTTCTCCTTTTCCAAAAAGCGAAATATGATCTCATCCCTAGATGAAACACGTTCTTTTCCTAATACAGTCAATCCTGACATGATCGGTACTATTTCATGCCATGGACGACGTCGTAAGGCCTCGACGCTACTATAAAGAGATCCCACCATTACACTCACCTCCAAGGGTCGAGTCACACTGTCGGCAGTAGTGTCTGGTCACTAGGTCTCCTGTAGTAGGAATCTTGAAAGTGAGGGTCAAGTCAACGGTTTTAACCGGGGCCTCTCAGTAACAACCACATAAAAAAGGAAAATGGAGAAAACGTCACAAGAACAAGCGTCTTTTATTAACGCAGCTCAAAGTAAAAAGACACAAAGCATCAACAAACAATGACTTAAACATGATAGAAGCAACATGAACAAAAGTCACCATGCCCGGAGCTAGTCTCGCTCTGGCCCATCTGCTCCCTGAGCTCTATGATCGCAGGCCTCGAATATCTAAAGCTGAGCTCTCCACGGTCTATCCATTCCCTTTGGTCAAGGTGGTCCTCCTAGTGGTGGTGGTGGTAGGGCCTCGAAACGTCACCCACCACCTATAGCTTGGCCAGCCCCTATGCCACGTCTGCCTGCTCCTGGTGGATTACCACAGTCGAACCTCAGTCTGGAAGGTCCCTCTACTACCTGATGCTCATCTACAGGGCGGGTCGGGCAGTCTCAAGCCATGTGACCATGCTCGCCGTATGCATAGCACTGCCTGGTCCTCGTATGGATGGCTATGTGCCATGTTCCCCGCACACCCGAACCTGTATCCTGAGTTATCCCACCTGATGGCCTGGTCCGCTTGGACCCCTGCGTCTGCTGTCTACTGCCGGCTGCAGAAGACTCTACTATGTGTCATCCGGCGAAGGGTCTTGTCGTTGGTGACTGCTCAGCGAGGAAACTCTCCCCTAGGAGGGCTCTCTCCAGCACCCCTGCTTGCGTCGGGATGTTGAGGGAGATCATCGAAGCACTGATCTCATGTCTGAGTCCCTGATCAATGGTCCAAGCCCGGAAGAATGGGTCTCAAACCATGTCCTTGGAGTAGCGCGAGAGGTCAGTAATCCTCGCCGAGTACTGGGCTACTGTCATGTTGCCCTGCCACAGTTGTAGTAACTCCTGGATGCGCACCGCATAGAGGGTGGCTAGAACAATCTCCGAGCGGAAGAGGATCTCGATGTCCGTCCAAAGTAGAGATGCCTCATCGTGCACCTGGAGCATCAGGCTCCACCATCTACCTCTTGCTACATGTAGGAGACTCACGAAAATGATCACCATACGGTCTGCTGGTGTCCCTACCAATCTGAAGACTCTGATGATAGCCTCCAGTCAATCCTCGGCTGCCTGAGGATCCGTCTCTCCACGGAACCGGGTCGGCCTCTGTCGCTGAAACTCACGCAACTCACATAGGTGGCGTGCACTCTCCACCGTTGGGGATGGTGGTATAGGTGGCTCAGCGGGTATAGGTACCGCCACTGCCTCTGCTGAAATGGGGCCCTGCACCGAAGCCCGATCGATCGATGGGCTTCCATCCCGCGCGTAACTAAGAACCCTAGCTGGCTCCCTTTGTGGGGCCATCCTAAAAATAAATAGGTGCGCCATGATCAAACATTATACCTGGTGAGCTAACTCAAAGTAATCACAATGAAAACATTTGAAACACACATGCAATCAATGTTTTTGTGCACTGAGTCGAAAATCAGATGTCAGGGTCCTGGTGTATGGATACGTCAGCTGCCGCACCAACACTGGACTCCCTGGACTGAAAACCACACTCAATACCCTAAACACTATTGCTTTACACCGAAGAATTTATCAGATTCATGAGTTCTGCGGTAGAACCGACTCCTCTAATGACAATTTGTCACGACCCATCCTCGGGGCACGTGTCGTGACTACCCGAAGCCCGCCTTCCATAGGCAAGGGGTTGGCGAAAAGTACCAAAGGCGTAAATCCTAAAAGAAGGGAAGTCATAGCCTTTATGAAGTAACATGCACAATAGAGTATGCAAGAGAAGTAAACACTAAGAAAATATAAGTACAATGTAAGTGCTGAAAGAGTAAATGGGCCAGTATACAAACCCAACTGAAAGTACAGTACAACTGAAGGAAAGTATTGTAGAAAAAAGTAAAATAGAAACATCGAGTCGTCCTCCAGAAATCCCACCTAAAGGGTGGGTACAGATAGTCTCCTCATCTCCTCGGTCTGACCGTCCGCTCCGTGTACGTCCCGCCAAGTGGTCCACCTCCGGGTACCGACCAACTCCACAAGCCTCCACCTCGATCAATGATGTCCGTCGTCTGCATCCAACACAATGTAGTGCGGGCATAGCCCATGCAGGGGTAAGTATATGATACTCAGTAGGGACCCCGAGACCCCCGAAGGTCTCTCAAAATCCATGAAGGATAAACCACAAAGGAAAGATGCAATCACGAAGTATCAATAACACTACCTAGGTATATGACCATACATATACCTAAGTCATCAATTACAGTTTGGCTCCTTCTCCCGAGGCCAAGCACAACCCAGTCCATATAGGAAAGCACAACCCAGTCCACATAGGAAAGCATAACCCATTCCACAAGGAAACCACAACCCAATCCACATAGGAAAGACAAACCCAGTTCACATAGGAAATCACAACCACATCAATGATAATGATTGAGAATCAAGAATCAGCTCACACAGGTATACACTTCGTAAGGCGATAGAGAAGATTGGATGTAGACACTGATTCATCTAAGCTGTTGGACCCACATATGACACAAGACCAGCTAAGCTGTCGAACCCACATAGGATACAAGACCATCTATTCTGTCAGACCCACTCAGGATACAAGTATAGAGGTCAATACTGCTGGACCCACATAGGAAACAAGAACAGTAGTCATCGCTGTCGGACCCACAGAGGATCCCAGTACAGTCGTCCTCGCTGTCGAACCCATGGAGGATCCAAGTATAGTCGTCCTCACTGCCGAACCCATAGAGAATCCAAGTACATTCGTCCTCCCTGCCGAACCCATGGTGGATCCAAGTATAGTCGTCCTCACTACCAAACCCACGGAGGATCCAAGTACAGTCGTCCTCACTGCCGAACCCACAGAGGATCCAAGTACAGTCGTCCTCACTACCGAACCCATGGAGGATCCACGTACAGTCATCCTCCCTGCGGAACCCACAGAGGATCCACGTGCAGTCGTCCTCACTATCGAACCCACGGAGGATCCAAGTCCAGTTTTCCTCGCTGCCAAACCCAGAGAGGATCCAAGTCCAGTTGTCCTCACTGCCGAACCCACAGAGGATCCAAGTGCAGTCGTCGTCGTCGTAGTCGCAGCCAGCTCTAGGGTTCCCGCACATAGAATGCTCGATTCCGGGAGGGTATGCTGCTCGAGAAAAAGAGAGTTGATACATCAACTATCAAGAAGTCCAGATTTGATGTATGTCAAAGTTCTGTCTCGTCAAAAGAAACCCAACGCGGCAGACAGTGTGTCCATCGGACGCCCGATCTGAGATTTATTGGCTTTTCCGTTCCAGGGGCCCGGTTGGTTTTTAAGATAAATCCAACCTGACCGTACTCTAGCTGCATCCAAACCTTGAGCGGAGTAATCCAAAATAACTGTCTCAATAAAATTAATCCATCAATGTCGATGACACGTCAATCGGACGTCCGGAGCTCAAGTTATAAGTGTTTCCGCTCCGAGGGCCCGGTTTGTTACGTGTTCGAACCAACCCGGCCATACCCAATGTTCTACGAAACCTTGATTTTAATACACCTAAACGACCATCACGATCCAAGGATCCCAATGCAACTGACGGTGCATAAATCCGAGGTTTGTAGCCCATGTTATAGGCGTTTGAACGGATCTGTCCGAAATAGGGGGTTTGGGCCCAGTCTGAACCGGCCCAATACCCCTAAGTCGGCCTGAACCGGGTCGACCCAACCCTGGTCTGCGTCCGACCCAGTTAGGTGCTACCCGGCTCAACGCGGGCGGCCCGGCCCGGCGCGGGCGGCCCTACCCGACGCTAGCGGCCCGGCCCGGAGCAGGCAGCCCGGCCCGGCGCGGGCGCCCCGACCCGTGGCCGGGCACCCGGCTCATGGACGGGTGGGTCTCGAAGCTAGACCCACCCCTTGTCTCGAAACGGCAGACCCATGGGGTCCACCCTAGAGAGTTGGCAGGGGGTTTTGAACCCCCTGACTTCATGGAAACGGTCGGCCATAATGGTCGGTCGGTGTGGTTGTCGCGGGACCCGCCAGACCCGCTTCCTGGTGCGCCGGCGGCCGGCCGAGCCCGGCCGCGTCCTCTGAAACTGCCATGGTGTGACGGCTCCATTCCCCTCCGCCACGGCCCACTCTTGGTTGCGGCCTCCTTCGGCCTCACTAGCGCGGCTTGACGGCGCCGCGCTCCCCCACCGCAGCCCGCTCCTGCCACGGTCTTCATCATTCCCACGCGGTGCAATGGCACCGTGCCGTCTTCACCTCATACGCCATTGTTACTAAACAAGAGACGAGGAGGGAGAATCGGCCATGTTTGTGTGGTCTGATTCCCTCCCGTTGCGTTGATAACAATTGGAAAAATTTTATGAGATATGTCAATGTTAATTTCATACACAAACTTAATTCACCAAAACTAAATTATCCCCTAACTCAAAAAAGAAGGCGTTCGTCGGTGTCGCGGTAGACGGCATCGCGGTATATGGAATCGTGGTAGACGACGTCGTGGTAGACAGCGTCACGGTGAAATGAAGCGAAGGCGATGTCAGAGTGTTCCGAGGAGGATGCGGCGTCTCCTCTCTTGTCGTGGAGAAGAAGATTGGTGGTGCATCATCAATCTCCGAGGAACTGGCGTTCTTCGTCATTCTTCATCGAAGGTCGGTGTTCTTCATCCAAAGATCAAGTGTTCTCCCACATTCTTTCCTTCTCCAATGATTCTCTCCAAAAATTATATAATAGGATCCTCCTATTATTTAATTTCACACGCAAAGAAACTCTCCCGTAACTAATTCACCACACTAATTAAAAATTGTTGACAAAATAAGGGAGAGAGAAGGCTCCCCTTAATTAATCACATTGGTAGTTTAAATCAAAAAGGCGAAAAGGAAGATTCCTCATTAATCAATACAAGGAGTTACCCAATAATTAAACAAGGGATAGTAATGGAGGAAACGTGAAGGAAACAGTAGGGTAAAAATTCATGTCAGAGGAAATTAAATGGTCGGGCTCGTGTGGGACCCACCTCTCTATCCTCCTCACATGGGTAATTAAGTGGCTGCAGGCCCCACCCTTAACTACCCATGGGAGGGAGTAACCTCTTTAGTAATAAAAAAATTTTCTGACAATTTTATTTATTTCTTAAACAAACCCCAAAAAATTAACTTCTCCTCTTTTGCGAACACCACTATGGTAAGTGTCCCCTTAAGAAATTACAAGTTCTATGAGTTCATTGGTGAACATGGATTTTAATTCCGATCACCAGTTCAGAAGTAAGAAAAACATGTTCGTTCATTCACTGAACGTACCCGATCTAAACTTCAAAAATTGATTCCGGGCACACCGGGCCTCGGAATCAAGCGCCGTCAGAAGCCAAAGACTCATAAAATTACAAAGTATTTTTAAAAAAACATTCCTTGAAATTTTCGGGTCTTTAAATTATCCGACCTGATTATGGGTTTTAGTTCAACATTTGTTGTTATCATAATATATAGGTCTTATTTACTTATCCCACCATGTTATCATAAACCTTAAATGGTGGGGAGAGCTATTACAGGGATTGAATTTCTAGTTGTGTTGTTGAAATTTATTTATGGATTCGATTTAGTTATTCTTTGTCTTGGGGTTACTGCATATTGTATTTTTATTTTTAGAGTCTTTTTTATGTTATTTTTTCCTCATTTTTAGAATGGTTTGGTAGTTGGGTCCTCTATTTTTTCTCTTATGCATTAGATTCCTTTTTGATCAATTATTTCAAATCATTAGTGAATCTATGGGGGGGGGGGGAATAAATTGATATGGTGGATGGAATTTTCTCACCCTAATAACATCTTGTACTATTATTTTGTGTTATTATTTAATTTATTATAACTTTTGGTAGTAGGTTTCTAGTTATAATACATTAAATAGTTTTTTATATTTTCACAATTATCACATAATTATGGTAAAATAATAAATATTTCCTTATATATCTAGTAGTAATTATGTAGAGTACTCTTATGTTTGAACAATCCTTTTAAAATTAGTGTATATTCATGTTTAATACATATATATTTTCTTATGTATCTAGGGGAAACCATGTAGTGTAAAAATTATATATAGTATTGTTAGTTAAGTAGAGGCATTTTATTAGTCCACGATTAGGGAAACCATTTAGGGAAAATCCATACATGAGATTATAACCTTCAATGTATTGGGAGTTTTTTTATATTTTAAGTGTCTGGTAAGTCATTCAGATATTCTGTTGTAACTCAATGACCCTAACATATTATTTTCATGGTTTGGTAAACTATACATCCAGCCTATATTCTTTGGTTAAGGAAATTTTCTTTTTACCATGGTAAAATTAATGTCTCATTTTGGTTTCATCGTCTCTCATTTCTAAGTCTCATCCATAAAGAGATCCTATTAAAATTCTCCTTTCCATACATATGATTATGAGATCCTCTTATTCATTTTATAGTGTTTTATTTAAGGATAGGACTTTATTTCTCTACTTCCATCATTCCCAATATTATTTCTTATCTTTTGCTTTCCATAGGGTCATGTTGTTCTAACCCTAGGATTAGGTTTTGTTCAAAACTATTTTTTATTGATCCCTAATGATGTGTTTATTTTCCTCAAATATATCTCTTCACTTACTAAAAGGTTTAATATTGTTTTGGTAGTGTCTCAATGATACTAAATTAATTTTACATGCTTTTGTTTTTTCAATTTCTAGACCCCTTAATCAATTAATATCGATTGAATTATGTTTTTCTATAAGATTTTATAATTGATTTCATTATATTCATGATATCTATATCTTATATAAATGAGTTTTTCAATGTTTCATACATTATATATTATTAAAAATATTTTTTAATACACTCTAGGTTTTTCTGTAAATACCATTAAGAATCTTTTCCATGTAAACTAATGTTTTAAAAGGGATATTTATGTTCCTCATTGACCTTGATAAATTTTAAATAATAGATAAATTATGATTTATATGTTTTCCCAATTTAAATTATTTCCTTTTAAGGGTATTATATTATTATTGATCTTTTGTGTGGTTTTTTTTAATTAGATGATTATTAGATGTATATTTTATTTTTTTATTATTAATGATATCATAAATGAATTTTGGAGTCTATATTATGTATAATAGAAACTTTTAAAATGTTGGGTACAATTGTGAAAGCGGCACACAAACAAGGAAGAACAACATTGGTTATTTTATTCATAAGTTTTCATTTTGTTTTAAAGAGTTAAATACTTACTATTGAACAACATTGGTTATCAAAATGGGGTTCTATATCTTGAAATTTTAGATAAACTCTAAAGCCAATTTTTACAAACTATTAAAAGGATTTAATGTATTATTTATCAAAGAAGTAGAAAATCATAGGATGTAAATTTATAATGATGGCCTTTCAAGATATAATATATTCTCTTAGATGTTATCCTTTCTATTGAACTACATATGTAGGTTGATTGTTGTGTGAAATAAGTTAGTATTCATTTGGAATATATTATTGTTGGTGAAAGGGGATGTTTTAGGGAAGTCTGTTTATGAGTGAAATGAGGGATTGTTTTTATATTATGTTAGAGTTTTATGTTATTAATTTATTCTTTTATATTATAAACTCTATTTATTTGATCATGGGAACCTCAGGTACTTAGATAGAAAACTTAGACAATTAATTTGTATAGAATGATTCCACTCTACCTTTAAAATGAATCACTGGCAGTGTTTCTACTCTAAAGAGGGTTCTATTTTTCTTGATAATTTAGGATTCCACTATGGCTAGTGGCTTGAAATTATTTTTATATACTATATTTGGAGATATTTTAGTATAAGAATCAAATTGGGACTTTACCTCAGTTTCTCTTAGTTTGCTTCCATGCTATCATATTATCATTACATTAAATGACTAGATGGTATTTGTTTACATTTTATTTCAAGTATTACATATTTTTATATGGTTTGGTTTTATTTTTTTCTTATATATAGGAATATAAATATCTGTACACCTTATATATTTATTCTTAAATATTTATGTTATATATTTTAAACCAAGTTAAAAAAATTATATTATAATTGAATTGGGGAATAAAGGATTTATACAATATAATTAATCTCTCATGCTTTAATGGTATTTATGTAGATTCATTGAAAATGTATTTTAAATGAATTTATTACAACTCCTAAACTTTCTTATAATAAATTTGTCTTATTTTAGGAAGGTAATGTTGGGATTTACTTATGTGGATTGTTTTCCATTAAATTTAAAAAGTTATTATATTCCTAAACTATATTTCAAATAATAATTAATTGTTCAGAAAATAAAAATAATCATATAGAATCATTTCACGGTAGTAACCTACTAGTAATGTTTCACTCACACCCTAATTACACCACTCAATGACTATATACTCAGTGGATTTTTCATGTTCATGTTCAGGTTCTTGGGAAGCTACTTTTTTTGGAATTATTTAACTCAGTCACTCACTGAAAAGTTTAGAGTGTTGATGATAGAGGATTGCATCTTTGGTTTCATATCTAGGTATCTTTTCATTTTCCTTATGTTTTGTATGTACTATAAATTTTTGATTTTTTTGTGTTATTTTTTTAGTGTTGATTCATACTTATGTTGTTTATGTCATATGGTATGAAATTTGGATGTTTTTGTTTAGCTATTCCATATTTAGATTTCATTTTTTTAAACACTTTATTTTGATATCCATGGAAGCCCATTGTGTAAATACATCATGAAAAAATCTCATAAATATTCCACATCAATTTTTTTTAATGTTGATGTTTTTTCAAATTGTGTTTTTGTGAGTTCCCCTAAATAGTAACCATAACATGGTGATTCAGAATACATTTTAGGACTTATCATTGGCAAAAATGGGTACTGGGTCAAGGTAGAATGGTTTGGTTCTGGATAAGATTATCCAAGATTATTGTTTCAAAACATTATATCATCATAAATTATTCATAAGAATTAGTGAATATTATATAATTCTATTATTATTCTACTTCTAGGATTTCTATAATCCTTTTGAATTGGTTGTTAGATTTTTAAAATTGTCTATAAAATGCATCACTCACTTTTACTTCTTCTCCTGATCTTAAACATACACCACCTCAAAAACACTTCATTTAGTTTTTTTCTTCAGCACAATCTTAGTAGCATCATCATCATGTACTATTATTCCAATAATTTTGTGTGCCTTCTATTTCATTTTCCCCTAGCCATTACTTACGATACATAATTCTTATATAAAATCATCAACATCTATTTATTCATCTTCATCTATTTTACTACATTCACACATTCATAGTTCTTCCCAAACATATTACTTCCAATAAAAAAGAACCTATTTAACATCACATAACAAATAAAATAAAAAATTAGTCATACATATGACTTTTCTAATTCATATAATTATTTAGCCTCAGAGTATTCCATATCTTTATGTGACTTCAGAATTCATCTTTCAAAAAATTATGTTGTTGGAGTAGAATTTATGCCTTTACCAATGAATCAAACTCAATATTTCTTTACTCATCATGTCTTCTAAAAAATTCACATTTTTTCTACCATTCATTTTCGTCACAACATCTTAATAATAATTTTCCTTGATTCTTCATATTTTTCATATACATTAGTCTTTATCAGAAATTCATTATCCTGAAATGTGTTAGCTTGACCTATTCTTGAACTAATACTTGGACATGTTCATCTCATTCTCAAGTATTTTTTTTCCAATCATGGTGCCTCTAGAATTACCCCTAGAAACACATATACCTACATATGTGAACTGAATTCTATATGTTTATATTTAAATTCAACTATTGGCATAAAAAATCAATATAAGAAATTATACTTGAACATTCAATATTATATTTCATGCTCTTAAAACATAATTATGGATTCTCAAAAACATTAGTATGGTCATTTTATATATACTTAATTCATCGCCCAACATCACCAGTCATTGATTCACATTATCTATGAATCAAAATTCATAATATGTATATATATATATATATAAGATCACTTCAATCCTTCACATTCCATAAAATCCTTAATTAATTATAGAGTTCTTCAATATCATCACATATTTCTTGAACCCTTTAAACTGAAGTAATATCATAGAGATTTTACTCTTATTTATAATAAATAATATTCTCTTTATCATAATTCTCATATATCCTTATTAGGTATGGGTAGTGTTTTGTGTGTGATTGAAATTTAATCCAAAATTTTATTTTTTGATGTGATATACTGATTTCTCTAAGTGTTGGTTAAAATTATATTGTCTTTCTATTTGAGAATCAAGTGTAAATATGGTTCTATTGTGCTTTCAATTTTTTACTATGATAATAGATGGGTCTGGAACTATACCAACCACATATAGGATTATATTAAGTTTAAATAGGTAGGTTGTATTTCCTACCTATGATTAGATTGAGTACATAGAATTTGGGAGCACCATCAACCCCTGATTCGATTGACTATATCTAGAATGGGTGAATTTACAACTTATGATTCAGTTAAGTATTTTTAAGTACTATCATAATTTTAACAACTAATTCAAAAAGGCACCCCAGATTGAGAACACAACCAATTAGTAATTTTTTGTTCTTGTTTAGGTTTGGTGAATTACTGGCCTCTTATTAAACTATGTACCTATAGGTTAGGATCTCTAAAAACCTATGACTTTTATTAGGTATTATTTTTATGTTTTCTGTTCCAAGCTATTACTACATAAACTACTCTATGTTAGGAACACAAAAAAAAATTATGATTTTATTAAACATTTCATGGAAAGGTGCACTACCAACTTTTTATTCAACCAAGTACCTTAGGGTTTTTTTCTTTTTCAAACAACTATTTTTTATTTTATTTGATTATATTTTGTTCATACTAAAAATTAATTTGAATGAAAATTTTATGATTGGTGTACTGCAAACCTATGAATATGTATACTGCTTATTAGTTGGGTATTCAGTTATCCCACTACTAGAGGATGATTCCAAGTTAGGAATACTACCAAGTTGTTGTCAAATATGGGTTTCTTATATGTTGGACTCACCTATATCATGATATTTCCATTAATGAACTTTTGAAATTATCTAATAAAATGTGATAGAATAGTTGATCATATCATTATACCAGCGTATGTTGAAGCAAGTCTGGGTCAACTATTCAGGTTTATTTTCAAACACTCAATAGTATAACTAGTTCTATATATGTGATTATTTATTATTTCAATTTCTTCATATACATGAAATTATATTTATACTTGTTTATATTTGGATCACGTTGAATGTTTCCTATTGAGTTATATTCTCACACCCTACACATAAACCTTAATGTATGTGCATTCCATAAGTTTTTCATGTAAATAATAGCAGGGTATCTTGTGAAAATATTTGAGATATAGTATCATGGTTGTGATGGGTATATAGTTCCTAGGTGAATCTAAGTAATCATAAAAAATTCATTTATGTTATGTTTGATTGGACTATTTAATGATAATTTCCTGAAATTTTACTATTATATCATGACATTTATTCAATTGTTAATGTATATTTTAATTTATTTTATTAGTTACCCTTCCAATTTTATTACATGTTGGGATGATATTTATGTTTATTCCATTTACCTTTTAATGGGTTTCATGATGATAAGGGTATAGTCTACCCATGAATAATTATCTAAAGCACTATGATACTCAATTGAATGTAGAATATGAGGATTAATTCTTGAATTATGTAATTATATTGATTATTTTCTGTGTGTTTGTGGCGGGGGGGGGGGGTTCAAGGATAACACATTATAAAAAAACCCATAAATGTATGGCGTTGCATCCGATATTATAATAGTTTTTATTTGATAATTATAGATAAATACATATATAATAAAGTGTATATATCTTATAATTGTGATTTAAAATTATATCTATGTATATATATACTAATATCATATTTTAGAAAATAAATATACAAAATGTTCTCCCCTTACCAAAAATCAAGATTAATCTAGATGTTTATTCTAAAGTCCAATATAGATTTTTCAAAGCGAATATTAGGATAGATAATCTTTAATAAATAAATATATATATATATAATTCCATATACCTATGACAAAAATCTAGGAATTAAAAAATTATAATATAGTATTATTATTTTAATTAGAGGGTGAACTATTATATAATTAAAGAAATTATTAAAATAGGTTATGAGAGGAAATAATAAAACTATATAGATTAATTTATCAAATTGGATTCAATATAAATGAAAGAAATTCATTTATTAAGAATAAATTGAATTTAAATATATTCCTTCCAACAATAAATAAAATAGACAAAAGATGAAGAATAATTATTTAAAATGATTTATCATTTCAATAAGAATTTACTCCTTTATCCTTCAAGGATTATCTAAATATACATAATGAAATTAATATATTATCTTGGATATGGATGTAAATTATATAATAATTCTATATTCTAGATAATTGAGTGGATTAGTTGGTATTTATAGGTAAATTATTATGGATAATTTCTTGAAATTGTAGTGATAGTATATTACAATTCTGATATCATATAAGACTTAAGTGAATTTGGTTAGTTATATATGGAATAATTATTTAAATATATATAATTAATTATAAACTTAATAGAATTTCTGTATAATTTATAAATGAAAATTTGTTCTTAAAAATTTCAACCTACAAATCTTTCCAACTGATTTCATATTTTTATTATTTTTTCCTATTTAAATTCCTAATTTATATCACTAAAAAAAGTATTCCAATTATATAATTTTAATGTCATGATCCCATATATTTAATATATTTTACTGAAAATATTTTTTTGATTATGAATGTTTTAGTTTAAAACTAGGAAAAATAAATTCATCAATAATGTTGGATTTATATAAAATAGAATTTTTATTTATTTATACAAATCAGACATCCATAAATGTTTAGACATTATTAATATATTAACTTCAACATAAAAAGCTATTAAGATATAACCATAGACCCTTAGGTAGTAAAATTCAATGATGTTACTAAATTGTAGTGGTTTGAAAAACATAGATCTTATGGTGATCAATACTAGATTTAATTTCCCCAATTGTAAATTCCATTAAAACCATACATCTTATATATTATCATGGACTTTTTAAAAGAAAAATTATTTTTATAATACCCCATTACTAATATTTAATAAATAAAACAAAAATTTGATCTTTCTTATAATCATTAAAATAACCACCCCCTTATAAATTTTAAAATGATACTACTCCCAATTATAAACATCAATCATATTACTACCAAGATATAGAGAAATTACTTTTGTAATGATAACATTATAATAGATAGTTCAAATGGTTTGTTTTAGTTATATTTACTTATATATATATATATATCATAATTATGATCATGAAAAGGATGATAAGACAAAAAATAATAATCATTTCCTTTACCACAAAGGCAACTTTATCAAAATGACCACTATACTATGTGACGACATTTCCCTAATAAAAATTTTACTGCAATAGTTTCTTTACTTCAAAAACTACCTTCCATAAAAATCGATTGTAACCTAATGGATACCTTGAAACTATAATACAGTAAACCTAATGTCCCAATTTTTGTTTTATAATAAAAATATTATTATTACATAACCAAAAATATATAAAAATTTTAATCAACTCTAAAAATAATATTTTTTGTGTATTTGGGTGTTAATGAAATAAAAAAACAAAAAAAAAATTGTTTTCCAAATTTTGCTTCAAAATTATCATAAATACATCCTAAAAAATTTAACTACATAATGGTTCAAAATTGTTTTTACCGAAAATATTATATAAATTAAGTGATGGTGAGATGATAAATTAAAATAATGGATATATCCTTCGGAATTTAATTTTATGAAATTTTATTCCATCACTCATATAATGACCATGTATCATTAGATTAAGTAATAAACATAATATTCTGATGTGATATGAAGAAATATTTCTTATTTATCACAATTAATGTTATCCATGATAATATAATAAGAAATATAACATGTATAATATAAAATAAATAATAAATTGAACATAAATAATGAGGCTAAATTAATACAGGTGTTTTTTTTCAAAAAATTTAATAGTTTTATAGTTTATTTTACATTGATTTTGCAATTAACTTTTTTTCATGAATTTTTTTTATTTTTTTATATATCATACATTATATGAGTGAAAACACATAATGTGATAAAAAAAGGTAATACCTTATCAGCTCAAGTTTTCATTCTAAAAATTGTTCATATAAAATGAAAAGATTACAAGAAAATTGAGTAGTGTTACACTGGTGTCATACCACTTTAACATGGGTCCTGATTATTTTTACCATTATTTAGTTGATCATAGATTATGGGAAATATTTATTTGACCTAAATTAATGAAATTTGTAATGGTTTTTTTCAAATTTGGCACACTATAATGTTAAAATATTTACAATGAAATTAAAAATATCGTTATGATCGATAATTATAAAAAAGGAGGTGATTCAATTGGAAATGGAGATTCAACTAGAGAATAAGAAATTATATTTCCATGAAAGAGAATATTTAAACAATAGATTAGATACATAGTGATATTTATTCTATGTAAATTATTATCATTTTTATATTTTCCAGATAGCCAAATCTATAGTCGGATATTCAAGTTGATGATGATGTTGGGATGAAGCTCAATGGATTAATTATCTATAGTTTTTGTTCAAAGTATTTTTATTATTAAATATATTTACTCAATGTTATATAGAATAATTTTATTTATTATTTTATAAAATAATTATTTGGGTGAGTTAATGATTATATATAATAATTCTAAGCACTTATTTATAGTCAATACGTTAAACTCTATCAAATAATTATTGATTTAATTATTTCTTAATACCATCAGATTATGTTTATTTCCATATTCTATATTGTATAAGGTTATGGATTTGATGAATTTCATTACATGAAAATAAATAGATATCTAGATTAAGTTGGTTCAAATTTATCTTGAAATATAATTTAATCTATAAAATGTGGTTGAAATGATGAATGAGATTCAAAGCATCACATAACAACATGTTGATTCATAATATGAATCTTGGGTAAAATTCTAATACATTCTTCATAGATGACTACATCATGGATTAAAATTATTCTACTAGGTAAAAACCATATTTTATGATTTTAGCTGAAACATGCATAACAATGGATGCATCTACAAGAGTGAAAATTACAATGAAATCCCAAAATGAGATCATTGATTTTCATGATGAGATAACCGTGAGAAATTTACAATGTCAAATAGAGTAGATATCGGAAGAAAAAATAACTCCTTGTTGATCAAACTAAAATTTATGAGGATAACTTCAATGTGTTTTAAAAACATATTAAGTATTTCAAAATATGACTAAATGATAATATTAATATAATTTTCAAAGGATTTTTATGTTTTCGGATGTTTTTACATACCAATATATTATTTTTAATTCAAGCACAATTGATATTATAAATTGTATATTATAGATATTTTGGTAATGGAATGAAACTAAATGAATATTTTCCTCTCAATAATTAATTCAATCTACCTATTAGAGTCAAAATAATTATAAAATTTAGAATATTATGAAAACCTATAAAATCAATTCTTTTATAGATGATTTTATTTAACAAATTTTAGGAGGAAAATAAAATAATAAATAATTATAAAGTAGTAAACAAAAATAAAAAAATATAACAAAAATTCATTTTAAATGTGAAATTTTAAGAACCAAATTATGAGGTGAGTAAGAGATACACTTCATAGTATCACGAAAAAGGAATCCAAAAAAGGATTGGAAGTAATTTTTATACAAACAAGAAAAAATAATATGGAATTTTTTTTATAAAAGTAATAAATAAATAAATAGTTTCTCTTTAATATTTTATATAAGTGGATTAATATAAAGTACTGAATAAAAAATAAATAATTTCTAAGGAGGAGATAATAAGGGTATGAATATAGAAATCCACTCATATTTCAGGCCATTACTATCTTCTACAAGGTTGGTATAACAAAATAAAGAAGATTAATTTTTAAAATTCTGATAAGTTATTAGTAATCAAATAGATAATATTAAATTAATTTTATGTGTCAATAATAATTCAAAATTGAAAAAACAAAATTAAATAAATTTTCTCAAATAAAAATAATGTGGAGTTTAAATCCCAATTAAATATCAATTTGATATATTTTAAAGTTTCTAAAAGGATTAAATTATATTAGTTGAAAAATCTATAGATGGATTTATAAATTTATACCAAAATAATCATGTATATATAAGGAATTATAGAATATGTTTTGATAAAATCTGATAAATATTATCTTATTTCACACTATGTTCTTAAAACACATAAATGTGTGTGGATGCTGACTAATCCTTTGGAGACCCATTACTAGAAAATAAAATAGACTATACTAATGTGAATAATAAAATGGTTGTTTTTTATATTTGGTAAATAAGATATTTATTTTAAAAATCCTTAAAAAGTTATGTATATAATGTAATATTGAAATTTTATAAAACTAATTATAGATAAAAAATCAAGTGGGATAAATAGGTATATGATTTAAGTGATGTGATTAATATAATTATAGATTATTTTATACCAATTGAGGATATTTAAATTTATGGTCTTTAAGAAATGACATTAAAATAAATGAAATTAAATCAAAATTTTAAAAAGATTTTTGGTCAAATTATATAAATAATTTGGAGTTTACTGACGATGAAGAAGAATAATTTTAAAATGAAGAAGAGTTTTAAGGTTATGATTTTTTTTAAAAAAAATTGATAAAGTGTTTGATTTGGATTATTATGAGGTTTTAGATAATTAAATTGAAATGAAAATATCAGAAAAATAAAAAAATGTAGATGAAGAAAAAATAAGTAACAAATGTTAAATTAAATAAGTATTAGAAGATGAATTATTTTTATAATATTAGTTCATAATAATGTTTTAAAAAAATGAAATACTTATTTTAATATCTTAAAAGAATAATATCAAAGGTATAAAGAGGCCTAAATAGTATTTTTTTCATATATTTAAAGGTTTGGTAATAAAATCCTTAGTTTTATTGAGATTTGAATGTGGATCTTTCTTCATTATCCCATGGTCATGTAACTCTCTATAAATTTCTATACATTAACCCAATATAAATTCCCTTTTATCAAATTGAAATGAATTACCCCACCCCCAAATGTAGAATTTTACATTACATTAATGTTTTTTATAAAAATATAGATACTATCATGAGTTTGTGCCATTTATCCATAGGGTATTAACATTTTAAATGTGATTCATTAAATTAGGTCAATCCTTAGGTTTCTACCAAATGATTCATGCTAGAATTTAAAATTTATTCATTCCACTCTAACGTGGTGTTGTGTCATAAATATAGTTATTAAGAAACATGGGTCTAAAACATATGAAGACAAAAATCCATAATTAAAATATTTTGATGATTGATAATAACTAGTGATGTCTTGAATATATGTTGAGGAACCAATTGATAGGGATACTATTCTACAATAACCTAGTGATTTTCTCCCTTTTTAAGATGTGTGAGATAGTCATTCCACTTATTTATAATATTATGTTGATTCATTATATATATATAATAAATATGGTGTGTATAAACTGATTATAGAGTTGTTGAGTTTTCTATCTGAAATATTAAAAGGTTCTAGTGATGATGATGGGTTTAATATATAGGTTTCTATAACTATACTATTTAATTTCAATTCATCATCAATTACCTCATTTTCCATGTGAATAGATTAATCGATATGCTTGATCTGCCCATTAAATGTACTATTTTCATATCATTGAATCTTATTCCTCAGGAAATAATAGTGAGGATGATAGATTACATTTTTTATGTGACAAAAAAAGTTATGTAGTAAATATTAAAATCACCATTACATATATGCATCCATTAGATTATTACATTTATAATTTTCTTGAAAGGGATGATATTGATTTTTTTGGATGTTGAGATATTTACTTCATATAATATTTTCATTAAGGTACCAAATTCAATAATGATTATTTTATATTATATCAAATTATTATTATAGTGATTTTATAATCCAATTGAGAATTTATGACAAGAATGAGTTATATTTCTGGTCAATAGGTGTGGGAGTTCTTGTAATTATAGGGTGATTTTCTTGTTGTGTTTATTATAAATATTAGTTTGTTTTTATTGGTGAAAAAAATTGATATGTTTTCTACAGAGGTTTTATATTTTCTATAAGTAAATTACTAGGATTTTGGACAGGGATTGGATGTCTAAAAGGTGAATTTTTGAATATATAGTATTTAATATTAGGAAGCTCAAAGTATATTAGAAGTTTGAAACACTTTCTAAAGTGTAGAGATATATTATAGAGAAATATAATTTGATCTAATTTTTGTGATTTTAGTTTTTTTATAAAATATAAGATTCATTTTTTGAATGAATTGGAAAAATAGAAGATGCAATAGATGTCTGATGTATAGGGGATAGTAACATTTGTGTGTTTCGTGTAAAAATGGTGAAGTCCATGAGTGACCATGCACGCATAAGATCTATTTCATAGAAAAGGGTGAACCAACCATACAATTCAAATTTTTTATTCAATGAAAGATGAAAACAAGTCAACCCAGGATTAAGGAGGTCTAAAATAGTGTAGAGCAAGGGAATCCCCTCTAATCAAATTGAAACCTTCTAGTTTCAAACAGTTAATAGATAGAAGGAAAGTGTATATGGATCTTTGGTCGGATAAATAATCCTTATAATATGCAACCTTATTCCCCTCGTTCCATGTGTGAGTCACATGGATTTTTTTCTGAAGGAGAGATCTACATTTCCTGACCACATAGAGTATGGACCAATGGATAAAGCCTTTACCATGCAAGGAATAATGAATGATCAAGGAGTTAGTCTCCACTAAGGATATAGCCAGATTCTCCTGGATGTAGAGAGAGATTCTAGTGAGCACAACATTGGCCTCGGACAAGAGGGGAGTTCCATAATTATAGTATGAAGTTAATTACATAACCACATTTCCCCCGGAGCCACGAACCACACCCCCTCCCTTCATCGCACCCATAGAGCAGGACCCATTTCTGTTTAATTTGTAGCTGATGTCAGGAGGATTCTAACCCAACCATTTTCCTTACATTCTGACAGGGGAAGGGTGTCACAAGGATGAATTTCCCAATAGGAAACTGAAAGTAGGATCGTCCTACCACTTTTAAGGATCACAAAAATGTCAGTTATCCGAAAACGAGTCTTCTCATTAATCGAAATTTCTATGGGAGTTGTGTCTTCGAATTTTGCCTAATTTCTAGATTTCCATAGGGACCAACACCCAGCATTGTATATCACAACTCATGAATGCTAATACTTCTCTCCTTCCAATGTTCCATAGAACCACTTCTCTTATAAAGGTAAGTAATTATTATCTCAAGAAGAGAATAATGTGATGCCTCCAAGGAAGGGAAAAACATCATGAGCCTATTCGCCTTGGAAGAAAAATTGTTGAGAGCTCTCCTCCAAACTATTGTTGCAGCAATGACACCCAGAGGCCATGTTGATCACCAGATTCATGAGTTTCTCATCCATAGCAAGATAATGGATCCTGATGTGCCATATAATGAAAGTAAACTTCATAGGGATATTGTGGCACCAGACCATTTCATTCCATAAATTGTAGTGGTATTATGAGGAGATCAACCAGGGAAAATATCTAGTGAAAAAACTAGAATATGAAGAAGAAAACACACAATGATCTAGTTCTGATATGATATCAATCGACTCAAGAAAATTCTACTATTCCTCATCCTAAAATAGCCTTGGTGAATCTGGGGTCATTTCGTGCCTCCTTCACCGTGATCTGAGGAGTCAGAATACCTAGGAAGGAAAGGATAGAGCCTACCCAGTTCTTATGCTAGAAAAGAATTTCCCCAGTGACCACAATCCACATAGAGCTTTTTTGAAGGGTCTTGACCAGAAGATAGATCTTCGACCAAAGGGGAAAATCATACGCACAACCATCTGTTATGCTACTTCAATCGATAGGATACCTAGTCTGACCCCAAAGAGTGTACTCCTTAAGAATTTCTCATGCAATCTTTGCATGAATTCCATGGAGAGTACTTTGAATACTCTTAACGCTAATCCCATCATCACTGATGGGTCTTGCTTGCCTTCCCCACATGTCCCAGTGCCTCATACCTTATATTTTTTCATCCCAAACAAAACTATATAAAACCTTTCCAATAGTGTTGATCACCCCTTTCATAACATTTTTTGAGGCTAGATCATGAATAGGGATCATGGAAAAAATGTTATTAACCAAGGCTATACGACTCCCCAAATTTGATAAACTGGTTTTTCAAGGAAAGAACACCACTTGTTACCCTAACAACAATGTGATCAAAATTGTTCATGAATATCCTACCTAAAGATATTGGTGTTCCAATGCACTCAATTGGGAAGGATCCCTATTGAATGTTCATGTGACTGCACAGGGAGGAGGCCAACCTAGAATAGATCTTGCGGGAGATGAAGATGTTGATCTTTGAGTTGCTGAGGACTTGTATTCTCCAGAAACAATAATCCTCTATAACTTTCTTGATACCCGAACAGAGCTCCGACCACCATTATTGAAAATCAATGTGTCATCTGCGAACATCAGGAGGTAGATCGAAGAGATGTCTGGCTTCCTCATATAAAGAAGGATTCCCCCTTGACATATTCCACAGTTAATGAGTCTTCTGAGAGTATCCTGAGCTAGGATGAATAATCTTGGAGATTGCGAGTCTACGTGACTAAGGCCTCTGTTAGCCTTGAAGAAACTGTGGGTCTTCCACATAAATGAGATCACCATACATAAAGAATATATTCATCTGAAGATGATATCCACTACCCTGGATGAAAACCCAATCACTAAGGGGACTCTATTCAAGAAAATCCACTCAAGACTATTGAAATCTTTTTTCATATCCAATTTTATAACCATATTAGATCCATGAGAGTTGAAGTTGATGTCCCTTTATATATCCTAGGCGAGAGCTATTTCACACTGTATAGACCCCACCCTTCACGAATCCATGATGCTAGATACAGAACCAGCAAGTAAGATTCTTGGATAGCCTCTGATTGATAATGCATGCTAGAATCTCATAAGGGAAGTTTCATATACTCATTGGGCGATATTGAGTAAGTAAGTAGGGGTCTTTGACATTGGGTATAAGAATCATACACGTGGCACTATCAACTCGAGGAAGGTTCCCTCCTTGAAACAAATCTTGCACTACTTCAATGATATCCTTCTTGACCATAACCCTAGCCCCCTACTTCAATGCTATATTTCACATTGTAATTTCCACCCTATAAACTCCTTATATTTTATGAAATATTTTTTTGAATAAATTTATTTTTTTCAATATCTTGTTTTACATGAACCACTGAGTTTTAATGATCGGTGAAGAACTATTGATATTATTATTTAACTGAAATTGTTAAGACCTAGACTTTAAAATTTGTGACATAAATAGTAATAAAATTATTAAAACATAAGTATAATTTTTTTTATAAGGAAATTTCATTTATATGAAATTATTTATTTTAAATAAAGTCTTTATATACTTCGAAGAATTATTATTTCTCAAAAAGAATGTTTTGTAGTGGATTTTATGAACAAATAATAAAATTAATTTTTAATAATTTCTTATAATTTATTTGAAAAAATTAATATAATATTTTTAATCAACATACCAATATTATCTTATGGTGAATTTTTGGAATTTCTCTAAAAAGGTTAATTTTATAATGAATAGTGAAGAATATTAGTTTTTATTTAAAACCACATTTTCATTTAAAGAATGTATATTTTGAATAAAAAATAATTAGTTTAAAAATTAAAATTAGATAAATTATGTTATTATTATTCCATTTATTTTCATTGGAAAAAAATTTTTTATAGACATTTTATTTCAACACATTTTAATATTTGGAAACCTTTCAAATTGGAAAACGCCTTTTTCGTTGCATTTGGGGTTTAATTTTAAACTATATTTTTTCACCTCTATTAATTGAATTTAGAAAATATGTTTATATATTTTTCATCAAAATAATATATAATATATAATATTTTCAAATTAATTTTTGGTCAAACTAAATAATAAAAATAGAAAAAAAATTATTTATCGTGGTTAAGGTCAAAATGGGTTTACTATGGGTTTAACTAAAAACTATAAGGGAAAATGACCTAGAAACTTTTAGAATATGCATTATTTTCCCATTTTGGTACCATATAATCTATATATTTTTATAAATACGCATTTATTATCCATTGTTCACTAGAAAAACAAGGGTACACTCTATTATTTTCAAAAATTACATCTCTCTCTTCTCCCTACTTATAAAATATCACCACCTCTCCTCCCCTCTTCACACATCCCAAACCATTTATTTCAGCAAATACCTACCAAAAAATATTCATTATCTACCGCCCCATATATTAGAGGCATTATTTTTATTTTTTAATCCACATATTAATGATTTATGGAAAAAACTAAAGAGGTTCTCTAAAGAATTGGTAAAATTATTAAACTTGTATTTTTGTTTTATTTCATATTCCACCTCACTAAAATATTAATCCACTATGATAATATAATAAAACTTTTATACCACATATAAATAGATGTTATTATCTAAATTTATTGACCTACATATATATCCTCTTCCATCAAATGGGAAACGAAAATTTCAAACATGTGTACGGTGGACTACCGCCTCATGATATGATATTTTTTATTTTCCATCATCACCTATCACAGTTGGATATAATGATGTATTTAATGGATATTTATTATAATTATAAAATTATTATACTTATGTAGTTATAATATCAAATATATAATCATACTTTAATTTGTGTGGGAAAAAAATAACGTCCCTCATTTGGACAGCAGACTATCACATCGTGAAGCGATGTAATTTTTTTAACATATTCTTTACATGGTATGTAATAAGCATATATTTAAGGAATATATATTATATATATAAAATAAAAATGATTTTGGAATTTAATATAATATTAACTTTAATTTTTTCCTCCGTTAAGAAAATGGAAATAGTGTTCACGTGTACGTAAGGTCTACCCTCTCAATGAATGGTGTATTTCATTTTATATCTCTAAATTTTATGGATTACTAGAAGTACATATATAATAAATATATATGTTACTAATAACATAAATAAAATTATATATTTGATTATACTAGGATCAAAATCAAAATATTATTAATATGAAATTAAAACATACATGAAAAACAACGCGGTTATTAACTGAAATGTAATTTTAACAAGGAATTGTAAATAAACTGGTAATAAAATGTCATAAGTAAATAATATAAGGTATAATAAAAAAATTATTCCTCTATAAAAAAAATATTATAAAACTATATTTTTTATAAATGATGTTCAAATTTTTATGAAGTAATTTTATATTTAAGGTAAGGGTTTTCTTATCTCACTTGTATTCATGGGAGACTTAGGCCAAATTCACAAATAGTTTATTTTTTGTGGTGTATATACTTCCCCTTTGAAATATTATATATAAATATCCTTATATTCAGGATATTTAATGTTTCCTTTTATGTTATTATTCCATGGGTATTATCATTCAAAAGTTACCAAATCTGTAAACATTTGATGATATAATCTCATTATTTAGCAGGATTGTGTATTATTGTTCTTTTGATGAAGAAATGTTATGATATATTTATCAATAGATTCATTAAATTTATTATCTTCTTTTTATGTAATGAAAATACATGTTTTTTATTATTTTTCTTCAATTTATGTACTCATGATTCGAAAATAGTTTTTTAATAAAAATAAACACTATATATCTCTTCTGTTGAAAATCCATTCTCTTGAATTTCCATGTTTTTTACAAATGTTTTAAAATAAGTTTTTAGTAATTAAAAATTATATTTTAATTAAATTATCTAATTTTTATTTTTATTTGAATCTTTTATAATATGCATCTTCTTTTCATTTTCTAAATAAGTTTCTTTTGACTTTTTACTAAAAATGTGACAGGAATCATTTTTACCATTTATGAAACGACTTATATTTCATGAAATTAGGAAGCTTAGTGTTTTAAAGATTACATTTATGTTTCAAATGATATTTTCAAAGATAAATATTCAAGAAAATAAAATTTTTGTTTTAAAAAGGTTTTTTTCAAAGTTAAAATCTTATTCTCATTAAGAAATGTTCCAAGTGATATTTCAAAATAATTTTTCATATAAGTTGACATACATTGATGTTAATATTGATTTACTAAGGATATAATCCAAGTATATCATTCTTATTATTTCTATTAATCATTAATATGTTTGAATACAATATGTCTATAAAACACTCCACTCTTCCAAAGTCTATACCATGATAAATTTTTTTGGAAACCCTCTTTTTTTCATTGGGTTATCCTATGATGAAATGATGAAATTATTGTAAAAGCTTCTTCTTTTATGCATGTTTTCTTTTGATGAATTTGTTTTAATCACATTTATTTTCATGGATTCTTATATGATTAATCTTTTATGATCTTGTGGAAAACATATGTATGTTTTTTAAATATGTGATGGGTAGTACCATTATCCCCCTCCAACGTATTGGGTAAATATTGATATCTCATAAGATTAATAAGACCAGAATGAAGAGTGAACCAAGTTAAATAAGGTACCTTATCCACTATGATAGTTGTGATATTAAACATTGACTACTATGATGGTTTGGGGTGTGAACTCATTCCACAATGATAGTTTTTGAAATGATCCCTGGCTACAAAGGAAATGATTTTATATTCTTGTATATATGCCAAAAATAGATTTCTTATGTCGTGATAATGTTATCATAGCTTTGGTAAATTGATTACTTTATGATTCATGTATTATGAATTTCCAAGATTTATTCCATTACATAATTTTATTATATATGATATTTAGGGTTTGGTTTTCAAATGTTAATATAATCTTCTAATCAATTCTTCTCCAATTATTCTAATGTTATTATTGATATCTCCATTATATACCCTTAATAATCACATGAGATCTTCATTATTTATCTTTTAGTCTCCATGTTATGAAAAAAATTATGTATGATATGTCTAATATGGTTGGTATGTATCAAGAACACTATAGGAGTAGAATTAGTTCACCTATGAACTGTTTTTTTATGTTTCCATGCTTCCAAAAGGAACGAGAAATAAATGAATATTATGTAAATTATTATTTTATATAATTAATATCATCCTATTAAGATATTATATTTATTTTTTGATGATTTTGTAATCCTTATAGTTGGTATCAATGGAATGTTTAGTTACACCATTGTAATCTAGGGTTAGAAAATAATAGTGAGATCCATTTAAATAATCCTATGTATAAAATAACATCCTATGTTATGGGAAATAAAGGGTTATGGTTTTCCTAAAAATACAATCATTTCTAGATAATACAATTAAACATGTTTTTTTGAATAGATTTACCTTGAGGTAATAACTCTAAAACATGTTTGTCCGGCATGACTTAAAATTACCCAGTACATAACAATTATCCTTATTACTCACATAGTTTAACACTCATGGGATATATTATTTTCTTAATTAGCATTTTATTTATGATAAATCATGAAATATTTGAAAATAATATGATAATATATGACCTAGGTTAAACTATAGGTGTCATAGAATTAAAATAAGGTGTGTAGAATTATAAATCCTCTAAATGATTCTTTATGGTTATGTGGTTTACCCCACAAAGATTACAATTGTTCAAACTATACATTTTTTTATTGGTAAAGGTATGGAAATCAAGGAAATAATATTTACAATAAATGTCATGTAAAATGAAATTTTTTTACTCCTGATAAAAATTTTTTATGAGATCTAGAATTCAAAATCACATTATTATTCTCACATAACATTCTCAAGACATGAATCATATTGAACATCCATATGAGAAAAGGATAGAAAAACATTCTATCTCATCCGTCATGAGGAAACATCCACCACCTATTATTGGTTCTATTGATCCAGTGGTTTTTAGAAATGGATCAGTAACACTAAAAAGATATTATTCAATCTCTATTTTTCAGATCATGAAAATCTAATTCTGGATATTTATCAGTTTAAAGGATTAGTGGATGATGGGTGGAATTTGATGAATAATGTGAGTAAATATGATAAATTTTACTCTATAAAATTGTATGAGTTTTAAAAAATAATTTTTAATAAGAAATTTTCTTATTTTAATGAAATAAAATGGAAAATGAATTGCTTGAGTTAAATGAAAATTATTATGAATTTGTAGGTACATATGGTGTGATTTTTATGAGAAACCTTAGGTATGGTTTTGGTATTATCATTAAATATAAATGTTATGTTAATCATTACTTTAGTTTCTTAGAACTAAGTCTTTAAAAGGGTTTTTCAAAAAAATTTCTTGAATATATACGATTATATTATTCTTTGTGTTATCATGTTTGAAATGGATATTGTGGTTACACATCAATCTCATGGTTTAGATAAGAAAAAAAATGTAATTCAAATAAAAATATAAAAATTATAGGGAGAAAAATATTATATATCCCTCATATGGGAAGTGTGGAAGTAAATATTGAAGAAATTTTCTTATGGAAGATACTAATGGTTTTATGTCTAAAAAAGAAGGTATTCAACCAATTTATTTTTGTTGTGTATTGATGATGTTATCAAATGATGTGAATAAGTAGAAAGATCTATAGAATAAAATACCTATACTATAGTGTATAAAAGCTAAGGAGTATAAAAATTATGCAAATAAATTCCTCAAAATAGGCTATAATGATGATGATAATCCATAAGAACCTCATATGAAAAAGGAAGAAATGGAATTATGATGAAATAAAAATGGTTTATGTGAATTGGGATAATTAGGGGAAACATATCCACCACCCCTTAGTTGGGAATTTCATGTTCAATTTTGTATGATTGGACCCTATAATTATTTTATTATTAGCCTTTAGTGAAATTTTATTTTATTTGGAGAATTTATTTCCTCCCTCTACATGGATTTTGGAATAATGAAATCACACTTCTTATTATATTTGTGCAAGGATGAACATAAACATACAAATACTTTTTTCAATAAGATAAGATATTATTTATGGAATAAATGGTGAATTATTTTTTAAAATTGAATATGTATCTATGTAAAATTAACATTGGAGTATTAACACCATCATCAGTTTGTGAGCTTATTTTTGATAATATGTTCAAAGCCTTATACACCACTTTCTGAAATTTTATGTGATAGTTTTTTATCAAGATTAACGATAATATTCAAGATATTTATTGTCATAAAACCCTTTGTAATTTTGTATTTTTTAATGGAAAAATTACTTTAGGAATAGCTTTACATTTTTTTGCCACATGATAAAATGGTATTGGTAACCTTTTGGGATTATCTTATATTTTATGATAAGGTAATTATGATTTATCTTAATTTTCGAATAGTTTAGAAATTATATTAACATCGTTTTGGAAAAATTATAACCCACAAGTTTGGAAACAACTTATTGTATCTGAATAGGATTTCTGGTTTGTACCCACTATCAAAGGGTGGTAGATGTATATTGTTGAACATTTGCCTTTGTGAAAGAATATTTATAGTGGGATGACCTAAAGTGATATATTTATATGTATGCATCTCAGTGATTAAAATTCATGAAAGTTAAGGTGGAGTGAAAAAAAATTCAAGGTATGCTACAACCATTATCTATTCCAAAATTGTAAGTAGGAAAACATCCCCATTAATATTTGTGTTTGACTCCCCAAAATATCAAAAGGGAACAATGTTATATTTATTTTATTCAATAACCTTATTAGGTGAGCACACATCAACTCTATTAGATAATTTTTCTATGTGTATACACTATTAATGTTATTTAATAAATAAGTTTTATGTATGGATAGATTACACAATTATATTATATCTGATCTGGATATTAGGTATAACATGATATTTGGATGAAGTATTTAGAATGCCCTGGATAGAGAGATATGTGTTTCATCACTACATATAATCCTCAAATAATTTTCTAGCCTAATATAACAATTAAAATCCTAGAAGATATAACATGATAGGGTTCTATGTATTCGAAATATGGTTGGGATGAAACCCATCTTCTATTTGAATTTTCATACAAAAATGGATTTCACTCAGGAATTCATATGACTCATTATGTAGACTCTATGTGAAGAAGTTTAGATATCGAAGTTATTCAAATAAAGTTGAATAAATAATTTTATTAGGGAATGCATTAGATGAAGAAATGATAGATAATGTTATATCCGTTCAGTAACACATATGGGGTGCACAATGTTGGAGAAAATGTTATGGTGAAAATCTCTAAGATGATATGGAATTTGAAGTTGTTGATAGGGTGTTTCTAAGAATTACTCCATGGAAGATGGTAATGAGATTCAAAAATAAGGCAAAACTAATTAATATGTATAATAATCAAATTGAAATTCTTTCACACATTGAGACTATGGCTTATCATTTGGTACTTTCACCAAACCATTATCAAGTTAATGACGTGTTTCCTCTATCTCTCATGATGATGTACATCCCTGATCCATCACATGTAGTTAACTTATAGGTATTAACATTATACATTGATATTTCTTATAAGGAACAATAGGTTTAGATTCTATATTGTACAGAGAAACTAGTATGAAATAAGAACACTCACTTGGTAATATTCAGGTGGAGAGACCACTAATTTAATGAAGCTATGTGGGAACTTGATAATGTAATGAGGTAGAATTATAATAATCTTTTTACATATGTGATGGAATTTTGAGGATAAAATTCATTTTAAGGGGGTAAAATTTAACACCATCATGTTTTGTGAAATAGTTTTTTCAAATAAATTAAATGTATTTGATATCTTATGTTACACGAAATACCTAGTTCTAAATAACAATGAAAACTATTATTTTTATTATTTAAACATGATTATTATTAGTTATCTATTAAAATTATAATCATGAAGAGTAATAACCACATTTTAAAATTTAGTAATAATGGTTTTAAATAAATAAATCATATTGATAAAACTTGGAAGAATGAATAGTAATACCCACATCTCTTGGGTACCTTTGAATAATTTCTTAGATAATTAACCTTATACATTTTACACATGGGATGTTGGGTTTTCTTTCATCCATTATATTTATATATTTATTCTCTCAAAGATGAGACCATTTTACTCAATTTATCTCTAATTCCATGAGACCACTTAGAGTCAACGATTTCCATCTCAAATTATAAGGTTCAATAGAAAATCTATTCCTAAATTTCAAAGTATCAAATCCCTAAATATTATCAAAAACACATATTTAACCCACTAAATAAACATTAAGAATTTCTTTCGATATTGATGAAATAGTTATGGGCATACCATGCTATCCTAGTAATGTTTTCCTCATACACCCTAATAAAATTATCTTCACTTTACTTCAATATGAGTATCTCCCACTACATTTCAATAAAAATAGTTCGTGGAAATATTTGGAGAATAATATTTCCTTTTAATTATTTTCATTCCATACAATCAATATACTCTTTTAAAATCATGTTTCTTATCAGTGTTCTCCACTTATTGGCTTCCCCCTTATAATAAATATCTAGAAAAATATTATCTTATTTGGATAATTAAAGAGTAGATAATATATTCTCAATCAAGTTAATATATTGTGCCATTATTATGATATTATAAGATACACTAACGGTAATATGCATTTTCATATAAAATAATCAATTGTTACTTTATATTTCATAAGATAAAGATTTTTTTCCATTTGATTAAATATATATTTCATAACTTGATTCAATTGAAAGAGTTAATCATCCATGTTCTCATATTCCACTCCGATAACATTAGTTATATCAGTAGGGATTCATAAAATTTCCTATCAGATTGGTTGTTCACACAATTTCTCTTATTTTCTACCATTAACTGAAAAAATAAATAGAAGATGAGAATACATTAACTAATAAATAATCAAAAGAAAAACTTATAAAAATAGGACAAAGACATTATAAATTAAAATTATATCGTTATATATGATTCTTTAATTTTAAATAAACATTATACATGATAATTTACCAATTAAGTTTTCTAATCTAAACATCTATTCATGTCCTGTATAAAGGTTCATAAAGGGTTTACAAAATTTCTAAAGATAAGAGTTTTAATATAAGCATGTCGTAATGCCTCTATGACATGAACTAAGTGAAGATTGAGTCAAATGCCAATAAATAAATTTATATGTTATTTCCCATATGTAGAAAAATACCAAATCCACATCTAATTATTTTAATAATACATGGATGAAATTTCTTTCAAACAACATGCTTTATACGTTACTAAAATTCGAGGATATTTTTCTATACATATAATTTCCATTATAATTAAAAATAAATTACTCCAGTCTCAATACACTAAAATAACTACTCCATACTTTAATACCAACTATATATACCCAAGCCTTTTACTCATATTATCATCTGATTTATAAGTTAAATATCCATTATTACAAAATAGGGACGGAATAGCCTATTTTCATTATAAGACTAGGTTCATAATATATCAATGTAAAAAATAAAAATAAAAATTATTTTATTCCCTATAATGTGTACCTAAATACATTTAATATCATAAAATTAAATGGGATAATCTATGGAATTCAATAAAAATGGTGATCAAAAATACTATAAAGGGAATAATCCAGATAAAGAAACATGAGGTGTTGGGAAAAGGAATAACATGATATCATAAAAAAGAAAACTCATGACTAATAAAATTGGATAATAACATAAATAAAATATATAACATGGTATTATAATATCATGAAAAATTTGAAATGAAGAAAAGATATGAAACATGGAATAAGAATAACTCAAGGAAAACTTCACAGACAATATGACATGGTGGACGAAGTCCCACAGTAGATTAGGTTTACTCCCTAATATCATACATAAAATCACTTGAGATAGGGTATTTACTCAATTAATTAGAGTTATATATTGTTGGACCCATAATAAAATGTTAATTATATGGTTTTCAAAAAAAATGAAATCATTTAAAATTCATAAACATAAAATTTAACAATTTAAAGAAAATGGGTGGCATAATCTTGCCTCATGTCATAATAAAAAGATATTTCTTATTGAAGGCTTTTGAAAAATGATAATAATAAATGTATTACCCCATTAATTGGATGGAGAATAAGCTATATATATCTGAGAGAAATTAATATACAATTTCAATGAGTTTCATAACGTTAAATAGAGATAGAATGTGATTTAGTGAGTTAATGGTCATAACCGAAATAAAATTGTCATTTAGAGAGATCCCTTAACTAGATCCTGACCCATAACCTAGGTTAATTATCATATAAAATAATTAATATATGTTAATTATTTATTTTCATAAAAAATATATCCTAATTAATTAATCCATTTATTTTATTTATCGGCATTTTATATTCAATTGCATAATAAATTAATTTCACATTGGATGATTTAATAATTTTTAGATCATATGTCCAAAATGGATTCAGTAAGTTAACTATAGTCAAATAAATAATCCTTAAATAATATCCATAATAATAATTTTAAAATAATTATCATATTTATACATCAATTATCCTTTTAAAATAAACCATCTAATATGGTTTTGAAAAATGAACTATGTTACAATCATGGAGATGATTGGTCATAAATACACATGTGTATGCTTCCATTTTTCAACAATAATTGTATAATATAGATAAGTATTATTTAAATTTTAAGTAATTATAAAAATATGTTAAATAGAATATTATTATTTAAAATAAACTTTTATCTACCATTAACTTGATGTAATAATTAAAAAAAATCACATCACATTGTGGATGTGGTAATCTAAAATTATGCATCAATTTCATTATCATTTTCAATGGAATGGAATGGTAAGAAATATATGAAATATTAATTTCAAAAAATGATAAATATTCATGAATATAATATATATAAATTAAATAAATCATTATATTCATCTATGAGAGGCTCTAAAGGAAAATACATTACATCAATTTGTGAGAGAGTGGTCTTCCATACCCATGAATGATGGTTTCATTTCCACTTTTATGGAAGAGGATGTGTATATATATTTTTAAAATATATCAATAGAAACTTATTATAGTGAAGTTATTATTTTTATTATTTATACACGGTTGAAAAATATTTTAAGGAGGTGGTAGAATAAATATAATAAAAATAAAAGGTTAATAATTATACCTCTTCTTTGGACAACTTATTTAGGTTATACTTAAAGCCTACCTAGGATGATTTTCTGATCATTTCATAAAATCAATGTAATGGATATGGGTTAAGGAATTTATTTTTTCTGGTCATGGTTGAACCAAAAGGATCTTGAAGTGTGAAGGGAAGAGTAGTTGGTGTGTCCTTTTATAAGTCGGAGGAGATGACACACTCGAAATTTTTCAGAAGAATAAAATATAAAAATTTCTTACTCACACTAAAAGGAACAAAAATAGACCATAATATAATAATAGATTATATAGGGTCTAAATATGTCTATAAAATAGTAATTTCACGTGATTTTAGGTTATCTTAACCCTTATCTCTTTAGTTTAAGCCCATGTAAATCTATTTTAATTTTAATAGTTGTAATAGATTTTTACTATTCTTACTATTCATTGTGGTGAAAAATTAACTTGAAATTGTTAACACATATTAATTATTCAAATTAAAAATATTAAATCTACTTCATAAGATAAAATTAACATATCTTATTATAATTTAATTTAAAACTGAACCCATAATATGCGATGAAAAAACAATTTTTTAGATAAATGTGTTTTCAAACAAAAAAAAGAGTACTTATACCAAAATTAGATATAAAAAATATTTTCTTATAAATAATTGGATTATATCACACTAGATATGTCTTATTTTACTTTTAAACCAAATTTAAATAATTATTTTACTTTTTAATTACACTATTTAATGAAAATAAATGAGAGTTTTAGAAAAATCAGTATTTTTACTATTCGCTAAAAAACCAAACCTTTCGGAAAATTTGAAGAAAGACATTATAAATGAGATTTTTTGAAAAATAAGTATTTTTTTAATTTTTATGAATATGTATTTTTAGTAAAAAAATGTATTTATTGAAATATTGAGTGATTATTTTCTAAGAAATTATCAATTCTTTTTTATTGAATAAAGACTTTATAAATATTTAATAGTATGGTTAATCTTATTCATACCGTCCAATTTAATGGCTTGGATGTAATGGTCAAATTTAAATTATAATATTTCACAGTTCATTTAGGTTTGGTGTTGCATGTCAAAATTTAATCGAATATAGTTTTCTTTTTCAAAATCATGGGGTGTTAGAGTTATTACACATATGTGCATCTATTCTCAAGACTAAATTTATCTTTTTATATCTTGATTGAGATTTCATTTCTAAGAAATTGCACAACCTATACTTTACCAAAATTTAAAGATGTTATCAGATACTTAGAATTATCCCTAGGGTATTCTATAATGTTCTCTTATACTAACACCAAAAATTTACTAAAATAATTCTATAAAATAACTAAACCATTCTATGATACCAATTGAGGAATCTCAGATTGGCAATCCCATGTCAAGTGCCAAAAAAATACTTTACAACAATATTTAATATAAAGTTAGATGTTACAAACAAAACATACATATATATTTCAATAATTTAAAAATTACATATCTTAATATGTATACAATAACAAGAATATATTTTTAGTGTCTCTGAGTATCATCTAAATATGAGAATAATTTTAGGAAAATTATGAACATTTCCACATAATGGAATCACATGAGGCCCACTTTTAGACTCTCTATATGTTATTATCATCTTCATAACTGAGGTTAGAGAAATATATGAAATGGGTGTGATCAAACACTTGGTAAAGGAAAAAATATCAACAGTTAATTAAGGTATATATAATAAGAATATGATAAAACATGTGCAAGTGAGAAATATATTATTTAAAATATCATGGAACAATATAAATTGTCTATAGGTCATGGTAGAAGGAAACGTAATATCAAATGAACAATCATGTTCCAAGAAATAAGATCATGGAAACATGAGATAATAATCATGAGACATGAACAATTACATATGGAAATTTATTGAAGAACTATATTATAGGAATAAAAATACGAAATCATAACACTCTGAACATAGGTAACTTCATCTAGTTCACACTCATTCTTTTGAACATAGCTAATCAGAATCATTTTCAATATCAACCCTATGAATGTAGCTAGTTTGTATCATTTTCACGATCAATTTTGTTATCATGTCTAATATTTATCATTTTGACACTCAATATTGTGAATGTACAATTGTTTCATCGTGTCTATGCTCAGTCCTGTGACTGTAGCTAATATACATTATTTTAAAACTAAATATTTTGAATGTAGATAATCTACACTATATTTGTTCTCCATATTGTGAACATAGCTAATCCACATTATATCTATGGACATGTTTATCAACATAGATAATTCAAATCATGTCCATGCTAATTCTTTGGAATGTATATAACAAAAATAAAGTTTGTGCTCTTCATATTAATCCCATGATCTATAAAACATTAACCAATAAATTAGAGGGTGATATAGGATCCCATGAACTAATAATCCATACATATGTGTGCCACATTAAATTAATCATTCATGTAGAAAATATTACTTAATTAACTGGTGGAAAAGTGATTGGTTTCAAAAATACTATCATAGAACATTTCATAAGCCATAAAAAGAATCAATGTGGATGGTATCATCAAATAAAATCCCAAGTGTAATATCAAGAATGTAAAATGATGTTTAACTATTTCTAATATATATATTTAAAAAATTATGAATTACACTAAAAAACATGAATAAATATCCCTTATTGAAATAATTTAAAAATACTATAAGTGATTTATTTAAAACAAAATACATTAATCATGATATAACATGCTATAAATTGAATTTTAAAACAAATAAGTAAATTTAAAAATCAAATTTTATAAAAGGAATATGTTTTCAAAAAAACATTTCGAAAAAATAGAGGTTACTTTCATAAAAAACAAGCCTTTATATCCTTTTTAAAATCAATAATTAATCTTTAAAATCTGAATTTTAATATTAAAAAATATAAAAAATCATTTAAATTTTAAAATAATTAATAATTAAAATCATATGAAAATTAAATTTAAAACACCGAATCTTATCTCTTTAGAGAATAATTCACTTTATATAAAAATAAAACATAAAATATTTTTTAGAAAATATTTTTTTCATATTCATAAAAGGTGAAATAATATATCACATTAAAAATGCATTATTAAAAATGGCGAAGTTAATTATTTTTAATTTTTTTATAAATAAAATTTTTTATAATGGAGACTTGAAAAATACATAATGTTCATAGATATGAATTGGGGAATGGAAGGTCAAAATATAATCATTAATGGGAAATTGTTTTTAATATTTTGGAAATAGATATTGAAATAAAATAAAAAATAGATTGATAAATATTTAATCGGTAAAATGTAAATAGAAATTTTAAGAATAAAATAAATAATATATGGTTATATTTTCAATTAAAAATACATAACATCTTCAAGAAGATTTAATATGGTTATTGAAGAGAAACAACTTATTTAAAGACCATCAGAATTATTCTTAACATCATAAAATTTTATGGAGATAGAAAATCATAAATTAATTCCTTCATAAAATATGGAGGAACGGTATAATAATATCATTATATAAAAGAAAAAACTATCTTATAAAACTATAGTAAAAAATGAATCATTATGACTCAAGAAAAGAAGTTGATTCATGATCTCCCCTTTTGGCTCTTATAAAATTTCATTAAAAATATATTGAAAGAGAAAACATTAAATGGATCTTTATGTACCATGAATAAATAAATTATCATGATATAATATTTTTAAGAGGTTTAATATACAACATGTAAATAATAATATGCCTGTAATACAAAAAATGTCTCAAAATGGGAAAATTGAGATAAAACCCTTACCTTTTATGTCGTATTAGTCGAATGTGCTCTAACATCCTTTATAACCAACCTGACTATTAAATAATTATTTTTTTTAATATTGTTCATATATATGACCTTTTATACTCTTAAATTGCTACTATTTATTATTAATATACTAGTTATTTAATGGGTTTTCATCATTATATTTTTGTTGTAATGTCCCGGAAATTCCGTATTATTTTTTTAATTATGTGAAATTATTTCGAGATAGCAAAATCTAACGGTGTGTGATTCCGAGGTCTGGAGTGCCTGGATTGGTCTGTCGATGTTTTGTTAAACTTTAAATAGCATGCGTAAGCAGTTTTCTTGAAAAAGTGTAAAAACTCTTAAATAGTTTCCCAGATTAAAAATCTAAGGGCACCGTTGCATTCAGGATGGCGGGTTTACCTTAGGTGCGATGTAAGTTTAGTCGGTGTAGACCTCCTGTGAGAAAACCCAAAAATGAAATAACCGTAAATAAAATAATTAAATAAATTGTTTTACTTTTCAAAAGAATATAACTCATAAATGGTAACTTGGACTAAGAATCTTAGACCATCACTGAACTCGTGAGGGTAAGATTTCTTTAGGCAGATACTAACATTGGTCGTCATGGGTCACTAGTGAAAGTTATATTTTGGCCATAAATAAAATAATTAAGTGACAATTATTTTATTGTAAAATAAATATCTTTTAAATGGTAACACGGATTGGGAATCTGAGAGTATCATTGGGTTCTTTGGGGTGTGTTTCACTTAGGCAGAGCCTAACCTCGACCGATGCAGGTCAAGGGTGACTATTATTAATTTTCCTTACTTTTTTTCGTGTACATTCAGCAAACGCACAAGCGGCGTTTTCTAACATTCGAACTGGAGCTCGAATTAAAAATATGAGGGCACCATTGAATCTGCATCGCCAGTATTTTCTTAAGGGAGGCTTTACATTGACCGTATTAGGTCCAAAGAAGAAGTTATTTTTGTGACTTTTAAAGGAAATGAAATAAAATAATATCACTATTTTATTTCTTTTAAACCAATAGAAATGAAGTAGCATGGGACTAATGGAGAGTCAAGCCATTAAATGGATTGATCCTTAAAATAGTAAGAAATGGAATTGTTGGAATTTATAAAGATTCATATTAAATTAACCATCATAAATTTCATGATCGTTACTTACCCTCCATCTCTCCTATCTATACGGAGATTTTGGGGGAGGAATTGGAAAGACTTCACCAAGAGATGAAGCTCTAGTAAAGTTCCAAAACACCCAACACATAGAGGATAGATCCAGTTCTAGCGGGCGGTGATGAGCGACCCTGAACTAAAAAATGATGATCAAGCAGCGTCGTTGGAGGCTTGTTGCGGGGACCACGAACACCGACACTTCCTCAAATGTGGATGCTCTCCAACAAACTTGGGGTAGGGGGTTTATTCTTTTATGCTTTTAATTGATTTCCTCTTCCCTGTTCTTGAATAACTCAAAGAACGCGGATCAATCGACTAACGGGTTCACCCATGATTCATTTGTCTTTGTGGGAGGTAGTTTGCAGGGAATCATGTGGGGTTTATCTGGTTGTTTAATTTAATTTTTATTAAACCCTTAAACCACTTGTGTTATGAGCTAACGTGGAGGGCGTAGGCCTAAAAACATGGCCCAAGCCCTATGCTATATTTGTTACATCCTTGTGCCTCCATAGAATACAGACAGCGACACGACACCGATCAGCTATGTGGTGGATAGCGCATCAACATACACCGCAAGAGGAGGTTGTGGCACAAAGCCATGGTGGACGTTGGAGAGGCTGTAACCGGCCGACCGTGGAGGAGGCAAGGCACGCTGTCATGCACCGCTGATGAACAAGGAGGGTTGGGGCTCATCAGTCACGGTGACTGGAGGAGAGGTCGACTGGAAAGTCGGCTGACCACTACGGAGCCGGCGGAGTAGAGTTGGGGCGTGCCCACAGCGGTGCGCCCACGCGGCCATAAGGTCATGGCCTACGATGGCCGCAGTAGGAGCAGGGGTCGTCAGTCCAACCGGTGGCCAAGGGATGGGGTGTGCGCCAGTGGTGCACTGGGTGGAGTACCGACGGCATGTCGGCCGCTGCGTGGAGGACCCGTGGAGCGACGTGGCGACGTGTTGGGTCAACCCCTGAGGATTGACCAGCTGACGTATCCCCACACATCTTCATCTATACCCTGACACATCGCATCTGGTTGTCCCTGGTTGCACATGCCGTGAGGTGGGTGTCACTACCGGGTTGATCCAGTAGACCGACATGCCACCCAACGGGCCGGGCCGCAGCCAACCGCGAGCCAAGACACCCCTTTGCGGGCCCCACCCTATATGACCCCGGCCGCCCCTGCAGGCCACCCCTTTTTGTAGGTCAGACCGGTCCTCAGCCAAGTAGGACGATCCCTCCATAGTCCAGCCCAGGCCGGGTCGGGCCGGGTCAGTCCGAGCGGGTCGGACCGAACCTGGGCCCAAAAACACTTAAAGGGCTCTATCTTGAGAAACAGATGTCCATTTGACGAACCATCTATGACAACCCTGTTTTTATTACAAACTTAAACATGATTTATTACATAAAACATCACTTGATACAACAAAAAGATCAAGAGGTTTAGTGTCTTTTGGGATTATGATCATTACATAAAAACTAAAAACGTGAAATACAACATCTTTATTGAAAACTTCCTTTACATGACCACTACATTTCCTCGTACTTAGTATTGCATGTGATAACCTGAGGACATGCATAAGAAAAGGGTGAGCTATAAAGCCTAGTAAGGGAGTACACATGGAATAACATGAAGAGTATAATACATGTTAGGCAATAGGCATATCAATAGAGCATAAGAGAAACATGAACATAAAGGCATGACAAAGCATGATAATCATAACATGGAAATGTGGCAACAACACTTATCATGGAATTAGCATGAGCCAAGGCTCATTGCACATAGGGCATGATTAAATCCTCATTGCAAATAAATCATGAGTAAACCCTCGTTGAACTTGAATTAGTGTGAGTCATAACTCATTGCACAGGACGTATCATGATACTATACTTTACCCAATGCATTGGAGAGCTATAAGGGCACACCCTTCTTAAACATTTCATTTCGTGCATAAGTGTACCACATGGATCATAAAACATGGATTCATAAAACATAATCATTTATTCCACGATAATGGAATGTGGAATTCATACATGAAACATTATAATCAATAAGTAAATGCGCATAAAGTTTAATATCCATTATGGAGAAATGGGCATGGTATTCACTATACAATGGCATTGGCTTAGAAAATCGGTGTGATTTCGACAGCGTAACGGCGTGACATAAGAATTCATAAAAATGGTTGATGAGAGATAAATGGGTTACTCATCATATATACATGTAATGGACAGTAAGGAGGTCATATAGATACATGTACCAACAATTGTAATAGAATTTAGATTCATGATACAAAAGTATTGCTTAAATGTAAAATAGGAGAGAAAAGTACCTTTCGGAATTTCAGCATAGTAACGGGTGTACATGGGGGCATTTAATGAGAGAGAAAGGGGTCTCACATCATTTAAACATAAATAGGGTAGTATGAGGGAGGTGCTAAACCATATCGCAACATTCATTATTGAAATTAAAAGGGCAAAACAACTTAAAGAAAATTGGACAAAAATGAAAAAGTAAGAAAAAACCCTTACTTGGAAATGTGCTTCCAAAAGCTAGACAGAGGCTTATGAGAGGCTTCATGGGAGATTGGGGAACCATGGGAGGATTCTAGAGAGATTAGGGAAGATTTTGGACGAACTCCAAAGGCTTTGAGTGAGGAGGAAGTGGGAGCTTGGGCGGGTTTATATAGGAAAGGTGAGGGAATTCTTTATTAATTAGGTTTGGGTCCCCTTACATTAAATTAATCCAAACCACAAACCATATCATGGTTTTTGCCCTTGTTTTTTGGAAAAGGTAAGAGTAAAACAATATTTTATATTTCAAAATTCCGAACTTCTTAAAATAATGAGGTTGCTTATGTGGAGGTGGGTCACACTCCCATAGAAAATAATTTAAAAAGACAAGATGTTTAATAAGTCTTGAGGGGTCCAGTAATTCTTTGAAAAGTAGGTCAAACAAACCCAAAATCACATTATTTTAATGGTGAAAATTATATTGGCCGAACATAATGCTTATAGTATTTTATTACATCACCATTGGGTCATTACGATGTCATAAAACACATTATATATTTAAACGGTATTTAATTTTTACCCAAACATTTGACTGTCTCAGAAAATTATGAAAAATTCACCGTTGGATAATTTCAACGTCTTGATTCCAGAAATATAATTTATTTTATCTAAATAATTTTATAATTATGTTAATTTTCACTTTTAAAATAAAATCTGACATTTATCGAAAATTCAAGGGTTTTTACAGAAATGGCTTTCAAACCATAATAAAAATTACAATTACATTCATAGAATTATAAGATCATTTATAATTAATAAAAATTAATTTAATAATAATAATAATAATAATATTTTATTAAAATATTATTTAATTCAAAAATCCCTTAATTTAATAAAATATAATTCTTAATTAAATAATAACTAAAAACATTATTTGTATTTTAAAAACTATTTACAATGTATCAATAATGAAAAGAAAGTATATTCATTATTAAATACAAAAAATAATATACATGAACATAGTACTATTAATTTGTTACATAACCCCTTAAAATAGCCACATAAGACCTAAGGGTAATATGTGCGATGATGACAGACTCTTGGGGTGGCTCGGATAACATTGCTCGAGTGGTAATTTCTATCAACTTCAACTTCTCTCGTAGACGGTCCCGTTCGAGCATGACATGATGAATCTCTGCTTGGGCTTTGTCAAGAGCGAAGCAAAAGGATGCCACCTCTTTTTCGAGCTCCGACAAATGGGCTTCCTATGGGGAAATTCTACTGGATAAGGCCATCGCTTCCTTTGTCTGAGTAAATTGGATTTGTTACAGTCCTATATTTATACTAATCATGTGATCACTATTCAACGGCTATATTAGCATAGGTCAAAAATCTTATCATAAAACCAAAGAAGTTGACATTTTATATAGACATAAAGAGATATTTAATTAGATCAAGAGGGATTTCCATTAATGAAACTTTGGGTCATTACAATATTCTTCCCTTAAGAAATTTCTCCCTCGACATTTTCCTTTTCCCACACTAAAACAGATGTGGGTAACTCAGCTTCATCATTTCCTCTGATTCTAAAGTTTCTTCTTCAATCTTGTGGTTTCTCCACAATACCTTGATGAAGGGCATTGTATTATTTAATAGAACTTTTTCTCTATGATATAATATCTTCACTGGTTTCTCCTCATAAGAATGATCATCTTTCAATTGTACCACCTCAGAAGAGAGTACATGTGAAGGGTTTGGTATGTACTTCCTTAAGAGGGATACCTGAATAACATCATGTACTTTGGCATAGTAGGTGTATGTTCTATTAGATAGGCCACATCCCCGACACGATCAAGAATCTCGAAGGGGCCGATGTACCTTGGACTTAACATCCCTTTCTTTCCAAACCTCATGACCATCTTCCACAGAGATATGCATAGAAAAACCATGTCTCCAACATTAAACTCAAGGTATCGTCGACAATTATCTACATAACTCTTCTGTCGACTTTGGGATGCCTTGATATGTTGTTGAATGGTTTTCACCTTCTCCACCATTTCCTCGACCATTTCTGGTCCAAGCAGCTTACGTTCACCGACCTCATCCCAACATGCTGGTGTTCTGCATCTTTTCCCATACAGGGCTTCGTATGGTTCTATTTAGATGCTCGAGTGGAAACTTTTATTATAAGAGAACTCAACCAGAGGAAGATGTTGATCCCATCCTCCTTTAAAGTCCATTGAGAACACTCTCAACATATCCTCAAGTGTTTGGATAGTCCACTCGGATTGGCCATCAATTTGAGGATGAGAGGTCATACTGAAGTTCAGTTCAGTATTCAGAGCAGGTTGAAGACTCATCCAAAACATAGAGGTGAATCTTGGATCTTAGTCAGATATAATATATAGTGTTACACCATGAAACCTTACCACTTCCCTGATATATATCCATGCCAGTTGATCCAATGAGAAATCCTCCCGAATAGCAATGAAATGTGAAGTCTTTGTAAGACGATCCACAACAACCCAGATTGCATTGTTTCCTTTGGATATCCTCAGATGTCCGGTGACAAAGTCCATGGTGATGTTCTACCATTTCCATTCTGGTATGGGCAGTGGTTGCATCATACCCTTTGACTTCTGCCTCTATGCCTTCACTTTCTGGCACACCAGGCACTTTGATGTATAATCAGCGATCTCCTTCTTCATATTATCCAACCAAATGTTTTCTCGGAGATCTCGGTACATCTTTGGGCTCCCTAGGTGAATAGAGAAATTTGAACTATGTGCATCATACAAAAGTTCCTTCTTCAGCTCCAGACTTGATGGAACACATAATCTTTTCCCAAAATACAAAAATCCTTCTTCATTAACATTAAACTCCGAGGATTTCCCTTTTTCGATAGCTTCCACTTTTTCTTGAATTCCCACAGCATCCTTTTGAGCATCCTTTAACCTTTCCAAAAGATACGGTTGAGGAATCATTTCTGAAAGGATTGATGATGTTCCCTTCTCTATGACTCCCATGTCCATCTTCATCAAGTCTAAGATGATTGGATCCTTCTCAATTATCATCATTGATAGAATCGCTGGATCCTTTCTACCTAGGGCATCTACCACCTTTTTCGCTTTCCCATGGTGGTAATGTATTGAATAGTCATAATTCTTGATGAGCCCTATCCATATTCTATGGCACATATTAAGCTCTTTCTGTGTTAATATATATTTAAGACTCTTGTGGTCAGTATATATCTCACATTTCTCTCCATAGAGATAATGCCGCCAGATTTTCAAGGAAAAGATCTCTGTCGCCAACTCCAGATCATGTGTTGGATAGTTTCGATCATGGATTTTCTACTGCCTTGAGGCATAGGATATAACATTATCATTCTCCATTAGCATACAACCTAATCCCTTCTTCGAAGCATCACTGAATACCACAAAAATTGCCCCACATGTGTGTAAAGTGAGAACGGGCGTAGGGATAAGCCTCCTTTTCAACTCCATGAAGCTTTATTCATATTCATCACTCCAAGAAAACTTTACTCCCTTTAAATTTATCTTGGTAAGAGGATTGGAAAATCGTGAGAAATTTCTCAAAAATCCTCGATAATACCCAGCTAACCCCAAGAAGCTACGGATATCCATTACAGATTTTGGCCTCGGCCATCCCTCAATTGCATCTGTTTTGGAGGGATCCACAGATATCTCATTGCTTGTGATGATATGGCCCAAGAATGAGACTTCCTTCAACAAGAACTCACACTTTCTTTACTTTGCATAGAGCTTTGCCTTGTACAATGTCTCCAGTACAGTTCTTAAATGATCCTCATGACCCTCCTTGGTTTTGAAGTATATAAGAATATCATCTATAAAGACTACCACAAATTTTTCTTGGTAATCTCTAAAGACTCTATTCATTAAGTAACTATTGTTTTCTGGAGAATTAGTGAGTCTAAAAGGAATTACTATGAATTCATAGTGCCCATATCTTGTGTGAAAAGCAGTCTTGGGGATATCTTCCTTCTTCACCCTTACTTGATAATATCCCGATCGCAATTCCACCTTGGAGAAGTATTGTGCTCCACGCAGCTGATCGAATAAGTCATCAATTCTTGGGAGAGGATACATGTTCTTTATTGTGATTTTGTTATGTTCACGATAATCGATGCAAAGCTACATTGACCCATCCTTCTTCTTGAAGAAGAAGACTGGTGCACCCCATGGTGAAGCACTTGGGCGTATAAACCCTTTATCCAGATTCTATTGTAGTTTTTTCTTAAGCTCTTCATGCTCTACAAAAGCCATTCTATATAGAGTCTTGGTTATTGGTAAATCCATGGGTATAAGTTCAATTGATAATTCAACATCTCTTCCAGGAGGAAGACCTGGAAGTTCCTCGGTAAACACTTCCACGAATTCCCTCACAATAGGCATTTCTTCAGGGATGGTTTCTTCCTTGGACTCAATCATCTGAGCCAGATACACATGATCATAGGGCAGTAATATTCATTCTTGAGATGATGGAGCTAAAGGATATTCATCTTCCTCCTTACACATGTAAATAATCGGGGGTCGATTCATCATATGGAGTGTGATTTCCCTCTCCCTACAATTTATGTTGGCTCTATATAAGGAAATCCAATCCATGCCATGAATTGTATCAAATTCCACCAGAGGGAGTATTATTAGGTTCTCTCAGATATTCAATCCACAGATTAAAATAGGGTAGGACTTATATTCATGGGATGAAATGATTGCCCAATTTGTCGTACTCACCGACATCTTCACTTCCATGATTTTTGGTTATGGTGGGATTGTTCTACAAAACATTCGAGATATAAAAGAATGTGTATAACCTGAATCAAAAAGTAAGTTCTCTATTCTTGAATGAATCACTAGCGTACCTGTCACCACTTCGTTTCCGGGGCTCACTTCAGCAGAAGTGATGGAAAAAGCTCTTCCTTGCTGCCTTGGAGGTTGTTGGTTGCCTCTGAAAACCCTTGGATTAGGGAACTGATTTTCAAAATGACCCGGTTCTTTGCATTTGTAGAATTGAACAACATGTTGAGGTTCAAATAGAGCATTCCTCTCCTCTGTTACAGCTTCGGGTCTTTCTTGAAGATAGTTAACAGCTAGGTTCCCTTCTCTTCCACACCTGAAGCATTTCCTCATCCCCTTAAGGCAATTTCCAGGGTTCTTCTTTCTGCACTATTGGCAAGTGGGGTGCTGGATCTTCTTAGCACCATTGGATTTATCCATCGGACCACTAGAATTGAAGACCACCTTACGCTTCTTGTCCCCATGATACCCCTATGATTCCACGATCTCTATTTCGACCTTGAGGGCACATCGAACAATTTCCTCATAGCTGTTGAAGTCACGGATCACTAATGCTTTCCACAAGCTAGGCTTCAGCCCACCAAATAAGCGGTGAACATTGCATTCGGGGGTAATGACAAAGTCGGAAGCATATCATGCAACCCTTTTGAAGTTTTCCTCCTACGCTCCAACAGATTCTTTATCTTTTTGCTTGAGGGAAAGTAATTTCCTTTCCATCTTAAGCCGGAGGGTGCATGGAAAATATTTATCGAAAAACATCTTCCAAAAATCCTTTCATTCCAATTCCTCGATCTCCTCCTCAGGCATCGTATTTTTGATCAATGTCCAACATTGATTAGCTTCACCCTCCATACGATAAGAAGCCAAGAGAACCTTCTCTTATTCATAACATTGAAGGATGGAGAAGATCTTTTCAATGGAGTTGATCCATTGTTCAGTGATCGTAAGATCAGATGATCCACTAAAAGTAGGAGGACTTTGTCTCATGAAGCTCTCAATAGTTACTTGTTCATTCCTGCGGGGGTTGAACATTCCACTTGACCCGTGTTTCTATTCAAAGCATGAGTAAGCTGAGAGAGAAGCATGATAAAGTTCACGATTCCTGCTCCCATTGGATTGGGAATCTCATTAGTACAACCATCACACTGATCTTCACAACGGTTGTTAGCCTGAGTCCTCCTATTACCGGCCATTGGCTAGAATAAAAGGACGGTTAGGGGTAACACATAAAGGGTAATCCAAAGAAAAAAGTTGATGACTTATAAATAAACATGTATTTCTTTAACTCATGAATTTATAGGCTCCAATCTAGGATTTTCATGATCTACTTCCTAACATATATTCTTAGTGGAATTTTTTTATTCCCTTAATAAGGGTTCATACTAAGCTTGGGAATTTACCAAAGCATATCCCACGGGAGTGTCATAACCAAGAGTGCAGCAAGGCCCGTTGTCGTGCACCAGTTCCTGTTCGAGCCTAGCTCAAAGTGGTTTTTTCGGGTTTTACCCCTAGGATACATCTGTTCCAGAGCCGCCTCTACCTACTCGTATCCAGACAGGGATTTATTTTCTTGATAACCCACTTACTCAACACTCACCAAAACATAGGGACATATTTATTGTACTTAGTCTTGTATCTAATGCTTTACTAGGGTTTTCTAATCCTAATTCCAAAAATAACTAAACCAATCCTCTGATACCAACTATGACAACCCTTCTTTTATTACAAACTTAAACATGATTTATTACATAAAACATCAATTGATACAACAAAGAATATATAGAGGTGTAGTGTATTTGGGGCTTAGTATTATTACATAAAAACTTAAAACATGAAATACAACATCTTTATTTATAACTTCCTTTACATGACCACTAAATTCCCTCGTACTTAGCATTGCATGGGATAACCTGAGGACATGCATAAGAAAAGGGAGAGCTATAAAGCCCAGTAAGGGAGTACACATTGAATAACATGAGGAGTACAATACATGTTAGGAAATAGGCATATCAACAGAGCATAATAGAAACATAACCATAAAGGCATGATAAAGCATGATAATCATAACATGGAAATGTGGCAACAACACTTATCATGGAATTAGCATGAGCCAAGGCTCATTGCACATGGAGCATGAGTAAATCCTCATTGCAAATAAAGCACGAGTAAACCCTTGTTGCACTTGAATTATCATGATTCAACACTCATTGCACATGATGTATCATGATACTATACTTTACCCAATGCATTGGAGCGCTATAAGGGCGCACCCTTCATAAACATTTCATTTCCTGTATAAGTGTTCCACATGGATCATAAAACATGGATTCATAAAACATAATCATTTATTCCATGATAAAGGAATGTGAAATTCATACAAGAAACATTATAATCAATAATTAAATGTCCAAAAAGATGAATACCCTTGATGGAGAAATGGGCATGGTATTCACTACACAATGGCATTGGCTTAGAAAATCGGTGCGATTTCGGCAGTGTAACAGCGTGACATAAGAATTCATAAAAATGGTTGATGAGAGAGAAAGGGGATCCTAATCATATATACATGTAATTGAAAGTAAGGAGGTCATATATATTCATGTCCCAACAATTTTAATGGAATTTATATTCATGATACAAAAGTATTTCTTGAATGTAAAAGAGGACATAGATGTTCCTTTCGGAATTTCAGCATAGTAACGGGTTTACATGGGAGGAATTTAATGAGAGAGAAAGGGGTCTCACATCATTCAAACATAAAGAAGGTAGTATGAGGGAGGTTTGAAACCATACCCCAACATTAATAATTGAAACTAAAAGGGAAAAACAACTTACGGAAAATTGGACAAAAATGAAAAGGGAAGAAAAAACCCTTACTTGGAAGTGTGCTTCCAAAGGCTAGATAGAGGTTTGTGAAAGGCTTATTGGGAGATTGGGGAACCTTGGGAGGATTATATAGAGATTTGGGCAGATGTTGGACGAACTCCAAAGGCTTTGAGTGAGGAGTAAGTGGGATCTTGGGTGGGTTTATATAGGAAATGTGAGGGAATTCTTTGGTATATAGGTTTGGGTCCCCTTACATTAAATTAATACAAACAACAAACCATCCCATGGTTTTTGCCCGTGGTTTTCGAAAAAGGGAATATAAAAAATATTTTTAATAAGGCCAAAGTCCGAACTTCTTAAAATAATGAGCTTTCTTATGTGGAGGTGAGTCACACTCCCATGAAAAATAATTTAAAAAGACAAGATGTTTAATGAGTTTTGAGGGGTCCATTAATGCTTTGAAAAGTTGGTAAAAAAGACCCAAAATTACATTATTTTGATGTTAAAACATATATTGGCCGAACATAAAGCTTATAGTATTTTATTACATCACTATTGAGTCATTATGATGTCATAAAACACATTATATATTTAAACGGTATTTAATTTTTACCCAAAAATTTGACTATCTCAGAAAATTATGAAAAATTCACCATTGGATAATTTCGATTTCTTGATTAGAGAAATAACATTTATTTTATCTAAATATTTTTCTAAATATGTTAATTTTCACGTTTAAAATAAAAACTGACATTTATCGAAAATTCACGGGTTTTGACATAAATGGCTTTCAAACTTTAATAAAAATTACAATTGCATTCATAAAATTATAAGATCATTTATATTTAATAAAAATTAATATAATAATGATAATAATATTTTAATAAAATATTATTTAATTCAAAAATCTATTAATTTAGTAAAATATAATTCTTAATTAAATAATAACTAAAAACATTATTTGTATTTTAAAAACTATTTACAATGTATCAATATTGAAAAGAAAGTATATTCATTATTATATACAAAAAATAATGTACATGAACATAGTACTATGTATTTGTTACATAACCCCTGAAAACAGCCACATAAGATATAAGGGTAAGGTGTACGATGGTGACAGACTCTTGGTGTGGCTCGGATAACATCGCTCGAGTGGTAATTTCTATCAACTTCCACTTCTCCCATAGACGGTTCTGTTCGATCTTGACATGATGAAGCTCAGCTTGGGCTTGGTCAAGAGCGAAGCCCAAGGATGCCACCTCGTTTATGAGCTCCAAAAAATGGGCTTCGTATGGGGAAATTCTACTAGATGAGGCTATCGCTTCCTTTGTCCGAGTAAATTGGATTTGTTAAAGTCCTATATTTATACTAATCATGTGATCAATATTCAACGACTATATTAGTAATGGTCAAAAATCTCATCATAAAACCAAATAAGTTGACATTTTATATAAACATACATAGATATTTAATTAGATCAAGAGGGATTTCCATTAATGAAACTTTGGGTCGTTACACCGTCTATGGTGTTGGGATCCTCGGAGTGAGATGGTCCATTGGACCCACTCCATGAGAGTTTTGGAGAAACTTGTAGTACGGTCGGGTTGGATCGCACCCGAATCCAACCAGGCCCTCAGCATTGAAATTCCATTAATGAAAATACCAAGTGTCCGATTGTCGCGTCGTATCTTGCGTTGGAACCCTTATGACATGTCAGATCATCGGGTTACTTCCTTGTCATACTTTGAACTTGTTGTTATACAACTGATGGATTGAGGAGTAGTTCTCCCAGGCGCGCTACATACAGAACCATGTAGCTGGCTGAGACTTGAAGACTGCTTGACGATGGCCATGTTGGGAAGAAGCTCTATGTGACCACGCAGGCCCATGGTGGGAAGCGTCTCTGTGTGCCCCGACATGCCCACAGTACCCATCATGGATGAGTACCATAATAGTTCAATGTTAGGGGGAAGCGGGTCTGTGTGACCCAGTAGACCCACTGTACTCGATATAGGAGGAATTCTCTAGTAGCTAAGTAGTTAGCATTTTGTGACTGATGATTCTATAGTTACTACCCTAGAATATACATTGGGTTGAGTTCCATTGATATCAGGATGCAGGGAGTTTCTTGAGGAGTGGTTCTCCCAAGCAGACTATGTATGGAACCCTGTAGTTGGCTGATACCTGAAGACTGCTTAGCGATTAGCCCAGTGGGAAGCAGCACTCTGTGACCCTGCATGCCCATGGTGGGGAGTGGTTTTGTGTGACCTGAAATACCCATGGTTCTTGATAGGAGGAGTAACTCATTTCAGACAAGGTGGCAAGCGGCTTTGTGTGACCGAGAATGCCCACAGAGGGAAGTGGCTCTGTGTAAACCAATTTGCCCACGGTACCCATTAGGGATGGGTAACACAACATTTCAAGGATAGTGGGAAGTGCCTCTGTGTGACCCAGCAGGCTTATTTTACACGATAGAGGAGGAGTTCTCCAGCAGCCGAGGAGTTCGATGATGTGATTACCCTTCTACCCCTAAAATAAATCCTTGTGTGAGATGTCTTTACTTTGTGCTTGTGATTGAGGTTGTGCTATGTGGTACTTTACCTATGTGGTACATTACCTTTGTAGTGCTACCCTGTGATTTTTATTTATGGAATTCATGGAGACCATCAGGGTCTCGGGGTCCCTACTGACAATCATTATACTCACCCATGCTCGGGCCTCGCCCGCACCTTGTTGTGTCTTGTGCAGATGATGAGCAACTGGGATGAGGTTTGAAAGATACAGGACCTGGTGGTATGCAGAGGAGATAGATGGATGCGGAGTGTTGAGGATGTGATCTATACCTACCCTTTAGGTTGGATCCGGGGTGGACTATTTAGTGTGACGTGACGCAGGGACTACTGATCGTGAGTTGTACCTACCCTTCAGGTATGATCCATGGTGGATGATCTAGAATATGATTTTCACCTTTCAGTGTTTTGTACTTTTCAGCCGTACTGGTACTTTTCCAGTTGGTCTTGTATTCCAGAACCTTTGCTTTTAGCACTCTTTTACTACAATAGTTACATCACAGTTTCTTCTTATTATGTTCTTAGACTGGGTGTTTGTACAGGTTTAAAGGAAATTCCTACCCATTTTATGGAATATGCCTTTGGTGCTAGTTTCTATCCCCTGGCCTATAGAAGGAGGGCTTGGGGAAGTCACCCCATGGGCCCTGTAGGACGGGTCGTGACAAAGTGGTATCATAGGAGTTTGGTTCTACTAAAGAACTGTTACACAAATATATTCTATGTAGCAATAGTAATGAGTGTTATGAGTGTGGTTTTCAGTTTAGGGAGTCCAATATTGGTGTGGTGACCAACGTATTCATACACCAGGACCCTAAATTATGATTTCCGACTCAGTGCACAAAAACCCTGATTGTGTGTGTTTTTTAAAAGTTTTTATTTTGATTTATTTGGAGTCCTCTCACTAGGTATAACTTAATGATGGTGGCACGCCTGTTCATTATCAAGATTCCACCACGCAGACATCCAGCTTGGATTCCCGAGAGAGTACACGATGACAGGCCACCAAGCGACGAGGCTCCGTTGTAGGGCCCTCTTACAGTGTTTGCACCTTCGAGTGGTGTACCAGCAGCACCACCACCCGTTGGGAAGTAGTTACCACCAGCCGCACTGGTGGACGGTGCATGATGACTGAGCACATTGCACGAGTTCTAGAAGCAGAGGCCACCGAATTTTCGAGGCGAGATAGATTCACACACAGTTGAGGATTGGCTGGAGGCTAGGGCTACAATTTTCTACCTAGTTGAGAAACCAGCAGATCAGATGGTGATCCTAGATGCTAGTTTTATCATTGTGTTACCATGAGGATGGTCCACATGGTTATGAGGCTTCAGTACTTGGACTCTTTCCCAAGATGATACCATTGGGTAGTGTTCTAGCTGTATCACTGCCCATTGGTCAATAGTTACAACTGGCGGTACCGGTAGAGGACACATGTAGGCCTATTTCCTTACATGTGTTTCAACATCAGATACTCATCAGGTTTCGAGGAAAGGCTGAATCACATGGTGCTAAGAAATTTCTTGAGGAGGTGGCTGAGAGTTCTTTAGAGCTTCTACAACTTTGGTAGGATGACAAGTTGGTAGCTGGGTATTCATCGAGGTGTACTAACCATTCTTGGTACTTGATGAATATGATAAGATTAGTGCCTCGGGGCTTGTATTTCCGAATTCATTGTGTTTAAGGACGTCCAAGCCAGCACTATTATTCAATGAATTCCTACCTATGTTAGGGGTTCTAAAGAGAACCATTGTAGTTGAATTATTTTTGGATAACGGATGCATCCAGAGAATGTTAACAGTGGGAAAGTAGGAAATTCATGTGAGTCTCAGAGACATGGGCATGTAAAATGTTTCAGGGAGAGGAAGTGAAAGGGATAGATGAATCTACAGGGTGAAAGAAGTTGAAGTGGAGCTCGGAGAGAAGCATGGGGTGGTATACATTTCTACATGTTTCAACCACCACCTCAATGTGGTCCCCACCAGGCTCAGAGAGATGGAAGAAAGAAGAAGGGAGTAGCTGCATGTGATCATTGAGTGTGACATAAGGACTCTAGGAATGATTAGAGGTACTGTCAATGTCTACTACTAGCTATTGTATCAATAGACATAGGTATAAATCATTCAATCCTTCCACAAATCATGTCCAAGACCTAGAGTTTCCGGTTAAACCATTGACTTGAACCTCACATCTGGAGATACCTTTGGGATGAGACTCGAAAACCACACTTACGTTGATAGTGTGATATAACCCTTGACAATAGTGTTTTAGTTGGAACCTCTTGGTGGCATCATTGTGGCCTTATGAAATTAGTTTGGGTATGACTGGACATCCACAGTTCATACTAAGATTGACTGTATTAGGAAAAAAGATTGTGTTTTATCTACAACGTAGGAATGGTGTTTTCCTTGGTCGGCGAAAAAATGAAACCCAAGCAGCATAAGACAAACTCATGCATAGGAGAGTGCAGCCGATCACTCTTGAGTCAGCCAGCCATACCCTTGGGACAGTGAGATTTTTGTGTTTTTATATCTCAACAGTAGTGTTAGAGTGTGGGGACATCCTTTCAAAAAGATGTTTCTATGATTACCTCCGTGATGGGAGAGGGACTTCTGCTTTGGCTGGGTACTACCAGATTTTTGGACTAGAAATCTCTAGGGTAGCGACACCTTGTCAGTTTTGATGAAAAAGGGGGAGAATTCCCTATGGATGGAAAAGTGTCAGCAGATCCTTCAAGAGCTAGGATAGAGACTGACGAGTAGAACTATGCTACCCATGACTTAGAGTTAACAGCATTGGTCTTTCGGCTAAAGATGTGGTGGCACTACTTGATGGGTGAATGTTTTACAATATACTCTGATTAAAAGAGTCTCGTGTATATCTTCTCTCTGAAAGACCTGAACTTGAGACAACGGTGATGGATAGAGTTCCTCCAGGACTATGATATTGAGATAGTATTTACCTCTGGGAAGGGGAACGTAGTAGCAGATGCACTCAGCTGGTGCTCTGGTATACATTTGCTGAGTGAGGAGATAGAGCAGCTAGTAGTTTTGCAGATATCCTACAAGGATCGATATGGAGCATCTTATCTTCAGTCTCTGATAGTCACTCCCCAACTCCTTCAGTGAGTCATGGAGGCGGATCTTGGGGACACTGACTGTGAGGCTTGATGTGCTCAGATATCCATAGGATAAGCACCTGTTGGTTTTTTGAATGTGGGGAGCATGTCATCCTCTTTAGAGGACGTACTATGGTACCAGTGGTGCTATGGAAGGAAGTGTTGAGGGAGTTCCATACGTCCCCTCTAGCGGTACATCCTGGTGTGGTGAATATGAACTGGGACCTTTGGCGTCAGTGATAGTGGAAAAGGATGAAAAAAGCAATGGAAGAGTCGTATCACAATGTCTCACCTGTCAGCAAGTGAAGACTGCATAGAGTTGGTAGAAATATTATTCCAATAGGATACAGATTCCATTGGAGTTCAAGGAGGGAGACCATGTATTCTAGAGGGTCTCTCCTCAATGGGGACTGTGGTGGTTTGGCCGAGGTGGCACGTTATCACAAAGGTTTATCAGACAATTTCTTACACATCAAAGGATTGGTGAAGATGGCATACTGCTTGGGACTACCACCACGGTTGGAGTGGGTGCACGACGTATTCCTCGTATCCCAGCGAAGGAGAAACGTACATGACCTTTCTCGAGTCATTGACCATGGAGAGCTGAAAATAGACAATGGAAAGACATTTATAGAGGTTCTATAATAGATTGAGGTTCGACGGGAGTGGGTCCTTTGTGGGTAGTCGATACCTCTGGTGCACATTCACTGGCAGCAAGGGACACTTCAAGAGAGCACCTGTGAGCGGGAGACTCAGATCCATGCTCAGTACCCCCCCCCCATTTGTTTCCTTAGTCTATGTTGTGGATTTTGGGGAAGTAAATCCCTAAGGTGGGGATAATGTAATGTCCAGGAAATTACTTATAATTTATTTTTAATAATATGGAATTATTTCAAGACCGAAAAATCTGAAGGCACGTGATTCCAAGGCCCGGAGTGCCAGGAATGGTCCGTCGAAGCTTTGTAAAACTTTAAATATCCCATGTAAGAAGTTTTCCTAAAAAAGTTGAATAACACTTAAATGGTTTCCCAGATTAAAAATATGAGGGCACCATTTCATTCAGGATAGCGGGCTTACCATAGGAATGACTTATGTTTAGCCGGCATAGACCTTCTATGAGAAAACCCAAAAATGGCCTAACCGTAAATATAATAATAAAATAAATTATTTTATTTTTCAAATGCATATAACTCAAAAATGGTAACTCGGACTAAGAATCTGAGACCACTGCTGAACACTTGAGGGTGTTCTTTCTTTAGGAAGATACTAACATTGGCTGGCGCAGGACACCAATTAAAGTTAGTTTTTGTCCATAAATAAAATAATTAAGTGACAATTATTTTATTGTAAAATCCATAAATTTTAAATCGTGACTCAGATAGAAAATATGAGAGTATCTTTGGATTCATTGGGGCGTTTTTCACTTAGGCAGATCTTAACCGTGACCGGTGTAGGTCGAGAGTGACTGCTATTAATTTTTCGAACTTTTTTTTGGGTATGTTCAGTAAACGCGCTAGTGGTTTTTTCTATCTTCTGATCCATTTATTGTATTAAAAATATGAGGGCACCATTCTGTTGTGCTGATATTTGTTTAAGGGAGGTTTTACTTTGACCGCAGTAGGTCCAAAGAAGAAGTTATTTTTTTGTGAATTTTAAAAGGAAATGAGATAAAATAATCTCACTATTTTATTTCTTTTCCACCAATGGACAAGTGGTAGTGTGGGAAAGGATTGATTCAATCCATTAAATGTCTTGACCCTTCAAATAATAAGTAATAGCATCGTTGGAATTTAGGAATGTTCCTATTAAATGACCCATCATAAATTTCAAAATCGTTACTAACCCTCCCCCTATCGTATTTATATGGAGCTTGGGGGAGGAATTGGCATGACATAACCAAGAGATGAAGCTCTGGTAATGTGTTGTGATTCCCAACACTTGGAGGATAGAGCCGGTTCCAGCGGGCGGTGACGAGTGACCCCACACCACGAACCGAAGAATGACGATCGAGTGGCATCATTGGAGGATTGTTTTCAGGACAACGAACATCGACACTTCCTCAAATGCGGATGCTCTCCTAGGAACATAAGTGTGGGGTTTATTCATTTATGCTTTTAATTGATTTCAACTTCTCCATTCTTGAATAATATAACGAACATGGGTCAACCGACTTACGGGTTCACCCGCGATTCATTCATCTTTGAGGGAGGTCATTTCGTGGAATCTTGTGGTGTTTATCAAGTTGTTTAATTAAATTGTTACTAAACCATTAACCCCCTCATTTTATGAGCTAACACAGAGGTCTCGGGCCTAAGAAACCCAGCCCAAACCCTCCCCTATATTTGTTACATCCTTGTGCCTCCATGGAATACCGACAGAGCGACGACACCGACCAAATATGTGGTGGATAGCACGTTAACGCACGCCGTAAGAGGAGGTCATGGAACAAAGCCACAATAGTCATCGAAGAGGTCAACATCAGCTGGCTGCAGAGGAGGCACAACGCGCAGGCGCACACCACCGACGAACAAGGAGGGTCGTGGCTCATCAACTGCGACGACTGGAGGAGATGTCGGCCAGAAAGTCAGTCGGCCAATATAGAGCCGGCGGAGCGGAGCTGGGGAACCCCCCGGCGGTGCACCCACACCGCACCAAGGCCATAGCCTGCGACGACTGCAATAGGGGTAGGGGGCTTTCGGTCCGACCGACGACTGGTGGATGGGGTGCACACTAGTGGTGTGCCCAGCAGAGTGCCTGAGGCCCATCGACTGCAGCGTAGAGGACCTGCGGCGCCACGCGGTGCCGCGTTGGGTCAACCCCTAAGGGTGGAACTGCTAATGTGGCCCCATGCCTCATCATCCCTACCCGGACGCATCACATCTGGGTGTCCCTGGCGACCCGCGCCACAAGGCGGGTGGCACCGCTAGGTCGATCCAGCGGACCGAACCGCAGCCTAGTGGGTCGGGCCGCACCCCACCGCATGTCGCCCTGCCCCTTTGAGTGCCCCACCCTATATGACCCAGGCCACCCTTGCGGGCCACTTCTTTTTGTGGGCCGGGTCCTCCGTAACCTAGCCCAATCTAGGTTGGCCCGACCGGGTCGGACCGAACATGGGCCCAAAAACACTTAAAGGGCTTTATCTTGAGAACCGGATGTCCATTTGACGAACTGTCTGTGGAGTTGGGATAAATAGAGTGAGAAATTAATTTTTACCTACTCCATGAGAGTTTTGGAGAATCTTGGAGTACGACCGGGTTGGATCACTCCTGAATCCAACCAGGCCCTTGGCATTGAAATGCAATTAACACACTGACCGAGCGTCTGATTGATGTGCCCTCTGTTGAATTGGAACCCTTGTGACATGAAGGATCATTGGTTTAATTACTTGTGTGAATTTATACTAGTTTTAATACGACTGATGTCTTGAGGAGCGATTCTCCCAAGAGAGCTACGTATGGAACCCTACAGCTGGCTGGGACCTGAAGACTTATTGACGATGGCCATGGTGGGAAGCGGCTCTATGTGACTCAGTAGGCCCATGGTGGGAAGCAGATCTGTGTGACCAGGCATTCCCATGGTACCCATCAAGGATGCGTACCACAGTAGTTCAAGGTTTGTGCGAAGCAGCTCTGTGTGACCCGGTAGGCCCACTGTACTCAATAGAGGATGATTTCTCCAACAGTTGAGGAGTTTGAGGTTTGTGACTGATAATTCTATGGTTACTACCCTATAATATAAATTTTGGTGACTTCCATGAGTATCAAGATGCAGCGAGTGGCTTGAGGAGCAGTTCTTCCAAGCAGACTACGTATGGAAACTTGTGGTTGGCTGAGACCTGATGACTACATGATGATTGGCCTAGTGGGAAGCGGATCTATGTGACCCAGCAGGCTCACGGTGGGGAGCAACTTTGTGTGACCTAGAAGACCCACGGTGCTCGACAATAGGAGTACCTCAGTTCATCCAAGGTGGGAAGCGGCTTTGTGTGACCAGGCATGCCCATGGTGGGAAGCGGCTCTTTGTGACCCAGCATGCCCATAGTACCCATCAGGTATGGGTACCACAACAGTTCAAGTTTAGTGGAAAGTGGCTCTGTGTGACCTAGAAGGCCCACTGTACTTGATAGAGGAGGTGTTCTCTAGTATCTGAGGAGTTTGATGATGTGATAACCCTTCTTCCCCTAGAATAAATTTTGGTGTGAGCTGTCTTTACTTTGTTCTTGTGATTGAGGTTATTCTATGTGGCACTTTACCTTTGTGGAACGTTGCCTTTGTGGTGTTACCCTGTTGTTTTTATTTGTGGAATTCTAGGAGACCATTGGGGTCTCGGGGTCCCTTCTGAGTATTGTTATACTCACCCCTTTCATGGGCTTCACCTGCACCATGTTGTGTCTTGTGCAGATGACGAGCAGTTGGGCTGAGGTTTCGGGGAGCCAGGACCTGGTGGTATATGGAGGAGACAGACTGATATGGATTGTTGATGAGGCGATATGTACCTACCATTAAGGTAGGATCCGGGGTGGAATGTTTGTTGTGATACGACGCAGGGACTACTGATCGTGAGTGGTACCTACCCTTTAGGTAAGATCTGTGGTAGATGATCAAGGTGCTACTTTTCACCTTTCAGGTGTTTTGTATATTTCAGTTGTACTTCTACTTTTCCAATTGGGCTTGTATTCTATCACTTTTCTTTCAACACTCTTTTACTACAACAATTACTTCATAGTTTCTTCTTATTGTGGTCTCGGACTGTGTGTTTTTATATTTTTAAAGGAAATGCGGCCTATGTAAGGAGGGCTTGAGGTAGTCATGCCATGGGCCCCAGAGGACGGGTTTTGACATTTTTTATTTTAATTATTTTTCTTATGCTTTATAATGTGGATGTTGATCATCATTCTTTGTTACCGATTAAATTATTCTTATATTATTTAATTTACTATAATGTATTAATTATAATTACTTATGAGGTTCTATTTTCATATAATGATAGTTTTTTATGGTTCTCAGAGATGAAATTGGTAGTGTAATTGTTTCAATAATTTTATACAAATGATGGGTGGTATATTAATAATAAGTTAAATATTAATATAAAATTTCTAGAATCATAAATCAAATATTATTTTCTAATTTGTTTATAATAATACCAGTAGTTAATTTTTCATATGCAACCATGATAAAAATTTATTACATTGTCCTCTTAGGTGGTTAAATACACCCAAATAAGAACATATTATAATCTATTGGTAAATAAGGATAGAAAAATGATTCATCAAGATTTTATTCTTGTTAAAGAATAATTATATTATTTAGATGTAGTTAATGTGATGAATAATATTTTGAAATATTAGTATAGAAAATAAATTTTTAGATGAAAAATGATTTGTGTTGCTTTATAGAGGTAGTAGTTCATATGTACACAAAAGTGATGTTATTTTTTTTCATATTGGTAAATTAATTGAGTAATTGTTTTATATTTAAATAATATTGTTAATTTTTATAATATAATATTTTTAATTAAATTCCAATTTTGATCCACTCATGAAAGGTGATTATGAAAAATGGATCATGTCGCTTGTGGAGGTGATAGTCTACATGTAACACTAGAGACATTTTCAATTTTTGAATGGTTGAGAGGAAGGTGAAAAACGATCATCCATTAATATAGTAACATTTATGTATACCTATGATACTTATTTATTTATTTCCACAAGTTTAGATTAAATTTTAAGGATGTTTAATAAGAAAGAAATGAAAATTAAATAAAAATGAGTAACTGAGATTTTACCATACTCCTGATAATATATCCTATTAAAATTGGATTATAACAACGAGAGTTCATCTTTTAGGAAGAATAGAATCCCAATGAAATTTCTTGGAGCTATTGGTTGTTATTTTAGAATAGTATTATACAATCCCATAGCCTTGGGTTTTGAGATAAGTAGGGTGGTGATGGTTCCATTTAAAAGGAGGGGAGTAGTATTTTTGTAATATTATAAAAGGTAAAATCACTATTTACGGTTCTGTTCAATACAATAAAAGAAAATAGTGGTTTGGGGAAGTTTTATGGTCAAGAAAGCCCCAAAAATGCATTTAAACATACGTTTTTGATTAGTTTTTATGTCTTTTATGTTATGATATTTCACATTTAGCATTTTTGGTTTTTTAGTGGTAACTAATTTTTACCTAAGCCATTTAATTTTAATGACTGTAACTAAAATGGGAATTATTAAATAAAAATTGGACCTAATTAATAAATATATGAAATAATTTTTTTGAAAGTAAATTTATAAGGGTGATAAAAAAATATTTTTAATATTAGCACAATCAACATGTAAAAACTGATTTTTATAAAAAGTATATTTTTAAGCATAAAAATTGTGTTAATGATAAAATTTACAATATTATTGATTTCCATAGTATTAATTAGTTTTTCATTAATTTAAAGGTTTTATATAGATTACAATTCATTCAAAACAAAATTCTACATGGTGAAATCATAATTAAATGAAAAAAATGAAAATTGGTGTTTTAATTGAATAAAAGATTGATTAAGTGCAACGACCCGAGTCCGGAGCCCCTCTACTGGTGCCCTATACCCGGTTCGCCACATGACCTCAAGCGCATTTCCCCAAACGCTAGAGGCTGCTGACCAGCAGCGAGGGCCTTGGTGAGTCGTTGGGGAAACTATGGCCTCATTCGGTAAGGTATACAAGGCAAGAAAACAACAATAAACAGTTGAAGCAGTAAACAACATACATAATAGAAAAAACCAAACAGCGGAAGCAATGAATATATATTACAATGATGACAATAATGCAGCAGGTATGAGTATCTATGGAAAGCAGCAAACAAAACAATGTGATGGAATACAACTGAAACCAAGTGCAAAAGAAAAACAAAGAATGCTCCACAGCATCGCGAGCCACAGCTCGGTCCCATGCTCCCCAGCTCCTGGTGCAATCAAGATCATGAAGTAGAAGGGCGCTTTCCCTTGTCTATACCTGCAGCAACATAGTCTACTTGGGCCCAAAAGCATGGCCCAAATAGGGTGTGAGATACAATCTCAGTAGGCAATCACCCAAAGATTTGTGCCTAACAGTCAATGAACACATGGCAGTAATAAAACAAGAAGCAGTAAACAGAAAAGCACAAGCAGCTACAATCCACAATTCTAACATGTAAAGTACACAAGTAAGCAAACAGCAAAAAGAAAAAAAAACAGGTAACCCTATGGGTAGCTCTCAAAGACTAACCCCTATGGTTCAACCTCTGGTACTAGCAACCCTATGGGAGGCACACACATTCTCACCCCTCTGGTTCAGCTACATAATTAAGCTGACTCTCTGGGGAAGCAGTCACCTTCAATTCCCCATATAGTCTCAATTCGTGCTAAAGACTCTCTGGGGAATCACTCAATTTCAATTCCCCTTATAGTCTTGCATCGTAATTAAAAGAAACTCTGGAGAAGCCCTTCTGTCAATTCTCCCTTTGGTCTACTACTCTAGGTTCTCACAGTCCTGAGTATAACTAAACATGCTCAGCGCGCGTGCATCATCCAAGTAAACCTCAAGAACTACTTGTATATCATTCTATAGCTCAGCAGCAAAATAAATCAACAATTCCACTATCCTACAACTAGGCATGGAAATTTGAAAAACACCAAACAGGCTGAACAAGAATGGAAAAGCTATCTGAGCACAAACAAATTACTTTAATCACAAGCAATGACCTCTACTAAAGCAATCAAGAAAATCAGGTAAGTAAAAAGGGAAAAACAGGAAACACGCAATACCCCATTCAAGGGTATTGGTGGAAATTGCACAAAATATTAATCAACATTCTATGGAATGGAACAAACCACCTACCTCGATACGAGGAGATTGATATACGCGAACCTCGATGACAGATTCCTCTTAGAACAACGTATATCTGAGAAAACGCACAAAACGTTCATCCCACGATAACATGGAAATGAGTAGGAATCAAGAAACAAGGCTAAGGAAGAGGGAATAACTCACCGTTGTGATTCCAACGCAATCGACGACGCTCGAATCGGGGAACGGACGACGAGGCGGGAGCCCATCGAAGATCCGACCATACAGTCGATCTCGAACGAATGAAAAATGAAGAAGAAGAAGAAACTGTGGGTTAGGCGTGACCCTGGTCCGTTTAATGAAAAAAAAAGAAAGTACACGATGTGTACTTCTTGAGTACATGGCGTGTACTTCAATTTTCCGTACTCCGAATTAACCAGCCTCCACCTCAGCCTTACACACCGTGTGTGTTGCCCGGACACGGCCAGCACACGGCTTCGAGCCGGGGAAGAGTACATGGCGTGTACTCTGAAAGTACAGGGCGTGTACTTCTGAAATTTACAGAAAATTCATTTTTCTCAAAAACACCAGAAAAAGGAAAAACATACCTTAAAGGAAGATCCTAGTTCTTAAGAACCTCCCCCCTTAATGAAATTCTTCCCCAAATTTCCCTAACTAGTCGGAGAAGAAGAAACCCCGAACAGCTCCGGCCATTGCGATCGTACATCGGCCTCCCTCTCCTAGGTATCGTCGTGTACCCACCCATGCTGCCATAGCACCCATACCAGAGGAACAGACCACCAGTGGAGAACCTTTGTACTGCGACCAAATATCCCAATAGGATGCTCCTCGAACGAAACATCCGCTTCAAGCTCGACTTCCTCAGGCTGAAAGACGTGAGATGGGTCTGAAAAGTAATTTCGAAGCTGAGAGAAGTGGAAGACGTCGTGCATGGCCTGATACCTCTGAGGTAGCTGCAACCGATAGGCGACCGACCCCACTCTCTCCAAGACCTCAAACGGCCCGACGTACCGCTGTGAAAGCATACCCTGTGTCTGAATCTTCTCGTATCCCAACCTCAGTGAGACACGCAGGAAAACCTGATCACCAACCACGAACTCCAGAGGTCGTCTCTGCTGATCAGCATAATACTTCTGTCCAGACTGTGTTGTACCCATCCCCTTTCGAATATGCTCTATCTTCTCTGAAGTATCCTAAACAATATGAGGTCCCAGCAAAGCTGCCTCTCCTGCCTCCATCCAGCATAAGGGTGATCGGCATGGCCTACCGTACAAGGCCTCATATGGTTCCATTTGAATGGTCACCTGAAAACTATTGTTGTAGGTGAACTCCACCAGAGGAATATGCTTCTCCCAAGAACCACCAAAATCAAGGATGCAAGCCTAGAGCATATCCTCAAGCACCTGGATCATGCGCTTAGACTGGCCATCAGTCTTGGGATGGTAAGCTGTACTCAAAAGTACCTGTGTACCCAAGGCCTTCTGAATTCCCTACTAGAACCGAGAGGTAAAGCGCGCATCTCTGTATGAAACAATAGAGAGTGGAACTCCATGCAGATGAATGATCTCTCGGATGTAAAGTCGTCCCATATCATCGACACTGAAGGTCTCCTTGATCGGAAAGAAGTGAGAAACCTCCATAAGTCTGTCGACGAAAACCCAAATAGCATCGTTCCCTCGAGGTGATCTCGGCAACCTGGTCACGAAGTCCATCGCTACATCGTTCCACTACCACTCCAGAATGGGTAACTGCTGTAAAAGGCCTGTTGGTCGCTGATTATCTACTTTCACCTGCTGACAAGTAGAACATATCTTGACAAAACCAGTAACATCCTTCTTCATACCTGTCCACCAGTACTAGCGATGAAGATCCTGATACATTTTGGTGACGCCAGGATGAACTTCCCAAATAGAGGAATGTAAATCCTGCATCAGCTCCTCGCGTATGTCTGCTGGCCCCTATAAGCGTCCATGGAAACACAAGATCTCATCCTCACCCACTGTCCATCCATGAAGAGGGTCCTCTCCTGACACACTCTCTCGTAGGACTAAGCCTTCTTAGTATGATATCTGCCTCATCCGTACCCGATCAAGTAGCATGGAGGTAACCGTCACAGAAGATAGAAAATTCTGTCATCGTCTGTCGTGCACCTCCAGATGCATCTCAGAGAATAGAGCCATCAGCTGCCACTCACTACTGGCCTCCTAAACTGCCTGAATCTGAGTTCTCCTACTCAACGCATCTGCCACGGCGTTGCCCTTTCCTGGCGTATAGAAAATCTCAAAGTCAAAAGACTATAGATACTCAACCCACCTGTGCTTCCTCAGATTTAGATCACGCTGAGTGATGATATACTTGAGACTCTTGTTGTCAGTGAAGACCACAAAGTGCTCACCCAGAAGATAGTGTCTCCAATAGCGTAAGGTACGAACAACATATACCAACTCCAGATCATGCGTAGGGTAGTTCCTCTCATGTGGCCTCAACTGCCAATACCCATACCCGAGTCTGGGGACCCTCTACTTGTGCCCTGTACCCGGTTTTCCACATGACCTCAAGCGCGTTTCCCCGAACGCCAGAGGCTACCGACTAGCAGCGAGGGCCTTGGTGTGTCAGTGTGGAAGCTATTCCCTCATTCGGTATGGTATACAAGGTAAGAAAACAACAGTAAATAGCGGAAGCAGTAAAAATCATGCATTATAGTAGAAACCAAACAGCGGAAGCAATGCATATATATAACAATGATGACAATAATTCAGCAGGTACAAGTATCTATGGAAAGAAGAAAACACAACAACGTGCTGGAATACAACTAAAACCAAGTGAAAAAGAAAAATAAAGAAATCTCCTCAGCATCGCGAGCCATGGCTCGGTCCCATGCTCTCCATCTCCTAGTGTAATCAAGATCCTGAAGTAGAAGGGCACTTGTCCTTGTCTATACCTGCAGCAACATAGTCTTCTTGGGCCCAAAAGCATGGACCAAATAGGGTGTGAGATACAGTCCCAGTAGGCAATCACCCAATGGTTTGTGCCTAACAGTCAATGAATACATGGAAATAATAAAACAAGAAGAAGTAAACAGAAAATAACAAGCAACTACAGTCTATAGTGCTAACAAGTAAAGTATACAAGTAAGAAACTAGCAACAAGAAGAAAATAGGTAACCCTCTGGGTAGATCTCACAGCCTAACCCCTAGGGTTCAACCTCTTTTACTAGCAACCCTATGAGAGGCACACACAGTCTCAACCCTATGGTTCAGCTACGTAATTAAGAAAAATATTTGGGGAAGAACTCACCGCCAATTCCCTCTATAGTCTCATATCATGGTAATGGATCTCTGGGGAAGCACTCAACGTCAATTCCCCCTGTGGCCTGCGTCGAGGATCTACAGACTCTCTAGGGAAGAACTCAACGTCAATTCCCCCTATATTCTTGCATCATAATTAAAAGACACTCTGGAGAATCCCTTCCATCAATTCTCTCTTTGGTCTACTAATCTAGGTTCTCACGGTCCTGAGTATAACTAAAGATGCTCAGTGCACGTGTATTGTCCAAGTAAACCACAAGAACTACTTGGATATCATTCTAAAGCTCAACAGTAAAATAAATCAACAATTCCACTATCCTACAACTAGGAATGACAATTGAAAAAACACCAAACAGGCAGAACAAGCATGGAAAATAAATCTGAGCACAAAAAAATTACTCTAATCACAAGAAATAACCTCTACTAAAGCAATCAAGCAAAGCAGGAAAGTAACAAGGGAAAAACAGGAAACACGCAATACCCCATTCAAGATTATTGGTTTAAATTGCAAAAAATATTCATCAAAATTCTACGGAAAGGCACAAACCACCTACCTCGATCTGAGTAGATCAATATATTCGAACCTCGATGACAGATTCCTCTTATAACAACGTAGATCTGAGAAAACGCACAAAACGTTAATCCCACGATAACATGGAAACGAGGAGGAATCAGGAAACAAGGCTATGGCAGAGGGAATAACTCACCACTGTGATTCCAACGCAATCGACCATGCTCGAATCGGTGAATGGACGGAGAGGCAAGAGCCCGTCGAAGATCCGTCCATACGGTTTCTCTTAGACGGATGAAAACTGAAGAAGAAGACGAAACTGGGGGTTAGGTGTGACCCCGGTCCATTTAATGAAAAATAAATTAAAGTACATGGTGTGTACTTCTTGAGTACATAGCGTGTACTTTAATTTTCCGTACTCCGAATTAACCGGCCTCCACCTCAACCTTACACACCGTGTGTGTGTCCCGGACACAGCCATCACATAGCTTTGAGCTGGGGAATAGTACACGGCGTGTACTCAGAAAGTAAACGGAGTGTACTTCTGAAATATCTAGAAAATTCATTTTTCTCAAAAATTCCATAAAAAGGAAAAACGTTCCTGAAAGAAAGATCCTGGTTCTTACATTAATTTCAAAAAAAATCATGTTTATAAAAAAAATTTATAAAATAGTTATATCATGCTTTGATCATGAAAATTTCTAAAATTATACAACATTAATAAAAAATACATTTGACATTATTTACTTAAAATTATTCATTTTAGGAAAATATCAAATAATCACACTATGGAAGTTTTTACATACTAAATAAAAAAATTAACATCATTTTATAAAACTAAAATTATAAAATTTATAAATTTAGTTTTATAATGAAAATAAAAAAATCATAAAAATTAATTTTATTTGAAATAAAAAATTCAAGTGTTCTAAGTATTATTTATTAAAATTGTATAATTTAAAGAACATTTCAATATTAGTATATTCATAATAATATTTTTAAAAAATATAACAATATAATGTATTAGGAAAAATATAAAAATCATTATCAATTGTTATTTTAGAGTGAACAATCACTTTTAAAATTAAATCATATTAATTATTTATCCTCTAAATAAAAGAAATTTTAGTTGAGTAGTGTCATTTTATATACTCAAAGTTTTATTATTATTATAATTTTCTTAATAATAGTCATATAAAATGTCAAAAATCTTATTAGTTTGGTTTTACATTTATATAAAGTATCAAACATAGTATGAATTTAGAGAAAAATATTTCTCAGAATCTCAGGGTGTTACAAGAGAGGAGTGAAGGAAGTAATCCTTGGAAAGTAAAGAGTTGTATTAATGATTTTAAAGGGACTGACCTAGGTACTATGAGTTCTCTAGACTAAACCCACCACAAAACTGTGATTTTAGTGTGTGTTTTTTTCATTAGAACTTTTTCGATAGTATGATCCATATATTAGCCTACTATTAGTGAACCAATTAAAACCCTTATATCATGCATGCTTGCATGTTTACATTTGTCATGATATGAATTGTTAAATATTGGTGATGTAATCATTAAAGAAATTGATTAATTGTTATATAAATATGGGTGAAAATATATTCAACATCATCAATATAAGAACATAATTGTGACCCTACTAACTATGAGTTAGTGATCATATATTGCATGCATAGTTTGAGGAAAACCCATTTTAATTGGAATATTTTCACACCATAATTATCCCATACCCCCTCAAGTTATCTCAAAATTGAAATAAGTCTATTGGAAATATAAATAGTGTTATATTAATGTCATATCTTTGTTAGGGTTTTCATAACCGTAATAGACAAGGAGTTGGTATTTGAGGATTTGTTAGATGTGCTCAAACCTATTGGACCAATTAAGTTGATCGATTAAAAATTGTTTATAATTTTTTTATTTAGCTACCAATATTTAAAAATATTGTATGTTTGTAAAAATATCATGTATATAACCACAATTGGGTTACTCTTTAACTAATGGATCATCCATTGTAGTAGTAAGATCCACTAATGTAGACCAGTTTTACACGAGGTTCACTCAAGAATACACCCAATCTTTCTGGGGTGGAAAATTCTCTTTTTCTTTTAGAGACTCTACTCTAACACACAATGACTGGTGAACCAACATATTTAAGGAGGATTTATTTTCTTCAAAATATTCATTGATTAATAGGTTTTGTTTATCACATGGGAAAAAGGATGTAAAATACCGAAGATAAATTTTTGGATCCATCTTCCCAGTCTAAAATATTATATATATGGATTCACTATTCTATTATGGCATTCCATTGACCACTTCAAATAACTCAACAAATAGATTAACCACCTATGAGCTAAAATGAAAAAATTAAAATCATAGAGTATCATTTTTTAGTTCCTTTTAAATAAAGTAATGTAATTTATTTTCTTTTATCTTAATCCATTTAAATAATTTCCACTTCTATCAATCAAAGGAACTCACATACAAGTTAGAAACATTATTATTATAAGGTACCCTTAAAATGACCTCTCATATTTGTGTATTTATGAAAAATAACAACTAGTTTTAAAAAATGATCCCCAAAACCCATGTTTTTGTTATTGTAGAATGTTTTCAATATATTTGAAAATGAAACTCTGAAAATTTACTATTTTTAAATCCTATGATAACAAAAATATTCAATAGTGATGTATTAAATTTTAACACCAATATTTAGAGTTGTATTACACCTAATAATCACATTATTTTAAATAACTTATTGAGGGAAACTCATAAAAAGGTATATATTTTAGAAAATTCTTTTGATTTCTATAAAAAACATTGGAATTTTAGGGATTTCATTTTGATTGTTTGATGAATTTTATTAAATCCTAATAAACCAAAGCCTCTTCTAATTTAATATTCTATTATAGGAAATTTTTTCCTTTAATCCAATTTTGTATTATGTTTTGGGAAATTTGAATTTATTTAAATGGTTATTTGAGTGAATTTGTATCTATTAAGACCAAGATTTCATTTTCAAAATAGCTCATTTCAACAACATAAATTTCTTTAGAGAATAAAAATTCATTTTAGTTCTATAAATATGTATATTTTATAATTATTTATATGTTATCCCTTTAATTTAATGAAACCAATTAATTTTATAACTAATTACTTGAAGAATAAATAATTTTTATTTAACTCTTTTAAAATGTACTTCCACTATTTAAATCTTATTTGGAGACTTATATTTTTTATGAATACATTATTTTCATTGGGAAAAAGAAAATTTCTATGTGTGGTGGATGGAGGATTGAGGGGAGGGTCATTAATTTTAAAATATTATACATAAACATAAGGAAATTATACTGATATAAAAATTAAAATAAAATTTCCACCATCCCACAACCCCTGATATATTTCAATCCTCATGAAAATTACATAATATTAATATAGTCTTTTAAATTTCCACTAATTGATATTTTAAATTCATTTCAAGATAGGGGTATTTATCTATGTTTTCATAATAGAAAATAGCATTGCTATTTTTATTATAGAATATAAGAGTGATGGTCAGGTAGGTTACTATGAGGCATGGATGAAGATAATTATTTTCATAAAGAATAAAATTTTAAGAGAATCACTTTATAGATTATTGGATACTGAATTAATAATTATATTTTTTGGGTATGGGATCAAAAAAATTGACTTAATTTTTATTTGGGTTAAGTAGGGATTTTTTATTATCATTTCTTTTGGAGGGAAAAGGTTTATGTCTGGGGAGAAATATGTTGTTGATTTTATTGGTAAATTTACTAACTTTATAGTTTATTTGTATTTTTTTAAAAAAAATTGATAGATTTGGTGCCCTAGTACCAACTTGGTTATCACATGAATACATGTTTTCATTATTAATGAATTTTTCTTAACACATTAATATTATTCCTCTGTGTGAAATTTTTATGAAATAATGTCGAATGAATATATATCACGATGGAAGGTCATAGTAGTTCCCCACTATATTGATACCTTATAGGTTCCACAAAATTATTCCTAGACATTGTTCTATGATCATATGATATTGTCTGAAATGACATAGATGATACATGATATTAGGGGTTGGAGGATCATAAGACAATGAGAAACCTTATCATAGTGTTCAACCATAGTAATCACCATGATATGTGGTTATAAGAATAGAATCAACAATAGGAAATCAACATATCCAAGTATTAGGATGTTCATAGATGCAGATATGTGTATTGATCCATAGACATTAATATTATCATTAAAGAAAATAATGACTCATTTACATTTATGTATTGATGAAAACTATGATGATATATGCTCACAGAGTGTTAGGATACGTTGTGTATGTCATGAGTAATATTTTATTAATGGATTATGTGAGAAAGTATTTATCCCTTCTATCTTAATATAAAATTTGATATATTTGTTCCATTCAGAGGAATGTTACTAGCTACATAAATTCATGTCCATTGTGTTTAGTGGGTGAGATCATTTTCAGAAAGTCAAAGAAAGAGACCTCGAGCATATAAGTATGTAACACATTCATGTAACCTTAATTATTAAATATATTTTGGTAAATGGATTATATTACATGGTAAGTGTTGATAGAAGGATTGATGTCATTGAGATTTGAACTTCAATATCATACCATCTGTATTTCCACTAAATTGATTCTCGAGCAGGGTTCCCCATATGACCTGAGGTGTGCAACCTTGTATTCCAATGGATTGCAACTAGTATCATGGGTATAATTTGGTTCATGGAGAGACTATAAACCCTATAAAAAATTGAGGAAATTGTGGAAAACAAGATAAATAATAACCATGTAATGATGATCAAACACCACACATCCTATAATCATTTCCTTGAATAGGGTAATTTACCACTACCGTACAAATAAACACAACATATCGTAGTAGTGTCATGTGCCAAAAAGAAATCTCAAATAAGACACAAAAGACAATCCCCAAAATGGGTCTGGACATCATGTCTAGTTCCATCACTCATTTTTCATCCCAAATCTTATATCATTCATCTCACATTGGGACTTTTCCCATATCCTGGCCTATAACCATGATGTCTTCTCGGGTACCTAATGGAGGCCGGAGTTGGGTGTGAGTAAAAGTCCTTATGACACCACCAACGGAGTCTAAAATAATATATATCCAAATAATAGTGTACACAGAAGTATAAAAATATCATAAATAAAACATTATTAAGAAATTTAGAAATTATCAGTTATCTTTGTAGGATCTTGGTTACATAATAGTGCCCAAAAACAAAACCTTCTTCAAACTAAATTGAAATTTTGAACCATATATCAGGGTTTACCTAATTTAATGAAAGGATCATAAATTAATATATCCCAACCATGGTTTGTAATTCCATGACAAACCCACATCTCTAATTTAGACCGCTATTACAACCATCTTTATCCCTGTGTAAACTTACATGACCAACACCCATTCCTTTATTTGGACCTCCATGACCAGCCTCATCACCATGGTGTGGATCTCCATGACAAACACCTATACTCATTTCATCAACAAACATTTCTCAAGGTTTAAAATACTTCCCCCTTTTTAATCACATCAATACATCAAATGTGATCTTCCTATATTTATCAGAATTAAAAACTTCCATCCATTTAATTATATTTTATTCCAATCCCAAACTATCCCATTTCACTATTTAAGAACCTTACAACCAATTTTCACCCCCTTTTAATCTAATTAACCACATAGACATTCCACTTTTACCATTTATCGATTTTACCATGTTATAGGACATAACTAATTTAACTCATTCAAGTTGAAAAAATACCAATTTTATTCCATAATTACATTATAATAATAAATAAAATTGGTTTAAACTCATAAACCCTTCCATTCAACATATAATAAGTCAATTACCACTTTCAAGGGAGTGTAACACTCCATTTGGGACCATAGGAATGCTCAAATCATCCTCAGAAAATCCCATGGGGATTGGGAGTTCTCCAATAAATCATTCACAGACCCAGTTTATCATTTCGTTCCATGGAATAAAATTCAATGTAAAATGTTACAATTGAACAGACACATACACAATAATAAACAAGAATACTATGGGATATAACTTCTAGACCATCTACATAATGTTTGTAGACAATAAATATCTTAAACTCAGTCATTGATTCATGATAAAATATAATTCAATAGAAAATATAATAATCTAAAATGAATAAAAGGGTTTAGGGATATTTTAGTGAGATAAAACATCCCACCAATGTTTATCCAGAAAATATAAGAATGTGGAGTGGTAGGCTCACCTATAGCTGTGATTCACAACCAAATACACTTCAAAAAAAATATTAAGGTAGAATCATTCTAGGAGGAGGAGGGAGAATATTGTTTCTAACTACCAATAATTGAGTTTCACAGAGGATGAATGTTGGGTAAGATTTAAAAATTATTTAATAGGTAAATGGGAAATTTACCTCTTTTAATGGGGTACACAGTTTAGTGACACAGTTGGAAAAACTATGTGCCAACCGTACTGAGCTATCTGTCCATAATGGGGCATGGATTTCAGGGTTTTATTGGTTGATCATAGGTTTTGGAAAACCTTGTGGAAGATTTTTATTTGGATCTACTTAAATATTCATGGTTTCTAATTCCCCATTGAATGGTTTTTCAACCATGGACCACACCCTAAAGGCTTCACTGTTTTGGCACACTGTCAGTAAAAACCATGTGTTAACCATGTTCCCTACATAGTGCGACCTCTTTAATAATTTTCATGTCAAAAACTCCATGAACACCTTAAATCCCCATTATATTCTCAAGAAACATTTCACAAACCATTTTAATGGGAGTGAAATCAAAATTTATCAAAGAAAATACCTCCTTGAATGGTCGTGATCTTATAACCTCCCCACCTTATATTAGATCATCCTTGAGATACTCTTCCAAGAATTATAAAGCCTCCAAAATGAAAAGGTTTGGCCACCAGGCCCATATATCTGAATCCCTCTGAAATGTTACCTCTTAAATGTTACCATGATACCATATCACTTACTCCAACAACACAGTCTTACACCACAAAGCAATCTCATTAGATTATTTAACACAAATATTATTCTTCTCAAAGGATGAATCAGCCTTAGGAACCACATTATCAATATAAATCAAATGATATGGGTTGGTGTATTATAGTTAATGCTATGAAACATGAAAAAAATAATTCAAAGTAATATAATAATATGGAAGATCCAATCGGTACACCACCATTATAATTATGTCCATAATCTCAAATAGCCCCAAAATATTTGGGCCCCAATTTTCCCTATTTTTTAATTTGGCAGTAAACCAATATCAGTGACACCCAAAGGAACACCAAGTCACCAACCATAAACTAAATAGTTCAATGCCATTGATTCTCAAATTAATTCTATCTAATTTGGGTTGTAGCTACATGCTTCTAAATCAGATGAACCTTCTTCAACGTCTCTTACCTAAGACTCAATCCCAATAACTTTGATTCCACTAATTCCATCCAACATAAGGCGCATTTACAATTCATTATATAGATTGAATCATATGGTTTTGTCTGAATTGTCTCTTGATATATTTTTCTATAAGTGAATTCAAATATCTCAATGCGTTTCTCATGTGATCCAAAAAATTATAGGACACATGTCATTAATTTCTCCTCTAATACCTATATAATACAATCAGATTTCCCATCCATCGACGGGTGAAAAATTGTGCTAAAAACCCTTGGTTAACATGTTTCCTCTGTAACCCTTTCTAGAAGAATTATGTAAAATGAGGTTCATGATCTAATAATATAGTACATGGTACCTCATATAATCATAATATTTTCCAATCACACAGTCTACCTAACTTTTCGATATTGAAAGTCTCTCGAATCGACACGAAGTGATATACCTTTGTCAAACAATCCACAATTATCCCAATTAAATCATTCTTTTGAGGAAACCTTGGATGACCCACCATAAAACCTATTGAAATATCATCCCACACCCATTCTAAAATTTTTAATGGTTGTAAAATTCTAGAAGGTCATTAATTCATAGCCTTCACCTATGGATAGGTGTAACATTCTTTTATAAAACCTATAATACACTTTTTTATACCCACCCACTAATATTATCTACAAAGACCGCTATACATTTTGGTCAAACCAAGGTGTACCAACCATTTTTAGGATTGAAACTCATGTATGATCTCTTTCCATAGACATGTAGGGAAAACAACAGGACCAAGAACAAGAATAATCTCACCCTCATCAATATTTCAATCGGAATATTTCTCCACACATTTAAAATTATCCCTCAAAACTAGAATTTCCTAATCATCCTAATACCTCATATTATCTCAATTTAGGATATAAGGATCAAAAGATAATGGCATTATCATCATTATATAATGATATTATTGGACACATAAATTCATCTCAATGAACAAAGTCCTCATCTTCAACTTATAAATACACTCCTAAAACACTTGTGTCTTTCAACTCAATGAATCTAAAAAACTATTTATATTCCCATATGTATATTTTATCTCAATTTCAGGGGACTACATGTATTCAATGAATCTATTTTGTGGAAGATTTAAATAACACTGGGAGAAGATTTACTTAAGGATTATTTTTTATTTAATAAGAAAAATTCTTACCCCAAAGATATTGCCATAAGAATTTCAAATCATAAACCTCTATGGACAACTTTTGACCATTAATGTGATTGTTCCGTTCATGTGGCCTCAAATTATATGATCCATATTACATGATTCAATCTCCCAACATCAACACGTCCCTAATTCAAATCTTAGATACATCACTAAATAATATATACTCCTTATCCTGATCAAGTATGATCAATATCAATGTAGTGGTCAATGTTTTTATTATCTACTAGAAATAATTCTCACACACATCCAACCACTAAAAATATACAACCTTATTGGTCAATTATAAGAGTGGTTATTCTAAATGAGAAAATTATTTAATGAACATTTTGTAGTAATTGGATAAACCCCAAAAAGCATCAAATATCAAAATCATTCTTGGCCTACTCCCAGGAAAAAATTACAAGAACCTTCTATAGTTCCACTAAAAAACCTTTTTTAGGGATGATGTGACCTAGAAAATGTGCATTTTTGATCTATAAATGACACTTTGTTATCTTAGTGTAAATATGATGCTCTCTAAGGGTACTCTAGAAAATGTCAAAATGTTGGTCATGATCATCATGAGTTTGGAAGTACACCAAGATGTCATCAATTGAATAAACAAGAAACTAATCCTAGGATGAGAGGTATATTTTTATCATAAACACCATAAACATAACATGAGTGTTCTTCAACCCAAATCGAATAACAAAAAACACATACAAACCATTTCTACATATTAAAGAAGTATTTAGTATATTAGATGGTCTAACCAGCAATAGATGATAAAATAACCTCAAATCAATCTTAGAGAACATACATTTACCCTTCATCTGGTCGAAAAGATCATTGATATATGGAAGAGGATATCACTTTTTTAATCTTCATTTGGTTCAATTTTTGGTACTTGACTCTTATGTGTACACTTCCATCTAAATTATTAGAAAAAAAACATCTGGGGATCAAAAAGGTGATTAACTCGTATGGATGAATTCCATATACTCTAATTCCTATAGAAAATTTTTATTATCATAAATATATATGGATTATATTCTATATAAAAGAAACAAAAATGGCTCTACTCTAGGAACTAACTCAATCATAATCTCAAACTCTCTCTCATGTGGAAACTATAAAATGTCATCAGGAAAAACATACTGAAATAGCTTTACTCTATAAGATAACACACCATGCTCCACTTCCCCATCATTGAATATAATGCCTTCCACCGAGGATATGATTTTACAAAATTTGATAAGAATTTACCCTACACAGCATATTTGGATATTCTACTACGCATGATGTACATAAGTGTAACCCTTAGGAGGCATGAAACGAACTCTCCTATGGTAACAATCAGTTCAATCCAGGTATATACCCAACTATTCAATTCCTAGTAACATGTCAAATCATATCCTCTCATGAACATATAAGTCCAAAAATGTGATGGTACCCACTAACCTTGAGGTCACACTCATATTATTTATGGATAGAAACTTATCAAACCCCCCAATGCATGTTGATCAATATAACCAAAACCAATTACTACTTTTCTAGACCCAAACTACATAAAACTAGGATGATATTAAATAATGTTAGAAAACTATATCAACTAAAGAACTATCATATTTAAAATATAATATAATCATACCTCAAATAATTGAACATCTAGCATCCCATCCACTAAGTGATGGTTGAAATACATGTTGTTGGAATGTCCCTCTACCAAGTTATCCTATCTGATTCCCATGTAATTCATTACCCTATTGATATGGTCTCTTCTATCCTAGAGCACTGCATTTTTTCCCTACCAATATAGCTTATGTAAATACAACTACCAGATAGTTATGGGAGAGTTTATCCCCTATTGGTTCTCTACACCAGTCTAGATTCATCCACTACATCTCTTTAGCTAAGGGTTCCTAGAGAACCTCTTTACATGTCATATCATTACACAATGTAGGAAATATATTGGTGGTTGAAGGAACTAACCATGAATGTGACCCATAATTCCACACTAATAGTAGATGGCATTAATACTTTGTTAATATATTGTTTGTATCCCTTGGCTAGTCTATCTTCCACTACCCTTATGGGAGTTCCTATAAAAAAACTTCCTACTATCTAAAGATGAACCACCGAATCTCCCATCTAAAATTTTATTCCCATCACTAGAATACTCCTTTAGGTTAAGCTTAGAAATTATATCATGATACAATATATCATTGAATATTTTCAATTGAAATATATTTACCTAATACTTGACCTCACATCTAACTACATCCTGAAATCATCTATTTGTAGTTACCTCATCTCCTACCAATGTTGGAGAAAAACACTGAAAATTAGTGAAGCAGAAAACATAATCTATCATTGACATATTTCCCTTCGTAAAATTCATAAACCCTCGATCTTTGCATTAATTTAGGGTATTAGGGTATAAGTTATATGGAAACTTATCTTGGAAGTACTTACAGCCCATTCCATCCGACTACTCATACTAAGGCTAAATATTCCACCATCTCATTGATGGTCGTCATAATGTATAAGAGTGAAAATTCAATCTCTTCTTGGCAGTAATATCTCATTTTTCTATAATCATCTTGATAGTCTCTATCGAGAACTCAGATGCCTTAGGCACACCCTCCCTTTTAAAGGTCGAAAGGTTCTATATTTGAAACTCTCTCATCAATTAAAACATACTCAACACAAACTACTCTAGATATCTCTCCATAAACATAACAAAAATGTTTTTGTTCTCATGGATCTTAGTTTTTTATTATTATATGGAATCAATGGGGGATTTTTTTCAATACTGGAGTTGAATTCTTAGTGATTTACTCATGTCATAAAATTGGTTGACAATATCATGGTGGTATCTATCTACAATACTATACACATGTCTCCAAAATCATAATATATAATTTCACAAATTTACATAATAGTGGATCACTAATCACCATAAAAAACCTACTATGAATATACTATCCCAGTGAATTTTATTACATCTCTATCACTATACTAAATCATCCATTTCATGTTCCATGTCTATCACAAGTTAAACCATACATAAACAATCACAAACCTTTATTAAACTCCATTTTAAATCATTTCATTTTCAAACAACATAAACCATTATCATTTATGAACCATTTTAACCATTTTAATTTTACACTTAAAAATTTAAAATTGTTACAACTCGTTATTAGAAATTATATTAGCAAAACATTATGAAAACTAGAAAAGATTTTTCATTTCCCACTACCCATTATAACTATATTTTTTGTGAGTTCCTAATATGATTCATGAAATATAAATAATTGTTGCCTATAATGACCATGCATATAATATCTTGATTACATGTTGGTCCATGATTAAAATGTTAGTAAACAATAAAATTACCCAACAAAGGCATCACCCTAAGGTGAAATAACATCCAACTGTTGCACAAGAATTATAATCACATCTCAGGAACATGTTTTTTCCCTTGCACATGTGTTAGATACTCCCATGCATGGTCTCATTGTCGAGGATAGAGACATCCTATACTCTTATATACCTTTACTAAATAATAATTAAACATAAAATAAAAATTCATCAATACCAATTTAAAATGGCTCTCCTCAGTTCCACTAAACCAATTCCTAAAAGTGGTGAACCACATAACCTCAGGTATGCCACCCCATATGCTAGATTTTTTAAACTTTTAGTGAGGTTATAAAGTGGTTTTTGGGGATAAAATACCCTCTTTATCCGAGTATGTAAATAGAGAAAATACAATATTAATAAAAACCAAGTAACAATGATCAACAACCATGAATAAAATAATCACTTCCTAAAATATTTTAAATGCCCAAAACTATTAGAACAAACATGACATGTCATATTATTGTAAATTTCCAAAATAAATCCAAAATAATACATTATATATAGACCCAAATATTCCTCTTGATGTGCATAAGATTTTTGTTTATTGTCAATATGGATTGAAGTGCATAATAGTTGCATTTGTTGTCAATGAGACGTTAATATGTGAATGAATGGTATTGAGGAAGAATTTGGTATTTGTTTTCAATATGGATTTAATTACATATGATTTGAATTAGTTGTCAATTAGAAGTCAATATGTGGAAAAAATATGTTGAGGAAGAAGTTGGTGATGCCATGGAGAATTGTTGTTGATTCAAAGCATTGAATGTTACACTTGATCAATTCTCTATGAGGAAAATTCTAACTATTATAGAACTGGTTTTAAGTTCCAAGACATTTATCAAGGTGATACATTGTTATAACATGTGAAGAAGATCGTGAAATACTAAACTACATGAAAAGAAATAAGATCCATCCAATTAATCCTAATTTCATGAAGGTTGTGAATAAAATCAGATGATTGTTTGTGTTAATCTTCAAAGAAGAAAACATGAGTTTTGAAGATAACACATCACTCATTACAACAATGAATGAAATTCATTATGCCTTACTGCATAAATTTCATGAGGAGATAGAAGATCCATCCAATTAATTATAATTGGACAAAGGTTGTGAATAAAATCAGATGATTGTTTGTGCTGATCCTCAAAGAAGTAGACATCTGTTTTAAAGAGAACAATCCTTCTTTACAACAATGAAGGCCATGCATTATGCCTTAAGGCATGAGGAATTATCAAATGATTCATGCATCATCCATGATTGGATCAAAACAATATATTGAAGATCATTAGGATTTTATGATCTAAAAAGAAAGGAATAGATGATGCTTGATGTTGAAGAAGAAGAAAAGAGGCATGATTGGGCTTTGAATGAAGATGGTGTTCATGCATTATCATTGTACTAGAAAATTGGTTTTTAACCAAGTATATGGCCTTCCATACACAAACAAATGGGCTAACAATTTAGGGCCAACTAATATCCTCACCCCAAGAACATGCGGGACCTGAGGGTCAACCACGCATGAGGGAAGCCTTCAAGGCCATCCCCACATGAGGCAGGGCATTCGAGCCATGTGTAATCCCACAGATCACGCATAGTGATCAACCCTTGCATGTTAGGATGCATAGTGGGTGCTGGGTGCACACCCGAGGAGCAGAGTGTGCGCTTAGAGCGCGCCTTCTGGGTGAAAACAGTGTTGGGAGGTACCGTGGAGGGATAGAGGATAATTCTGAGTTGGGGTTGGGGTGGCTTGATACCTAAATTGTCAAAAAAATGTGGCCCATTTCAATGGGGGACATCATTTCAAAAACCCTGATGCGATCTGCATCATTCATTTGATCTCGCGTCTGATCTTAGTCACATGATTCATCCTGCGCTCGTGTTATAATTTTCACCATCTGTGATTGATCCAATGACTGAGGAGAGAACCTGAGGTTGTCTTCAACCACTGAACATCCCACGAATCTCTCTCACCATCCATGCACCAGTGATGATGCTAATCTACCTTGATCGATCTCTTGGACACTGTTGAAGCTCAAGTCTCAGGCATGGTGATCATCTGGATAAACCGAACACATGCATGCATTAAATGTTCCATGCATGCGACTAAAATGAGAAATACAGATAGGCCTAGAGAAAAAAATTTGTTGAGGCCGTAACGTTTGATGTACAAGTAGAATATTATCATGTGTTTGAAAATGTATGCTCATGAGGATTTTCACGTGAAATGAGAAATTCGGGTTAAAAAAAAGAAACTGAGATATGTTGTGTATCTCATATCTGCATTTGAAATACTCAAACTGAAGATGATGGGTATTCAAATATTTGAATACCACAGAATCTCAAGTGGATTTTGAATTATCTTCTCACCTATTAAATGAGGATACCAATCTGTGAGGAGGGAGCTTTTCTTCACATTTAAGAGATCTCTCATTTCTCTGATGAAATAAAGGAACCACGGTGCAGCCCTCTGGTTCATGATTAAAGAACCATGAAGCACATACTAGTTTGATATAAAGAAGCCTATGTATCCCATAGAAACACGAAGAAGATATTTTTTCACATATCTTGTGAAAATTATTCCCGCACATCCCTTGCTTGGTGGAGAAGAGAGAACCCCTTGTTTTGAGAAATAAGTCGTGCACCATTTGCAGTTCGTGAAGAGAAGGACCGCAAACCATCCTAGTTTGCGAAGGGAACAAACAAAAACCCTTTGAGTGATAATAAGAAAAGGACAGTGTAGACACACAATACATTTGTAGAGGAATAATAAACCACAATCATCCATTTGGGTTTTTTTACAAATAGAATAAGGATAATTCATGCAAGATGAATATGCATGATTTGAGATACCCAAACAAGCCAAATGGTGGGTCACACCCATTCGAGTTGTGTGTGTGATTTTATCAAAGGAGAAGGAGGGTTCATGCATGGTGGAGTTCATGTGCATGAAAACATAAGAAAAATGTGTGTGTGAACATTTGAAGGAGGAAGAAATAAAAAGAAAACACACCCTTTGAAACATAATTAAAAAGAACAAGTGTGTGTGTGCTAAGACCCAAAAGAAGATAAAGAGAATAGGAGAAAGAGAAGAGATTGTTTGTGTGTTATCAAAGTGTTTTATCCTTAGAGTTTTCACACAATGAAGAAAACTATTGTGCACGTATTCATGCATGCACATGAACACATGAAGACACATAAGAGAAGAATCAATATTATTAGTGTGCATGTGTAAACAAGAGGAAGAAATGACATGAAACTCATGCATGAAGCATAATGATTTTTGATGATTTTTGAGTGAAATGATCTTCGGTGTTTGAATAATAAGATAAGTGTATGTTATTCATTCCAAGAAAACAAGGAGAAGTCTTAGTGCATTCTGTTATCGCACTAAAGAAGAAGAAAATGAGATATAAAAATACAAGAGTTATTGGATCCAATGCAATCCAATCATGAATTAGATGAGTTTTGAGACTAAATCCAGATAGAGTAAAGAATATATTTTATCTAATTATTCAGTAGTTGAGAATCCATGAAGGAAGATAGTGCTGATATTGTGAAAGATCACTCTTTCATATTAATATTTTTAAAGATTTTGTGTGCACCATTGGCACACATCGAAGTGAGGTCAAGTATTCATCATAAGAAGAAGCAATTTACTGAACATTGTTAAGACTAAATACTTATCAACTGAAGTGATCAAAAATACTAATCAAGGCCAACAGACCTTACCAAATTCTGTTGAATATTATTTTAGAGACAAATGGGAATGTTTGATTCTTCAAACCTATTTGGTATGATTACAATATCATCTATAGTGAATCAAAGAAGAACTTAAATAAGTAAGCTGATCATGTGACTCGAGAGCTAGAATATCCCAGTGTGATTCAAGGAATATATGAAGTATTTAGTGGGACTCTGAAGCAGGTTAGTGGGACTCTGGTAAAACTATGGGAAGCAGTATAAAGAACCTCCTATGGGACACAATAGAGATACAATGGGAACCTTTATCGACCATTGTAATTACTAAACGAATTTTAGTAGAGAATCTACATTGGGGCAAATAACCGAAACCGCAAGGAGTATGTCATTGAACAGAACCATGTAAATCCTTGTGTTCAGTTCCCATACATTTATAGAATCATTAGAGGTAAGGATGAGAAACACTAGAAGAGTGGATCGAGGATCAAACATTCCATGGAGGTTTAATTGAATATAAAAACTTAGTAATATTTTTTAAAGGGATCAGTGATTCCCCCCTCCCCCACTTGGTGATTCACAATGATCTGGGCACTTCAATTGGTATAAGAGAAATGGTCACCTCTAAATTTTCCAAGGGAGTCTTTATGAAGTGCATATTTGAGGAGATGAATGAGTAACCTCAAATGGAGATTTCTAAGAAGACTCAGAAAAAGAGAAACATGAAACAAGAAAAGAATATGAAGAAGAAGTTTACTACTAATGGAGATACACCTTCTACTGAAGGTAATCTGAATTGTACAACATGTGATAATAATTATTATTATTATGATGAGGCATGATCAATCTATGAAGATGATAGATCAATTAGTGATCTTCAAACTGCACTCAAATATCATCTAAAGAATGTCCCTAGAAATGTGGCAAGACACATTTCTGTAAGCATTTCTTCTCCTCAAGATGAAAAATTACAGTTGTAAGAAGAAGATAATTCCATTAATGAAGCATTTCCTAAAAGGGTTGGAATATCTAGCACTCTCACTAAACTAGTGATGGTGAAAGATGAAACAATTTCTCTTTGCAATGAAAGGCACAATTACTTTACTGAAGAATGATAGGGAAGTATTTCTGAGAAATAATTCCTAGAGATTGTATTTTTAGAAGCTTTCCAAGAATTTAAAATGTTGCACAAAGTTTTTATGGTTATCAAAGCTGCTAAACTCGAAGAAAAAGCCAAAAAGATACAGGAGAATGAAAACACATTGCAACAATTAATAAATGTTAATAAAGAACAAATAACAATGCTGAAGGATAATTAGGAAAGTAAACTGAGATTAGTTGAGGATGAGAAGAAATCTCTCAATATTAAATGTTTAGAATTATAGGTGAGATTGAAAAATAAGCAATCACCCCAAGATGAAACTTCCCAATCAGATGAAAGAATAGATGGTTCCACTCAAATTTAAATTAAAGAATATTATTTCAAGAGGAACATTAGATCATCCTCTAATCAAAGTAAAACATCCTCTATGAAGAAGGTATCCCATAACCCAGTTATTCTTGTTTCTACTAATGCAGTTTCATCTACATGTATAGGTTCAAAACCAAAATATGGGAAGATGTGGATTGAAAAAAATGATGACACATCCATCAAATCTTAAATGGTGGATACTATTGTGATTGAGAATATAAACTTTTTTAAGGATGATACAATGAAATAAAGACAATTCCAAAAACAAAAATAGACTAAATCTATCTAGACTAATACTACATGAAAAAGAAGGAGATTTGATGGCTATTGCTGGTGTTGTTGGAATATTGTGAATCATGCCAATGATTTTTGGAATAAAATTTCATCATATAGAAATTATGGAAGTCCCACAGTCAAGGAAAAGTGATGTGAAGAAAAGAAGCATCATAAAAAGAAATGAAATAAAACAAAGATAATGAAGAATCTGTCTATCGAGAACCAATTTGAGTATCTTCAAGACTTCTGTGATAATTGAAATAGAAGTGGTTACTATTATGTGAGTTCCGGTTTAGTACTACTATACCTCAAGCATATGTTGATAAGAATCATAGAACAAAACAAAGGCAGGAGAAAGAAAAACGCGTTGAAAATTCTTCCATTGGGAATATAAAAAACATTATAGTCAACAAAATTGTAAAACAAATGATTCCAAAGAAAAAAATTCAACCGGGGTTCCATGAATGTCATCTCAACCAAGAAAATATGCTTCCACTATAGAAAGGAAGTTCATACCATGGACCATTTCAAACATGCTATGTAAATGAATGTAAGCAAGCTGGAAATATATGGAGAATCAATCCATAGGAAGATGTGATTGACAAAAGTCATTCATGAAGATGATCTTAATATGTTGTCTAAGAAAGGTTACATGAAGACAATGAAGAATCCTTGTGGAAGCTCCAAATCAAAAAATGGTAAAAAGAGTTCTTAGTTATCTGGACTAATCAATTGCAAATTTCTAGAGAACTACAAAGAGATGAAGATGAAATACTAGCTAAATCTAACCCAAGGGGAAAATGGGTCATTCCACATAAAGGAGAATTAAAATTTCATTAGAATTTTTCAACACATGATAACCCATGTGTCTCACAACTATCGTGTGGTTTCTGAAAGATGGTTAGAAATCATGAAAACAAATGTTTAACTATTTTACTTGGCCAAATGGAGAAAACTGAACAACAAGAACCAAAAGATACTTCACTACTGACAAAAGTGAAGAAAAACAATCCACACTAATTTTAGGTGAATGGAGGAAAATAATCCATGTTGACAATGAAAAATAAAAATGTCAAATGGATGAGAGGCATCAGCATGAAGTGTACCAGACACTTTAGAGCTACATGGAAAGGAGTTCTTTGGTTGAGAAAAAATTCTCCGCCCCAGTGCTTCTATTAAGAAGCTCACAAGTGTCCCATCTTATTCCCTTATACATTTGTTATACATGTGTGCTTACATTGTAGGGAAATGAAGATGAAGGTAATTGCTAAAATGACAATCGAATGAGCAAAGTGGATAACTATAAGGTGAAATCATTATTCATAATTTGATAATTACATGAAGTGATCCGTAGTGGAATATTATCAACATTCATATCATCAAGCTTATCTGATGATATTATCCACCAAAGTAATTCAAAGGGAGTTCACCCCCAGAGGGGTAGAAAATATGAAAGAGAAGATATCAAGGATTATGTCATTGAAAATATTAAAAGTCATATCATCTCATGAAGCTGAAACTGACGTATTCCAATCACACATTCATCCTCTGGTATTAATTTTGTTTATCATATCAATTAAGGGGGAGTTTTTAAATAATGAAAAGATGGGATGAAAGGTGGAGATTTATCTTTTCACTTGAATTATTTAATATTTTTGGTTATGTATGTGCAGGATTTATCATTTCATTAATATATCTGATTTCTTTTCAACCCCTGGAATAAGAGTTGATACATTCTGAGCATGATTTCACATGTATGGTTGTTTATGGACATAACTGAAAAACCGTGGTCATATATCTCTTGTTTTATACACTAGGTTATCCCAAGTGGACTTAGGTTTTATTAACTAAAGGCTTGTTGCTAAGTGAACCATGTGAAATAATACTTCTCTCAGAAACATTCCAAAACATATTATTCAAAGGGAGGGGGATATGTTTTTGAAGAGACCCCACTAACATATTTGCATTTGGTTTCCAATAAGTCGGAGAAAAGTTTTTCACACATATTGAACCATTCAAAGTGTTCTCAAGTGATATTTACTTTAAAATAAAAAGGGGGAGATTGAAGTGCATGATATTTTAATTTGTTATAAATATGGATTGAAGTTCATAAGAGTTTCATTTTTTTCAATGAAAATTCAATCTGTGAATGAAATTTATTGGGGAAGAAGTTTTCATTTGTTGTAAATATGTATTAAAGTGAATAAGAGTTTATTTTGGTGTCAATGAGAAGTCAATATGTGAATGAAAGTTATTGATGAAGAATTTTGTGATGCCTTGTATAATTTTTGTTGATTAAAATCATTGAATGCTACTCTTGATCAATTCTATAAGAGGATAATTCTGACAAATGTAGAACTAGTCATAAGTTACAATACTTGTATCGAGGTGATACAATTTTAAAACACTTGTGGAAGACCATGAAATACTAAATTGAATGAGGATAAAAAAGATCCATCCAATTACTCCTAATTAGATGAACGTTGTGAATAAAATGAGAAGATTATTTGTGCTGATCATCGAAGAAGCAGACATATGTTTTACAAAGAACACCTCACTCATTACAACAATGAAGGACATGCATTATGACTTAATGAGTAAATTTCATGAGGAGAAAAAAGATCCATCCAATTACTCTTAATTAGATGAAGGTTGTGAATAAAATCATATCATTTTTTGTGTTGTTCCTCAATGAAGCAGACATGTGTTTTAAAGAGAACACATCACTCATTACAGTAATGAGGTCCATGAATTATGTATTAATTCATGATGAATTAACAAACGATCCATGCCTCATCCATGATTTGATCAAAAAAACTTATTGATGATCATTTGGAATTTATGATCTAAAAAGAAAGGAATTTATGATGCTTGAAGGTGAAGAAGAAGAAACGATACATGATTGGGATTTAAATGAATAAGGTGGCCATGCATTCTTGTTGTACTGGACACATGGTTTTTAACCAAGTATATAGCCTTCCTTACAAAAACATGGGCCAAACATGGAGGGCCAACTGAGGTCCTCCACCCAAGCACATGTGGGACTCAAGGGTCAAACGCACTTGAGGGGAGCACTCAAGGCTATCCCCGCATGAGGTAGGGTGTGCAGGTCATTTATAAGCCCATAGAGCATTGACTGTGATTAACCTTTGTTCACTAGGATGCGTAGTGGGCACTAGGTTCATGCACAAGGAGTAGAGTGGGCACTAAGAGTGTGTCTGTAGGGTGAACACGGAATGGGGAGGTACCGTGGAAGGAGAGAGAATAATTTTGAGCTGTGGTTGGGGCGTCTTGATACTTAAACCACGAGAAAATTGTGAACCGTTTCTATGTGGTATAGCATTTTAACAACACGGATGTGATCTGCATTATTCATCTGATCTCACATCTGATCTCAGCCGCTTGATCCATCATGCGCCTGCGTTATAATTTCCGTCATCCATGATTGATCCAACGGCTGAGGAGAGACATTTAGGTTATATTTAACCTCCAGACATCCCACAAATCTATCTCACAATCCGTGAACCAGGGATGATGTCGATCCACCTTGATCGAGCTCTTGACCACCTTTGAATCTCAAGACTCATGCATGGTGATCGTCTGGATGAACTGAACACATGAATGCATTAAAAGTTTCATGCATGTGACTGAAATGAGAAATCCATGTAGTCTGAGAGAAAATAAGTTTTCGAGGTGGTGTCTTTATATGTAAAAAGAGAAGATTTTCATGCGTTTGAAAATGAATGCACATGAGGATTTTCACATGAAATGAGGAATATGCTTTGAACAATAAGAAACTGAGATATGCAGCATATCTCATATCGGCATTTGAAATACTCAAACTAAAGATCATGGGTATTTAATGATTTGAATACTGTGAAATGTCACGTGGATTTTGAACGAATTACTTCCCTATTAAAGGAGTATCACAAGCCTTAAATAGGGGTATATTGTTCACATTGAAGAGAGATCGTGTTTCTCTGAAAAAATGGAGCTATTTTTTAGCATCCCTTAAGTTTGTGAAAAAGAAACTGAGAAGCACTTCTCGGATCTAGAAGCAGACGCCTGTATAGCCCATTGCTACATGAAGAAGATATTTCCATGTGTATCTTTGTTGAAGTGGTCCTACACATCCCTTGTGTGGAGGAGAACTGTGAACCCCTTGGTTCACGAAATAAGTTGTGCAACAACATTGGTATGTGAAGATAAGGACCGTGAACCATCCTGGTTCATGAAGGAATCCCACGCACAACCTTTGAGTGAGAACAAGAAAAGGATAGTGTATACACACACTATCCTTAGAGAGGAAGAATAAACCACACACATCCATTCAGGTTTTTTCACAAAGAGAAGAAGGATAATACATGCATGATTCTCATTCTTACATATTCATGATTTTAGATACCCGAACAATCCAAAGGTTGGGTTACACCCATTCGGGTTGATGGTGTTATTTTCTTAAAGAAGAATGAGGGTGCATGCATGGTGGAGTTCATGTGCATGAAAACATAATAACAAATTGTGTGTGCACATGTAAATAAGGGGGAAGAAATAAAAAATAAAACACTCCCTTTGAACCCAAATTAAAAAGATCAATTGTGTGTGTGATAAGACCCAAAAGAATATAAAGATAAAAGGAGAAAGAGAAGGGGTTGTATTTGTGTGCTCAAAGTGTTTTATCCTTAGAGGTTTTCACACAATGAATAAAAGGATTGTGAATGAATGAATTCATTCACATTCACACATGAAGACACTTAAAAGAAGAATCAGGATTATTATTTCACGTGTGTAAATAAGGAGTATCAATTCTAGGAAACTCATGCATGAAGCATAATAAATTCAAATGATGCCAAGTGAACTAATAGTTAGTGTTTGAACAACCACATATGGGTTTGTGATTATTGAAAAGAAAAAAAGGAGAATTATTAGTGCATCATGTTGTTTCACTAATGAATAAAAAACTGAGATTTCCAAATAAACTAGATATTGGATCCCTTGAAATCCATGCATGAAGTAGGTGAGTTTTGACACTGAAGCAAGACATATTAAACATGCTTGTTTATTTGAGTGTTTAGTAATTGAGAATCCAAGTAGGAATAAGGTGTTGATATTGTGTAGGATCACTCTTTAATATTAATATTCTTAAAGAGGTTGTGTGCACCATTTTCACACATCTAAGTGAGGCTAGGTCTTCATCACAGGAAGAAGGAATTTCTTGAGAATTGTTAAGACTAAGGACTGATCAACTGAAGTGATTAGAAATGTTGAGCAAGGCCAACTGACCTTACCAAAGGTTGTTGAATATTCTTGAAGAGTTATGGAAAGTGTGATTTAGAATACCTTTTTTGGAAGATCATAAGATCATATAATGTGAATCAAAGAAGAACTTAAAGAAAGATGTTACTTGTGTGACTCAAGAGCTAGAAGATCCCTCTGAGATTCAGGGAGGATAAGAAGTCTTTAGTGGGACTCTGAAGTAGGCCAGTGAGACTCTAGTAACACTGTGGGAAGTAGTATAATGAACTTCCTGTGGGACCTGGGAGAGATAAAGTGGGACTCTGTATTGACCATTGTAATTACAAACTGAATTATAGTAGAGAATATGTGTTGGGAAAAATAACCCACATAGTAAGGAGTAGGTCTTTGAACCGAACCTTTTAATTCCTTGTGTTCAGTGCCTTTACATTTATAGAATCATTCGAGGTAAGGATGAGAGACATAAGAAGATTTGATCAAGTATTTAACCATACATAGAGGTTTAATTAAAAAGAATCAATTAGCAAAAAGTTTTAAAGGGATCACTAATTCACCCCCTCCCCCTATCAATGAATCACACTGATCTAGGCACTTCACCTCTCAACATCACATTTAGTCCCCTCATCTATTCTTCGTCCCATATCCCATATCATATATCTAATATTGGACCATTTATTTTATCAGGAACTAAAACCATTAATTCTACATGAGTACCCAATGGTGTCCAAAGAAATCAGTGTGTTAAACTTATTAACCAATCAAAAATAGTGTCTATAATAATATCCAATTAAATAACATTGTATTCTGAAGAATAGAATAGTAGGAAATTAAATATTCTTTGTTAATTTAGAATTTATAAATAAGTCTCATTGGATCTTGGTTCGACAATAGTACCAACACACCCATCTATCTTTACCCTATGAGGAAATCCTAAACCATATATTTGGGGATACCTAATGTCAAATGAAGAACATTAATCTAGGTATCCCAACTGTGGGGTGGAATTCCACGATAAACACCCATCTCTGATGTGGTCCTTTATGACAAACATAATTATCTAGTTGTGGACCTCCATAACAAATATCCATTCCTTGATATATAATTCCATTAGAATCATCATCACCATGTATTAGACCACCATGACCAACACCCATATCCATTTCATCAACAAAAAACTTTTCAGGTTTTGACAAGATCTCCCCTTTTTAATCACATTAATACTTTAAAGGTGCACTACTTACAATTATAATAATTCTAAGGGATCATGGACTTCATTATATTTCACTCCAATATATACTTATCCCATGTCACCAATTAATCACCTTACAACCATTATTCACCCCATTTTAATCCAATGAACCACATTAACATACCTGTTAAACCAATTGTCACATTTTCCCGGTTAAAATCCATAACTCAATTAAACCAATCAAGTTAAAAAAACACAAATTTTATGCCATTATAAAATTGGAAGCATCAATATAATTGGTTTAGTCTCATATACCCTCAAAATAATCATTAAAATTCTCTATTTCCAAGTTCAAGGGAGTGTAATACCCCATGTGTGTCCATAGTCCTAGTCTAATCACACTAAATAGATCTACTGTGGATAATGAGGGTTCCAATACATCATTAAAATACACAATATATCTGTTTGAACTAATTAATAAAATGAATAGTATAGTGGTATAAGATCACAACCACACACACATGAAAAAAACTATAAAAATATGATATATAATTTATAGACCACCTACTAATTTTTTTATAAAACCACTCACTTAAAGAAGACCCTTAATTAATCATCAGAAAGTAGTCAATAACCAATCTAAAAATATTCTATAAAAATAAATGGATTACATATTCTGAGGTATAGAAAACTTCCCACCACAGTTCTTATAGAAAGAAGAAGGAGGAGTAGTAGTAGAATCACTCAGAGATTGAATTCACAACCAATAGAAATTAAATTGCCCCAATATTTATTGAGAATCATCCTTGAAGAATGAAAGATACCTTAGTTCATCACTGTATCTACTAGAGATGTGGGGGGGGGGGGAATCTGGTTATATTTCTTAAATACTAGGGGAAACAAAATATTCCCCACCTTTAATAAGGCGTATAGTTTGGATAAATGGTGGAATAATGGTATTTCAACTGCGGGTCACCCTCTATCTAAGAGGGGTCCTGAGTTACATGGTTTTCTAAGGATCCTGAATAGTTTTCCAAATTGTGTGATTTTTTTCAGTTGAAACTATCCAAAGATGCGTGGTATTTAAAACCCCATTGCATGGTTTTTCAACCATGCACCACCCTACTACATGCACCATGGTTATGGTTAATGGACAGTACTACTTGTGCGCTAACCATGTTCCCTACATATTTTGACATCTTTTCTTCATTTTTCATGTCTTAGACTCCCAAAACTTCCCCGATTATCTACATACTTTAATAAATCATTTCACTAACCATTTTAAAGGGAGTGACGTAAATATTTTAACAATAACATACCTCCTCAAGAGGTCAGAATATTACAACTTCATTCTATTTGAAATCCTTGGTGTGTTAATAGTTTTTAACCTTTTACTTTATGTGGTTACTTATAATTTTACAATTAAATATTCCTAGAGGGTCATTCACTCCATGTATTTATAGACTTAGTGATATTCAAATAACGAATTTATAAAGTTGTAATAAATGAGATTTATTAAGTTTAGATTATTTTCAAAATTTAATCACAGATTATTCAAAAGAATAAGTGAGTAAAATAGTAAATAGTTCATAATAATTTTCATTCTTTTTAGAGATAATATTTATTAAATTTTTCATAGAATATTTTAGTAGAATTTATTTTTTAAATAGTCATTATTCAAGGATTGGTAAATGTTGATAAGGTAAAGAGGAAAATACATAATTGTCAATTTAGAAAGAAATTGTATTTATTTACATTATTAATGTGTTTTACATGTCAATGTATTAATAATAATATTATTATTATTAATAATAATATTATTATTATTAATAATATAAATAGTTTCAACTAATATTATTAAATATGGTTAGGGGATTATGTGTTATCTTCCAACCCCAAACCTACCATAATAAATATCTAATTATATTACTTTCCTAAATCACTTTTGGTATGAAATGGATATGGAGATAATTTTTCAATCAAAAAGGTGAATTATATAATCCTAATCTATCAATATTTCGAGATAACATAAAGACCTCTTCCTCCTTCAAGTAGAATATAGATGAGATCGACCATGAACAATGCAAGGGATCAGGATTAGTCGTGATAGATCCCTACAATTATATGACATCATTAAATGATTATATTACACATATAGATCATAGATATAGGTATTATAAACTTTAATCCTATAACATAGTGATGGCACAAAGAGATCTAGTTAATCATATCATCAATGAAAGCAGAATTATGAGTTAAGGTAATTTGATATATGATAAAAAAAATTATATTACATGTGAAGATCCTCCTATTCTTGTTCTGGAATTTTAATTTAGTAAAGTAAACTACTATTTTCATTGGAAATGATAATTTTATCATGTGAACAAATTATCAGACATTATTTATCACTAAAATTAAAATTCATCATTCCTTCAACGAACACTTCCAATATACCCACAACCTACAAGTGGTATCAGAGCAGTCACCTTTTTAATTTATAATTATTTATTATTCATTGATTGATTGTGTGTGTGAGTTTGTTTTATTTTTCTTATATCAATCCATTTCTATATCTTAACATTTTCATATCTTTACTTTTATCATTCTCAAAAACATAACCAGTAATTTTTTAATGATTAAAAATGAAGAATCATTTTATTTAAATCATAGAGAGGTGTTGAAGGACATTCCTGGACAAAACTAGATTACATGTAATGTATTTTCTGCATACATGCTATATAATATTTTTTCCATGTCTATATATCATGAAAAAATTATATGGATCCAAAAAAATAGGATCCAAGATTCTATCGAAATGGATCTACATATAGATCTAGAGAGGTTGGAACATAGCATGAAGAACTGTATGACATATAATAACTATACATGATGTGTAGTGCATGTTTTCTCATGGAAAAGAAAACAGGGTGTCCCAAGTTTGTTATGTATTGTATATATGACAGGGATATTGAGAATTAATGCAACCCTTAGATTTCACACCATGTATTCCCAGTACACATCATGTTCCTCGATAACATCCATAGTTGGAAACAATACCACACCCAATATATGTGTTACTAACACAAGTTGAAGGAATGTAAATGTTGTATAGTCTTCAGCTGATAGTTTTCTCAATTTTTCATTGATACAATAATTAAATATATAAATAAACCTTTTTATTATGTATTTTTTTCATTTAATTGATAGTACATTCCACACCATGAAATTATAAATTATATATTAAATTAATTTCTATAAAAAATATTTTGAGGAACACATGAGGTTTTCTTCAAGTAAACTTGTGAACTACATTAATTCTAAATGAAACAATTTTTTTTTAAAATTATAGATGATGGTGATGACAGGATGTTTGGATAGAACTAAGATACATTTAATTAATTGGATTAATTTTTTGTGTGTTTTATTCATTATAGAAAAAATAGAAGTAATTGGTAACAATATTTAAAATCAATGCTTGTTTCATGATGTTTGTAGATGAACAAGTGACGATAGTGTACTTTTTATTTTATTGGTTTCATATAATTCATTATTATTAAATTAAATTTAATGGCCTATGTTTCATACCCTCCTTTTTCTGTAATGTCATACTTGTTTGTAGTTTCTTTTATGTAAACCCATTTATCCAATCCATTGTATCCCCTCATATTTATGTGAATAAAATATTATAAAAGGTAAATCCCCTAAGCTAGAGGATCTAGTCAGAGTCAAGGAACCAAGGTGATCTAATAGAGGCAATATATAGGTCCCACAGTTGAATGCTGAAACATGGACCAAGTTCTGGTTCAAGGTGTTTTCTCTTTTTGTCGAGTGTTATTTAATCATCCACTAGATAAACCAACCATTAAATCTTATCATGATCTTGTCACTTATATTTTATTTCGATCAGTTTCATGGTTAATTTTTTAGGTTTTTGAATGTTCTACTATCACCTAATAAATGAATTAAAAATCATGCAAGATCGAATGAAATATAATCTGATTATGCATAAATGTTTTATCACACATGATTAATTACATAGGTAAAATAAGCATAAAAGTAAAAAAGGAATGTGAAAAGTTAAAATGTTATTTACAAATAAGGACAAAAATCCCGCAAACTAAAATATGAAGTTAGCATAACCTTCCACTAAATAAGTTATAAATGACCACATAATTTAAAGTGTTTGAACTACTCAATATGGGGTTCTTTAAATTATCATGGAACTTTAAACATTAATTTTTAGGTCATATTAACATAGAATACATAAAGAGTTGTGTTCCCAAGAAGGACATTGTGAAACTAAGGGGCACAGGTTGAGGAAATATTTAAAAATTGATTTTCAAGATTGGGGGTTCAACTCAATAGATCAACAAACTATGAGTTATTGTATTTGGAAATTTATGCCTACACAAAATCCTTTGAGTAGCTTGTCAGGACAAATTATGGGTTATGATAAGGGGAATATGGATCCTTTCTGGTATAATTTATAAGAGATAAGATATTTTCAAACTTATAGTGGGGGATATTAGGTTTCAAAAAATATTGGGATATTAATTTAATGAATTTTAAATTTATTATTATGTTTTCACAATCAATACATATACTAATAATATAATATTACATTATAGAAATTGAAAATAAAACGAGTTAGAAAATATAATTGTGATATACACATGATAATGATAACCTTCTCACATGAATGAATTTGAGGAAATGGTTTAGGAACTTGCATATTAATTTAGGCCATGAATGGAAAATATATGTTCTAGAAGATTCACTTAAAAAAATTCATTTCAAATCTATTTAAACCATGTGGATAATCTTATGGGTGTCCAATTATTTGTTATATCTTCTATGTAAAATGATATTATAAATAAATATAAGGATATAGATGTAAAAGCATCATTTCTCACCTTAGGGATCACTATCATAGGAATGTGAGATCAGAGAGATAAGTGATCTTCAATGCATAGTTCATGTGAGATCATGGAGTGTATCTTTTGGCTTAGGCCACATGTAGTTAAGATGATGGGATAAATTGAGTTCCTAGCCAAATTGGGTTTTAAGATCCATGGTGATCTATACATAGATCTCAATATACTCTCACAACCTATAGAAATATCCATTTTCATTGTGAATTACTACATTACCAATAGTGAGAAGACACTATCATAACATCTTACACTTATTCACCATGTATATAAAGATATAGGGCATAATAAACTAGTTGTACTTGGAATAATTTGAAGAGGAAGAACAAGGTTGTTTTTTTGAAAAATTATTCCAAGTATAAATATATGAAGAACCATTCTTCCATTAATAATAATATCCAATGTCAAAAAAATTTACTAGATGAAGTATGTTTTTCATGTGGTAAGAAGGTCTATTGTAAGAGAAAATACACACAACCAAAGAAGAAGGGGTAAGCTTTAGGTGTGTTCATTATAGAGTGTAATCTTTCCATAACTACAAGTTGAGTATTATATACCTCTATGGGTTCTCACATTTGTATCCAAATATTGGTTCCAATTATATTTTGGAATATTACTTGTGATAAGGCGGATCTATGGGATGTTAGTAGAGCATGGTTGGATGCTATGACCATTAGATACTACGTTCTCAAATTTTCAATAGGATTAATTTTGTTATTAATGAATTATAATTATGTTCCTTGTGTTACCAATAACATTATTTCCATTTCTTTTTTATAAATGGGAGGATTTATTTTCATCTTTGGAAATAAGGGTCACTAATTTTATAGTGATATTATTTGTTTTTTGTATGGCTTAATTTAATTATGATCATTATATATTGAATTACGAAAATAAAATATTAGAAATTGATAATGAAAGAAATATGTGTGACTTATATAACACCCAGATATGGAAACATAAACTTGGCCAAACAAACAAGAAGAATTTAGAAAACCTATGTCAAGATAGTTACTTAGACTCTTTCAAGCTAAATCCACATGGAATATGTCACACTTGTTTGCATGGTTAGATAGCCAAAACACCATTTGATGTTGAATGTTAAAATCCAAAAAGCTTCTAGATTTAGTACAAACTAATGTATATGGCTCTTTTCAAGTAGAAGATAGAGGTGATTCTTGTACATTTTTATGTTTACTGATGAATTGAGTAGGTATGGTTATATCTACATGATGTGGTACAAGTGTAAATACTTTGAGATGGTTACAGAGATCAATAATGAGGTTGATAATCAACATGGTATGAAGACAAATTAAAATTTATCAGATCAAGGGGTGATTATCTTAACCAATACAATATTCAATTTATACGGGAGTATCTTATTTTATGTCAACTTACGTCACCTTAAACAACAGAATGGAATAGTGTTAGTGAGATGATGAACTATATCTTGATATAAATGGAATGTTCATGATGATTCCTGATTTCTATCTATTATCCATTCGGGGATATTCATTACAAACAACATTATACTTACTAAAATGAGTATCAACTAAAAGGGATAATGGTATTACATATAACATATGGAGTAAAAGGAAACATGTTTTGGAATATATTTGGGAATGGGGTTGCAAGGCATTTTTCAATGCCAGATCTAGAAAAAAACTAGCTCCCTAAGGCAAAGAATGTAACTTTGAAATAAATCCGTAGAAAATGAGTTCATATTATCCATATAACCCTCTATAAAAGAATTTAACTACTACAAGATAGGTTGTTTCTTTTGGAGGGAGAACATACTTGTGGAGGATATTGTGAGTAACATTGACTTTGATGATGATGATGCTCAAGATACTCAATTTTTGATATATGAAATGATTCCAAAGGTCCACATGGAAGAAGTTGTTCCTAAAATACAAGTGTTGCGTAAAAGTCATAGAGAGGTGAGAGAACCAGAGATATATGGTTTTAATCCACTAATGAATGTGACCCTTTATTGGTTAAAAATCGTGATTCTCTCTCCTAGACGGATATAATAAAGATATTAGAATCTTTAGGGTGGTAAGAATCCGTGAATTCTAATATGAATTCCATTTATCAAAACTAATTTTCATTTTTAATCGATACTCCAGTTGATGTAAATCATGTTTGGTGTAAATGAGTACTCAAGATAAATTTGAACATGTAAGGTAATTTAAATTCCAATAAATCATGTATACAGGATAAATGGTTTAGAAAATATCAAAGATTTTACTATCTTGAAACCTTTTCTCTTATTTCAATATTTAAATCCTTCAAAATTTTGTTTTCTATAGAAGCTTACCATGAATATGTGATTTGGAGAATGGATGTTGAAATTTTAATCCATAACTGTAACCTTCAATAGGATGTGTATATGACAAAACAAAAAGTGTTAGTGACTCCAAGGTATATCAAAAAGGTATAAAAGTTGTAGAGATCCATTTAGGGATTACAATAAGCATCCAGATCATGGAACTTTCGATTGGAGGAAACCATAAAAAAATTTATTTCGTTAAGAAAAAATGTGTGACATGTGTTTAGAAATAGTTTTGTGGGAGTAAAAAAATTATTAGTAGTATACTTTAATGAAATACTACTAAAATTAAATTAATGAACATCCTTAAAGTGGATTAAGGAATATTTGATAAAGTTCTTCCCCATGATGGACTTAGGTTAAGCCTCTTAAATTCTTAGAATCATGATCAGGCATAATAGATCCAAGAAGCAGGTTAGACTAAGTCAAGTTACATAAAATGACTAGAAATAGAAGTGTTTTATTATAGACCAATACAATAGGGGATTGGTTCTAGTGTCACATTGTATACATCCTTCCAAGCATAAATGTCACCATAAAAAAGAGGAAAGGGAGATAATGAGTACAATCACATTCACTCCATTTATAGGATTTATCATGTTTGTCATGCCATATATTATTCATGATGATGATTATTATTTGAAAATGGTAGATAGATATTGATTAGATCCAACTGAATAGAAATGTTATCGTTAAGTATCTGATGTAAAATAAGGATATGTTCCTACTGTATAGAAGAGATAAAGATCTAGTCATCCAGGGTTATCTATATTATAGATTTCAAATATTACAGAATGATTTGATTTCATAATATGGAAATATAGTTTATCACAATGGATGAGATATGAATTTGAATATTTCAAAGTAGCCAGTTATTATTGATTATATAGTTGTTTCTGATTATATTTTGAAATTTGATGTAGCTAAGGAATCAGTATGGATTTTCAACTTCATCTAAGATCATGATAAGGTTCCTAGAATAAATGACCCTATCGTAGTTAATGTGATAATAATTCAATGGTGTATCTTTATAAGGAGGAAAGACCATATCAAAGGACAAAGCACATACTTTGGAAGTTTCATATCATGAGGGGTTTTTCAGAATGAGGTGAAGTTGTGTTGAGCATAGTATTCATGAAGGAATATGTGGTAGACACATTAGCCAAGGATTTATCTCAATAGATAAATGAGTATCAGGTGACATATATTGGCCTAAACGATATTATCAGTTGGACCTACTTTGATTCATATTCTATTCAAGTTGTTTCCCTATAACCTACTTGTTTAGTACTTGATTACATGTTTTCATTATTAATGAATTTTTACTATCACAAGATTATTTTTCATCTACACGAAATATTAAGGTGGTAATTTCATAATAATATATATCTCCTAGAATGGTAATAGTTGTTTCCCATAGTGATGAAAACATTGAGGTACCATCTAATTACTCATGAACATTTTTTTGGATTGATGGTATTATATAATGGGGCATAAACAATATAAGATATATAGGGTAAGAGTCTCATTATACACTGAGACACCTTATCATATTGCTTCCCTTGGTAGTCTCTAGGGTATGAGGATATGATAATTGAGCCATCAAAAGGAAATAATCATTTCCATGTGTCATTTTATGTTCCTATATAAGGATGTGTAAATTTTTTCTAGGATTTTATGATTATTTTTATGTACAATAGGGTCCTAGATACCCTAATTGGGGGTGTATTAGTGTATGGATATTCTGTTCTAAATTTGTCCTACCAACCTAGATCTTGACCTCTTTATTATTAGGGTCCCTTTGATTACAATCAAGTGTTAATTATGATCTTATTCTTTCTTTCTTTATCTGATGATTATTTTTTTATTATAATGCAGCTAATAAGTTACAAGGATGCATCAATTTTAACTTAGTTCATCCACACTGGACTACATATACGGAGCATACAATGATGATGTGCCGATTATACCTAATTTAGTAAGGTTTACTACAAATAAATTATGATTGATTTAGATCTCGTCCAAACCTTGGCTCACTTTATATTGTTTAGGGTCTACTCAATATATTCCCAAGGGTCTACTCACTATATTCCCAAGGGTCTCTCCTTAGGTCTCTTTCTCTAGATCACTATAGGTAGAAAGGATCACCATCTTCCTCTTCCTTTTCTCACTACTCCTAAAAGGTATCCAATTACATTTTATGGACTTGTAGGTCCCTTAATTTTCATGAATGAACACATTAATAGTTTTTGGTAGATAATATGTTGATGTTCCACTTTCATCGAACTAATGAAAACTTAATTACCAAAGATTTACTATGGAATGCATTCCGAAAATATTAATTGATTCTCACTACCATCAGGCAGCTCCTCTTTCATAAAGCTCAATTAGCCTTTACAAAGCTCCAAACATTGACAAAGATAACTTATCCTTCACAAAGAACACCTATTTCATGAATCTCAACTATAATTTTCAAAGATCCTTTGAATTCAAAATATTTCTGAGCATTTGCGATTTACCTTACTCCCATGATGATTATAAAATTCAGTTGTCTTTTATATAGTTCTCAAACAACATTGAATGAAACTCCTTTGAAAACCACCTTGACAAAACACCTTCTTGATTCTGGAGCCTTATGATCTTGATTAAGTTTAACTAGTTTTTTAAAGGGGTAAACGCCCATTTATAAGTGTTCCCAATAATTTCGGAACATTTCGACCACATCATAACCATTTCTGGATGCTCCCTATTTTCCAAAATTATTCTCCATTGATTTTATGCTCTGGATAAATTCATCCATTCATGATTCTTATCGTAATTTTGTTTCTTTTTGTCAAAACCATCATGTCATCATGTTTCTCCTCACCTTTGCAATTCACAATGATTATCGTTGTCTTGTAGATCACCAACATCATTATTTGATGCTTTATGAAAAATTATATGTGAATCCCATATTGTATTTTCCATATTTTCATAAGGCCTTTAAGGTAATATAATTTTTCTAATTCTAGAAAAATTACAAATTGTGGACCCCAAATTTTTTGAAAACACTGGGAAACAGTGTCACCTTGTGTACGCAATTTTGTGTACTACTTCCAGGGTATCCATTCTGTTATCGTGGATGTTTGTCAATATACCATGTCAATAATATCTCTTTACTCTACATTAGACTGTGGAAAACATATTTTTCAAAAATTACATTCAACCCAAAAAATACATCAATGTTACATTGAGGGATTCTTTCCCAACTATATTACCCATTGGTTTTGTTGAGAACTCTACAAATTTTGATACTTCATTGAAAATTATTCCATGTCCTAAAAATATTTTCTTCTTTAAATTCAAATATCTATCAAATATTTACTACACATATACTCTAACCCCACATGAGCCTTTCTTGGTGTGGGAAACAATAGTAGTATGAAAAGTGCAACAATGAATCACTTCATTCTAAAAGATATCAAATTATTTCAATATGAACTTCATCTATCATGATATATATACATTAATCAATAACTTCTAGAATCTTCAAATTTAATACTCCCCCAATCTCTTTGCTCCATTTATCATCTTTAACTCCCCCTATCTCGTTGTTCTGCTAGAAAATTTCTCTTCATATATTCATTAAGAAAATTTCATCATTTTGATAGCCTCAATTTATCTCCCTTTGTTAATGAACCCTAAGGCCACTTCATTGTTCTCTTTAATAGGGTAATGAATATAGAATCAGTATATTTAGGAAAAATAAACCATATCATAGGGAGAGGTGGTCCCACATCCACACTTTTTCATGTGATGGTATTTGAATAAACACCAAGATCCATTCAATGTCATTAAAATGATTATTTGGGTAAGGACTTGGTTAGAATTTCCACAACCTATTGTTCTTTAGAAAAATGATCCAACATGAACAGATCATTATCCACATTCTCTTTGATAAAATCATACTTTAGTTCAATATGATTTTTCCTTGGGTGATGGACTAGTTTTTTATACGATTTTTTTCATTTGAATTATCACAATGGATTATAATCAAAGACATCACTTCTAATCCAAAATCATCAAGTTGTTGCTTCATCATTTATAATTGTTTTTATGATTGAGTAACCTCAATATATTCAGCTTATGTTATTCAAAAATAAATTAAATACTATTTATTTATTATCCAAAAAATATATAAACCACCATGATATAATGCACCACCTGATGTTGACTTTATATCAGTCCCTAAACTAGACCAATCAACATCGGTATATCCCAATAACTCATGCAATGTTTTTTCATTATACATCTAAATGAAATCCACCATGACCTTGATATAACGAATTATTCTTTATTACATAAAGCAACTGGATTTCCTTGGGATTGATTTTATACAATGCTTTTTAACATGTGGAAAAAACAATAACTGGTCATGATGTTGTAAAGTACAATAAGATTCAAATGATCTTCATGTATTTAGTGATATTAAATATTTTTCCTTCATTATCATGTGACTGTTTCATCAGGGTAGCCACCGGAGTTGTTATATCCTTGTAATTATCCATTAAAAATCTCTTAAACACATCCTTGGCATATTTATATATAGAAATGAATGTACCACTCATTCCTTTTACTACCTATAAACCAAGAAAAAAACATCATCTCACCAATCATTGACATTTTGAAGTCACTTTTCTGGAATTCAGAAAAATATTTCCATTGTAATTCATGTAATCCCTTAAAGATTATGTAATTGATATACACTAGAAAAAAAATCCATTGATTACTGTCATTTTTGACATTGATATTGTAACTATCTTTACTGCACTGAAAAAATGAGCCTCTTCACAAATTTATCGAGCATTAAATACAGCTATTTCAATTTTTGTTTTATATAACTAATTATTCAGCTGAAAAACATTGTTCTCATATTTATGAATGTGAAAAAAATATGGTTTTTTAAAATAAACATATTCTTCCTGAACCCCATTCAGAGATGTTGAGTTGAAAACCTTATGGAAAACTTTGAACATTATTTATACTACTAGGGACAAGAATAATCTGATTGTCCCTCACATTGAAATAGGTGAAAATGTTTCATCAACATCGATAACCACTATGTAGGAGTACCTTCTTTACACTATTCATTAATTATTTGGAATAATTGGGTCATCTTCATTCATCTTGTTGTGAAAGACCCATTTAGTCTTAATGAAATTCTTATTTGTTTTCTGTAAAACAATCTCCCATATCCGATTCTTCTCAATTTGGTCATGCACTTCATTCATACCCTGAACCAAATTTGCATCTCTATCTAATTCATCAAAACATTTAGCCTATTACTTACATAGAAAAAATGCTTGGTTTAGAGTTTTCATTATCTTTGTCTGCATTGGAACAACATAATAACCCTTGATTTTATGCCTATATATTTATCCTTGTATCTTAATCTTTTCCTATGGATATATATTTGATCCCCTACAATTAATGATGAATATCTTATTTTTATGGTAAATTAACACCTAAACTGAGGCATGATACCAATGGTTATGTACTCAATGCAACTTGGTACCACTGATCATCCATGTATGGGTTTAATATCTATTTAGTTTCAAAGAAAAATCTTCACCATATCATCTCCTTTTTTATATAACACAACCTTCTAATTTATATTTTAAAAATATAATTGTTTTGTAACATCACTTTTTTAATCTGATATCATATTTGGATTTCAACTTTTCAGATTATTCTCTTCGCATATGTCCTCATTCAACTTTTACACTAGTACCCTTTCATCAAACACACACACAATCGATTGTATTTTACATTAGTCCTACAAAACTTCTAGTATATATTAAAAAACTAATTCATTTGAAAAGGGGAACTACCGAAAAAATCTTGATGAGGATTGTGGCCAATCCTGATGGATCAATAGTTTGATACATTCTTGAAAATCATGGTACTGGGTTTGTGCTTGTTCCTACTACACAACCAACTTCAACTTTTATAGACATATGAATATGAATTATTTTCCCATATTTTGATTCTTCTAATGATATTTATCTTCTTTAGTATTGAGATTTTTCAAAAATTGGTGTTTATATTCATTATTTAAAATTTCATTCTTTAATGCTCCATAAATATGACATGTTTAATGATGCTTTCTTCAAACATGGATCTTTATACTTGTCATGTTCTCTTTCTCCTTTCTATATTGAAGGATTATTACTCTTTCTTTAACTTCTTGAAATGGGTAATGACATTGAAATGTTTCAACACATTATTTATTTGTTTCTTATTTATCAGTTATCTGAGTCACCACGGTGATATATGTTGGTGGTGGGTCCTTCACTGAACGTGCATTATTCTTACGCACAACTGGATAATAACCTCCCTTTTCCATCTAGGTTTGTTCACATTCATTCAAAGAGAGTCGTTTTGAGTGTAACATACGAGGTTCTTGATACACCTGTTGTTGATCCCCTTGTGTATCCTCTATGACATTAAAATTATTTTTCATCTTATCACTTTGTATTCTTGTGTAATATTTCTCATTATACACCACTAGATTCGAGGGTCTCCTTTCAAGTTCCTTTTCCTTCCTTTCATCTTGATGAAATATATTACCGAATTCTCATGATTATAACCTGTGAAACATCTCTCATAAAAAAACATACCTCGTGTTATAATTTCTTAGTTGTGATGTTGATTCAGCATGAGTTTTTCTTCAAACATTGAGTCCCTAGGCTTCATGACACATACCCATGGTTTATCCCATTATTCCCCAAAATTATTATTTCATAGATACAATCTTTTAAGAGACTCTTCTTTCATATTTCTCATGATTGTTCTTCTTCTTCTCAGATTTAGAAATATTTCTATCATCACTCCCTATATATCTTTCGCTGGCTCACAACTGGTGGAAAGGATCATCCTATTACTCTTCCTTTGATACACTTCTCTTGGAAGGGATCCACTTACAATTTAAGGACATGTATATCCCATCATTTTCATGAATTCCCCCATACTAAGTTATAGGTATATGCTATGTTGAAGTAACAATTTCATCCAACTGATGAATACAACATTGCTATAGATTAATTAGGAAATTCCTTCTCAAAAAATTACATGATTCCCACTGCGTTCACAAATATCTTCTTTCATGAATCTCAAATAGACTTCGTGAAGCACCTACCTTTCGCAATTCTCATTTTACATTCATGAAGAAAACCACTTTTCTGAAGCTCAACTAGCATTTATAAAGATCCTATGTTTCAGAAATCTTACATATTCTTCATGTATTACCTTACATTCATGTTGCTAAGAAAATTCGGTTAGATTTTATAGCCTTTGTGAACTTATTCACATGAAACACCTTCATGAAAAACCATTGAGAACCACCTTTGTGATTCTGGTTCCTTAAGATCTTCATTAAGTCTCGATAGTTTTCTAAAGAAGGCAGAGGACTATTTATAGGTGCTTCCATAGATTCCAAAACCTTTTGGCCATGTCATCGCCATTTTGACATTGTCCATATTTTCTTCCATGATTCTCCCTTTTTCGCGATGCTCCGGGGAAAATTATCCCTTTCGCGATGGTAATTGTAATCATGTATATTTCCAACAAAACTTTTATGCCACCCTGATGCTCCACTCTTGATTATCCTCACCTTCATCTTTCACAATGCTAATTATTGTCACATAGATCATTGTTATCTTTTTTTGATCCTTCATGAAACATGATTCATGAATAATATCTTCATGAAACTCATCAATTATCCATATTTTGATAATGCCTTCATGGAGATTCACATTTTTCAATGCTACCCAAAATCCAAATTTTAGACCCGGAAAAATTGGAAAACACTTGGAAATGATGTCACCTTATGTACACAATTTTTTGTGCCGCTTACAGGTTATCCATTTCTATATCTTGGATATTTGTCAACATACCATGTCAAAAATGTATCTGTACTCCAAAACATACCTTGAGAACCCTCTTTGTCAATATACATATCCAACCCAACAATGCTGCACTATTACCATGAGGTATTTTTTCCCAAAAATTATCATTACTGAGTATCATGAGTCAGAGACATTGATGTATTGAAGAAAATATGTGATTAAATATCCTCATGGAAATGTAGAATGCATTGTGTACATCTTGAGTGATATTTAATTAATGTACAATGCATAAAATGATTTATCCATTTTTATTAACATATGTTGATATCTTTTTTCCCATCAATAGGAATACAACTTCTTTCATAAATTCATGGTCATTGTGTTTGATGAGTGAGTAAATTTTCAGAATTTCAAATAAAGATACATTGATTATAAAGATTATTGGCACTGAAGTAAAACCTTCTTTAATATATAAAATATTATAAAGGGATTATATTACATGATAAATGTTTGTAGGTGGTTAGGCGTTGTTGTGAAATGAACTTCTTTCTCTATAGAGGACTTTATGTGTTTCTATATGTTAACCTTATAATTTAGGTGTTCTGTAACGCCGCGGTTCCGGAAACCACCTCGAGGCGCCCTGTACCCGGTTGGTCACATGGCCTCAAGCACATTTCCCTGAACGCCAGAGGTTGTCGACTAGTAGCGAGGGCCTTGGGTGTGATAGTGGGGATATTATTCCCTCATTAGCAGAGTACATATCCGAAGTAACAACACACAATAGTGGAAACAGTAAATATCCAACAATAGTAAACAGTGGAAGAAGGATAAATAAACAACTGGGGAAAATATATGGACATGATTCATGATACATATATGTCTAGGAAAGCTTCCAAACAAGTCAAAATGTTGTATATAGTAATAAAACAATGTACAAAAGGAAAACAGATGAGCAACTCCTCACCATCTCAAGCCCCGGCTTGGTCCCATGCTATCTAGCTCCAATGAAATCAAGTACCCGATGTCGAAGGGTGCATTCCCTTGTCTATACCTACAGCAATAAAATATGTTTGAGCCCAAAATCATGGCCCAATACGGTGTGAGACTAAATCTCAGTATGCATCCACCCAAAGATATGTGCCTAATAGTCAGTGAGTATATGGAAGGTAAAAGTACAGAAAGCAGTAGACAAGGAAAGCACTAAGCATTAAACAATCCACAGTTTTAAGTATTCATAACTACACACAACATGCAACAACAAAATGAATAACACAACAGGTAACCCTATGGGAAGCACCCACAACCTATCCCCTCTAATCCTACCTATCCAGAACAAGCAACACTCTAGGTAGAACACACAATCTCACCCCTCTGGTTTAGATAATGTATAGACTCTCTCAAGAAGCACTCACCATCAATTCCCCCTATAGTCTCGTATCACACTAAAGGTGATCTGGGGAAGCACTCAACATCAATTCCCCATATAGACCATGTTGAGGAACTACAGAAACTCTAGGGAAGCACTCAACATCAATTCCCCCAGTGGTCTCACATCGTATAACTATAAAGGCACTCTGGAGAAGCCCTCAATGTCAATTCTCCCTATGGTCTCTACAACAGGTTCTCACAGCCCTGAGTAAGTCATTCAAGTATAGTATCACGTAACAGAAAAAGTAAACCTCAAGAACTACTTGGCTAGAATTCTATAGCATAACCGCATATCAGAGCAACAGTCACACCATCCTATAATACTAGGCATGCAAAAGTAAACAGCATCCTAACAGGGAAACTAGACCCAAGGGTCAAATATAGGAAGAACATGGATGGGAAATACATTCGAAGCACAAAACAATTCCCTATTCAGAAACAATAACCTCTACTCAGGCATACAAGAAATGCAGGAAAACAATAAGGCTAAAAAGGTAAACGTGCAATACCCCATTCAAGGGTATTGGGAAAATGTGCACATAAAACTCAAAGACTTTCTACATAAAGTCACAAACCACCTACCTCATGGTTAGGAGATCAATATACATGAGCCTTGAATCTTGAATCTCTTTATAATGTCGTAGATCTAACGCATAAAAAGTTCAACACATGATAACTTATAAAAGAGGAGGAATTGGAAAATGATGCTCTAGAAGAAGAGAGAACACACCGATGTGATTCCAAAGCAACTGACAGAACTCGATTTGGAGGATGGATGGAGGCTTGGGGATTCATCGAATATCTTTGGCCGTATGGGTTCTCTTGGACGAACAGGACTTAAAATAAGATGGTTCTGTCCGTTAGACGCGACCCCGGTGCGTTTAATGAAAAAAACCAAAATACGCGGCATGTAATTTTGGAGTACACAGCGTGTACTTACTGTTTCTGTACTCCACTTTACGTAGCCTCCACGTCACCCCATGCAACTGTGTGTGTGGCCATGACATGGCTAGTACACGATCTCCTACAACAACGAAGTACACGATGTGTACTTGAAAAATTTCCAGAAACATTTATTTTCTCAAAAACTCCCGAAAAATGAAAAACATACCTGAAAAGAAGATCTGGGTTCATACAAACTTCCCCCTTAATGAAATTTGTCCCCGAATTTCACTAGAGCGGTGTGGAAGAAGAAACCCCGAACAACACCGTCCATTGTGATCGTATGTCGGCCTCCCTATCCCAAGTCTCGTCTTGCACCCGCCCGGTATATCATAGAACTTGTACCAGAGGAACATACCAGCCACATATAACCTTCGTACTGTGATCAAAAATCTAGATAGGATGCTCCTTGAAAGATGAATCCACCTCCAACTCAACTTCCTTGGGTTGGAAGGCATGAGACGGGTCTAAAAAGTAACTTTGAAGTTGAGAAACGTGGAAGACGTAGTGCATAGCTCAGTACCTCTGAGGTAACTGCAACCGATAGGAAACTGGAAAAACTCTCTCCAACACCTCAAATGGTCCGAAATACCATGGTGAAAGTTTACCCTATCTCTGAATCATCTTGTGTCCCAACCTCGGTGTGACACGCAGGAAAACCTGATCCCAAAACTCAAACTTCAGAGGTCATCTCTACTGATCAGTATTTGACTTCTTACGAGACTGTGTAGTGGACACCCTCTTTAGACTCAACTCTATCTTCTCTATGGTCTCCTAAACAAGATGAGGTCCTAGAAAAGCTTCATCTCCTGCCTCCAGCCAACATATGGGTGATCGGAATGGCCTACCATACAAAGCCACATAAGGTTCCATCTGAATAGTTTCTTGAAAAATATTGTTTTAGGAAAACTCCACAAGAGGTATATGATTATCCTAAGAACATCCAAAATCCAGAATGCCTTCTCGGAACATATCCTCAAGAACCTGAATTGTACACTCAGACTGGCCATCTGTCTGAGGATGGTAAGATGTACTCAAAAGTACACGTGTGCCCAATGCCTTCTGAATCCCCTTCTAGACCCGAGAAGTAAAAATGGCATCCCTGTCTGAAACAATGGAGTGTGGAACTCCATGAAGACATAAAATCTCTCAGATGTACAACCGTCCCAGCTCATCAACACTGAAGGACTCCTTGATCAGCAATGAAGTTAGAAACCTTCATGAGTCTGTCAAAGACAACCCAAACTGCGTCATTCCCTCCAGTCGACCTTGGAAAACCAGTCACGAAGTCTATTGTGACATCATTCCACTTCCACATGGGAATGGGTAACTTCTACAGAAGCCCTGCTGGTCGTTGATACTCCGCCTTTACCTGCTATCAAGTGGAACAGATCATGACGAACCCAGCAACATCCCTCTTCATACCTATCCACCAATACGGATGGTGTAGATCACTATACATCATGGTGAAACTAGGATGAACTTCCCAAATTGAGGAATGAAAGTCCCACCTCAACTCCTGACGTATATCTGTTGGCACCCATACGCATCCTTGGAAACGCACGATCTCATCTTCACCTATGGTCCATCCCAGAATAGGGTCCTCTCTTCGCAAGCTTTCACGTAGAACTGGGCATTCAAAATATGATAGCTTCCTCATTCGTACACGATCAAGAAGGGTATAGGTAACAACTACCGAATATAGGAAAGTCTTCCCTTGTCTATTGTCAAACTGCAAATGAATCTAATAGAAAAGAGCCATAAGCTGCCACTCACTACTGGCCTCCCGAACTGCCTGTATCTGAGCCCTCTAGCTCAATGATTCAGCCAATGCGTTGACTTTCCCTAGCGTGTAGGCAAGCTCAAAGTCAAAGGATTGTAGGTACTCAACCCACCTTCACTGTCTCAAATTCAGATCACACTAAGTGAAGATATAATTGAGACTCTTGTGGTCAGTGAAAACCACGAAGTGCTCTCCTAGAAAATAATGTCTCCAACAGTGTAGGGAATGAACAAAAGCTTCCAAATTTAGATCATGTGTTGGGTAATTCCTCTCATGTGGCCTCAACTGTAGAGACTCGTACGCAACGACTCCATCTCCCTACATAATCATAGCTCCTATCCCGATATCTGATGCATCACAGTAAATGGTATAGCTCTTTCTCGACTCTAGAAGAATAGTATCTGTTCTGAAGTCAAACTCCCTTTCATCTCTTTAAAGGAAGACTCACAAGAATCTGACCATAAGAACTTTGCCCCCTTATTAGTCAGACCTATCAGTGGTGCTGCTAAGCGTGGAAAGTCTTGTATGAAACGTCTGTAGTATCCAGCCAGCCCTAGAAAATTTCACAACTCAAATACGTTCTTCGGCTGCTCTCAGGAAACTACTGCTCTCACTTTCTCTGGGTCTACTGACACTCCTGTCTCTGAGATAACATGACCAAAGAAGTGAATCTTGTCCATCAAAAAGTGGCATTTTGAGTTATTAGCATATAACCGATGCTCCCTCATTGTACTCAAAATGATCTCAAGATGGGTAGCATGGTCATGTCGAGTGCGAGAGTACACCAAAATATCATCCATGAAAACAACCAAGAAGGAATCCAAGTTTGTATGGAACACTCGGTTCATCAGTGCCATGAAAACTACAGGTGTGTTTGTGAGACCGAACGACATAACCAAGTACTCGTATAGACCATACCTACTCTGGAAGGCTACGAGAGGTATATCAAATGGTATAATGTGCAAATGATGATAACCAGACCTCAACTCATTCTTCAAGAACACCCGGGCTCCTCATAGCTGATCAAATAGATCATCAATCCTAGGCAAGGGATATTGATTCTTGACTACCAATTGGTTCAGCTTCCGATAATCCACACATTGTCTAAGGGTACTATCTCCCTTCTTCGCAAACAGGACTGGCGAACCCCAAGGATAATTAATGGGTCGGATGAAACCCTTAGCCTACAACTCCTCCAGCTATTTCTTGAGCTCCTACAACTATGGTGTAGCCATTCTATAAGGAGGAATGGAAACCGGTGTCGCCCTTAGCACAAGTTCAATAGAAAAGTCTACATCACACTCCGGAGGCAAACCTAAAAAGTCCTCTATAAAGACATCTCTAAAATGATCCACCACTGGAGGAAAGTCTAACTGTGAAGTCCCCTGGTCATCCAGATAAAGACTAGAAATTTGGGCTTTAACTGCTCCCAACCCATGATGCTCTGGACCCACTCTGATTGCCTGGACATCCCACTCTCCATTATGAAGGAAGGATCCACCCTCTCGTGATATGAAAACCACCCTACAGCGATAACAGTCGATGACTGCCTAGAAGGGAACTAGACATTCCATTCCAAGAATGACATCATAGCCTGTTATCTCTAGGACATAAAGATTCCAAATGAAGTTACACCCACCAACCTCAAGAGGGCACTCCATGCACTAACGTACAATAGATGTTCATGTCCCCAATAGAGTTTCTAGTGTCAAAACATCGATAGAGGAAAAGATACAGAGCCCAAGGCTCTCCAAAAAAGTATCAGATATAAAGTTATGCATATAACCAGTATCTAAAAGAGATGAAGATAAAACCGAGGCAACTAGGATTCTTCCACGAATAGTAGAGGGGCTGGGATCCAGTATTTGTTGGGTCTTCTCCACTAAAAAAGTTTTGCCAGCTCTGTGGCCCTATTTCCCTACTTGACTTTCCTAAATTGATCCACTCTATTGTCATTGGTGGCCTCGTGACTGACCACTGTGGCCGCGACCTCGACCTCATCTTGAACGGCTGGAAGAACTCCAGCTCCCAGACTGGTGTGAAACTGGCAGAGTTTCTCCTATTTGAGGAGTCATAGATGAACCCATATCACCAGATTTTTTTGAAAAGATCTGACAGAAACACTAAAGGTGTCCCAACTTGTCGTAAGATGAGAACTCCATTGTGTCTCTCTGTAACTATGGAATTGTATTCTTTCTTCTCCCGTACTGGTACCACAACACCTGGCTACTAGAAGATGCATCATGTCTACTCAGATCTCCCTGTTTAGTCCGCATGCGGTGCTTCCGTCTATCAGTCGGTGGAGCACTAACTCTAGATGTCGAGCCACCCTGTCTCAAAACCCCTAATTCCCTCAAAATATAATTCGTGAGCAGTGCCTTGTTAGCGATGAATGCGATGGAAGTAAACCTGAAGATATTCGCCTAAGATCGGATGACCTATCTGAGTCCATCCTCAAACTTCCTTGCCAGAAATAACCCATCTCCAACCAGGAAGGGTGTAAAATGTTTAAGCTCGATGAAACGAGAGGAGTACTCTATAACTGATAGAGTACCCTGCTCGAGGCTCATAAACTCCTGGGCTCGGTCGGCCCTCATGGTCTCCGGATAGAAGTATTCATAGAAGATGCACTGGAACTCCTCCCAAGACATGATCTACTGATGACCCACCTTTGAGATCACGTCCCACCATCTCTTGGAGGAATCTCATAGTATATAGGTAGAGAGATTGAATCTACTATCTAGAGGAATCTCTAGATTCTCAAAGATCGTCAGCACAGCATCAAGACAAGACTCTGCATCCTGAAGTCCTCTTTCCCGTGAGAAGGTGGGAGGATGTTGCTGTTGGAAACCCCACATAAAATCTGCCATCGACGGGGCAGGAGGCAGGGCTCCATGAAAGGTTTGCAGCATCCTCATGAAGCCTTCCCTAAACTGTGCATCAGCACTGGTAAAAGGTATTACAGCTGGTGCCAAGACTGGAACAACAGGAGGATCTTCAGGTGGTCCTTGATCAGCCATATCCGGTGTCTGATCACCGCCTGGCAACTGGCGTACAACTGGAGGATGTCTTGGTGGCATGACAATGCAAGTTCAAGAACACACCTTAGATCAGAATTATCATGGACTAAAAACAAGGAGTGTAAGAAGAGATAAAGAGGAAGAAAACACTCATGTTTTACAAAACATGACTACATGGCATGTGCACTCCCTACACGGTGTGTTCCCTAAAGTCATTCACATGGGGTTGTACCTTTCCCTAAACTGGTCGTGTAACACCCCAAACACACAGCGTGTTTTCAAAACACACGGCGTGTACTTGAATCCTCTTCCCCTTCCCGGGTCCTTCTACATGGTTAAGACACTTGTCTCTCCTAATAAAAGACTACATGGCATGTTGAAGGTAGAATGGCATGTACTGGACAGGCTTCACATGGCCCGTGTTGTTAGTGACATGGTCAGACACATGGCTTAACTACACGACGTGTTCCTGACGGGAACAGTGTGTATGGGAAATGATAAAATTGACCCGTGTTATTCGTGACATGGCCGGGTACTTTGGTCAGACTACACGGCGTGTTCAAGTGGGAGACATCATGTATAATAAGAGACTCCACCGACCCAGGTTGTTACCTAAATGGTCGGGTTCCTAGGATTATACTACACAGCGTGTTCAACATGGACACAACATGTTTCTACCAGACTTTTAAAATCCTGTGTCTCTGCCCACACGACCTACGACATGGTCAGAGACTACACAATGTGTACATTAAGTAAACAGAATGTAATTAAGAAAAACTGTATCTTCCCGAACAGAAGAACACATGGCGTGTACTTAACATTACATGACGTCTATTCTGGGTTTTTCCTAGACAGTAAGCCTGAGAAACTAGTCTAGAACCTATAAACCACTGAATCAAGCATTGAAAGTACCAAATTCCTATTCTTGAAGGCCCATACTACCCACAAACCAAATTTTGGCATCCTATTCATGTTATAAACAATAAAACAGTGCAATGATCCATCGAATCTCGGTCCATGAGGGCCCATAACACCTCAAGAACCAATGTTTGGTGTTCATCAAAACAATACCTTACACACAATTCCCTATCAAACAGTAGGTATTTCTGTCAAAGCATATATCACAACAACATGCATATTCCACACAACATCTATCAGTATAACATGCAATTGCTAATTCATCCTAGATGGCAAGGAAAGAATGCATGGCAAGTGATTTCTACCAAGTGCCTATATGATGCATGAGATGGAATACCCTCATCTCCTCAGGTTTCGACAGAAATAGAACCTCAATAACATCAATGGTAACGGCACAAAACATGTGAATCACCCAATGGTGAAATCAAATCAACTGTAAAATTGAAATCCAGAAAAATTGCAATAACGAGGTAGATTGGATTTTCCCTATGCACGGGTTAGCTACTCCCGGGAACAACTTATTACCAAGTACATATTCCATCCTATCCCGGGATAAGTCTCCAAAGAGTAAATCAAGAGAAAATAATCCCTCTGATACCACTTTGTAACATCCTGGTTCCAGAAACCACCTAGAGGCGCCCCATACTCGGTTGGTCACATGGCCTAAAGGGCATTTCCCCAGAGACCAGAGGCTGCCGACTAGTAGTGATGACCTTGGGTGTGATAGTGGAGAAACTATGATCTCATTAGCAGAGCACATAGCGTAAGTAACAACACACAATAGCAGAAATAGTAAGTATCCAACAATAGTAAACAGTGGAAGACTGATAAAGAAACAAATGAGGAAAAATATATGTAAATGATTCATGATACATATATGTCTAGGAAAGCATCCAAAAAAATCACAATTTTGAATATAGTAATAAACCAAAGTACAAAAAGAAAATATATGAGCAACTCCTCATCATCTCAAGCCTCGGCATGGTCCCATACTCTCCAGCTCCAATGCAATCATGTACCAGAAGTCAAAGGGCACTTTCCCTTGTCTACATGTGCAGCAATATAATCTGTTTGGGCCCAAAAGCATGGCCCAAATAGGGTGTGAGAATAAATCCCAATAGGTAGCCACCCGAAGATCTTTGCCTAATAGTCAGTGAGTATATGGATGGTAAAAGTACAAAAAGCAGTAGACAAGGTAAGCACAAAGCAGTAAACAACCCACAGTTTTAAGCATTCAAAATACCACACAACATGTAGCATCAAAACAAATAACACAACAGCTAACCCTCTGAGAAGTACACGCAGCCTATCCCCTCTGGTCCTACCTATCAAGTACAAGAAACCCTCTGGGCAGCACACATAGTCTCACCCCTCTAGTTTAGCTAATGTATAGACTCTCTGAGGAAGCCCTCACCTTCAATTCCCACTATAGTCTCGTATCATACTAAAGGAACTCTGGGGAATCAATCAACGTTAATTCCCCATGTGGCCCGTGTTGAGGAACTACAGACACACTGGGGAATCACTCAACATCAATTCCCCATGTGGTCTCATATCATATAATTATAAAGACACTCTAGAGAATCCCTCAATGCCAATTATCCATATGGTCTATACACTAGGTTCTCAAAGACCTAATTAATTCAAGAAAGAATAGAATCGCATAACGGACAAAGTAAACCTCAAGAACTACTTGGTTAGTATCCTATAGCATAACTACATATCAGAGAAACAGTCACGCCATCTTATAATACTAGGCATGGAAAAGTAAATTGCTGCCTAACATGAAAAACTAGACCCAAGGGTCAAATACAGGCAGAACAGTCCTGGGAAACACATCTGAAGCACATCAAAATTCTCTATTCACAAACAATAAACTCTACTTAGGAATACAATCAATGTAGGGAAACAATAGGGCTAAAAAGGTAAACGCGCAATACCCCGTTCAAGGGTATTGGGAAAATTTGCACATAAGACTCAAAAAATTACTACAGAAAGGCAAAAACCACCTACCATGGGGTTATTAGATCAATATACATGAAACTCAAAACTTGAATCTCTTTATAATGTTATAGACCTACAAAAATGAATAAAACGTTCAACCCACAATAACATAGAAAAAAAGGAAAATTTGGAAAATGATGCTCTAGAAGAAGAGAGAACTGACTGATGTGATTCTAACGCAACCGACGGAGTTCGATTTGGAGGATGAACGGAGGCTCGGGGCTTCATTGAAGATCTACGGCCGTATGGGTTCTCTCAGATGAATAAGACCTAAATGAAGATGGTTATGTCAGTTAGATGCGACCCTAGTGCGTTTAATGAAAAAAAACAAAATACATGGCATGTACTTTTGGAGTACACTGCATGTTCTTACTATTTCCGTACTCCGCTTTAGGCGGCCTCCACATCACCCCACACGACCATGTGTGTGGCTATGACACGACCAGCACACAACCACCTGCAGTAATGAAGTACATGGTGTGTACTTATAAAGTACACGACATGTACTTGAAAATTTTTCAGAAACTCCACTTTTCTCAAAAACACCCGAAAAACAAAAAACATACCTGAATAGAAGATCTGGGTTCTTACATGGTCATTCCAAATGACACTAAGAAATAGTTCAAGATAATCACACACTTAGTGTATCCACAATTTCAGTAAAATTAAAGTAATGAATTTAACACTTTTGGATTAATGAAATTTATTTAGTTTTGTTGACCACAATAATTTAATCGCAGGTTATTCAAAAGTATATGTGAATTAAATGACAAATAATAAATATTAATTTAAAATTTTAGTTAATATAACATTTATTATATTTTTCATATATTAATTCAATGACATTTATTTATTAAATAGTCATTATTTGATGATCAGTAAATGATGATGAAGGAAAGAAGAGACAGATTAATAGTTCAATTAGAAGGAAAAAATTTAATTTATTTATATTATTTATGTGTTTCACATGTCAATAAATTAATAATATTATTATTATTATCAATTTATATGGGGTTAACTAAAAATATTTTAAATTATTAGGGGTTTTTGTGTGATTTTAAAGCTGTAAATATTCCATAATAATTACTAATTATATCTCTTTACTAAGTCACTTATGGTGTGAACAACCGATAGAAAGAGACATTCTCAAGACCTAGAGTGTATTTTCTCTTCCTCCTATCTCATAATTTTGAGAGAAAATCAATATTTATTCCACTATAAACTAGAATACTTATATTATCAACCACAAACAACACAACCGATTAGGATCAAACATGCTAACACCTAGTGATTCTACTATTTCATTCAAAGGTTAAGGTTCATGTGTGGATCAACATGAGAGTGATCATACAATTGGATCTTATATCACAATGATAGTATAATGATATATAGTCATCCAAATATTCTATGAAAGTGAAATTAAAATTTGAGGTAATTACATATCTTCTCATAAATTTATTATAAATTATATGTGATGATCATCCTATTCATATTCAGGAATTTTAATCTATTCATGTAATCTATTATTTTCATTGTACATGTTATTTTGATCATGTGAAGAAATTATCAATTGTTATTTCTGACTAAAATTTTATTTGTTCGTACCTTTGAAGGATACTTATAATACACCTAGAACCTATACGAATTTGGGTGTGCGAAATTTATTTTGTTAAGTATTTTCACAATGAGGCATTATAGGTGTCAAGATGCATAAATTGATCAAAAATTCAATATTTTACATTTTTAGGTATCCACTTTAAAAATCATCCCTACAAAAGGATAATTTTTATTGAAAATAGAAGAGTTAGTTAAGGGTTGTTCACCTTTAGAATAGGTAATCCCAATTTTCGATAATGTTCAATTGATCAAGGATTAATGAGAAAACACATATTATAAAGGGATGTGAAATTGTGAATTGGATCATGTAACTTTTTAATGAACCATTAATATCTTTAAAAGGAAACTAAGTTAATAATTATGAATAATAATGATAAATGTGAAGTTGGTTCACATGGACATGGAGATTCTATTGGGGAAAAAAGAAAGACACCAAGAAAGTGAGTGTTTAATTATAAAGGACCCACATTTGGAGATTGAGGTTATGACTATAATTATATTTTATATTTCTTTATACTTAGATAAATCTGTATCCACTTAAACCATTTCTTATGAAGGATAAGTCGAAATTCATTGGATTTTTTCACTATGGTTTTCAATGATTTTTTATTACAAAATTGATTTTTATCAGAGTTTGGTTGAAAAAATATTTCATTCAATTTTCATAAAAGTAATTTGTTATTGAATTATTTATTATAAATAGTAATTATTAAAACTATTTCTTAGGAAGTAATTTAAATAGGTATTTAGGTGGTAGGGAATATTTTTTAAAGTGAAAATATTCCACTTTAATATATATGTATATATATATATATGATAATTTCATAATAAAAATCAAAACAAATTTTTCTTTAGTGTAAGGAATTATAAAATTTAGTTGAATATAAATACTTGACATATATATCATTATGATATTTTCTTAACAATCCCAAATTGTAAATTTATATCCTTCTAAAATCATATTTTTGAAATTCCATTTCATTAAAATTTAATGTGAAATATTATATTTATTTACAAAATCAATATTTTTTATTTTACCATGAAATATTATTATAATACCTAGTATTTTTGTGTCAAAGACATAAATTTTTTAGCATTTATGTGAATTTTTTTTTCACACAAAAAATTAGTGGATTTCAAGATACATATGTAATGAGTGAATATGGTGGTCATAAACATGTTTCTAGGTATAACCCCTAAGTCATGTTATATTCAATTTTAACACCAAAGACACTATAATATAGTAGGAAGGGATAATAATATGACCCCATAAAAAGATAATCTAATTATTCAAAATTTCCTAATGCATCGGAGGATATATAATTCTATTCCCACCCATCATGTAAATTTTTTATAAATCATTAAAATCAATAAAAAAAATATGTAGACATATAACATAAATCATTCATAATAGCTAACAACTTTTTAGGGTAAACCAATAATTAAAGAAAGATTGTGTCATAATATTGAATCACTGATAAAATAAATATGATAACTAAAATATATATAATACATAAATAATAAAGATTAGAAAGTATGAGTAGAAAAGGGTTATATATAATAATATTTATGTTTATTTTTTAACCTCTAATTTCATAAAATGTTTGTGAATATGTTATAAAATTATATAATAATATCTTAATATTTTCAATAATAAATGAAATTTTTTATTGCATTACTGTACCCTTTAATCCCTTTCCTTAATTTCAACCTTCTTGAAGAACAAAACAACTAACCCTCAGAATATTATTTAAATATGGAATGATATTTTAACATATTTTTCATCATATAACTAAAAGGTATCAAGAAGTTTATAGTGAAGATAAATGTGTGGAATGTTTTATATTTTTATGTAAGATTCAGGGATACTTCCTTATAATTTTGATGTAAGTGAATTGTTAATTGGTAATCGTAGTAAAGTTAAGTATATTAAAGGGTTAAGGGATAAATTTCTGTTTCAATATGAATGTGCAATTATCAATCTAAAAAACATTATATATGATATAAAAAGATATTAAAATAATAAATATTAATTATATATATTTTAATTATGTTCTATAATAATTTTACCATATTTCACTAATCATCATTGTATTTTAATATTTATTGAAAATAAAATATTTACTTTTTTTCATCAATTAAATGAATTATTTTAATTTATTTAATATATTATATATAATTTAACTATTAATTATGAATATTTGAATACTTAATTTTAAATATTTCATTTGTTAAAAAATAGTGAAATGAGATAAAAACATTTTATAACTATTTAATATAATACTTATTCTTTAAAAATAATTAATTAAAAATGTTTGAATTTCTCATCATAAAATCCCCAATATAATCTATTTATGGTCTACAGGAAAGGTTAAAAATTACCCAACTTGAGAATATTTAATTTTTTACTGAGGAAGGCCACCATATTACCTCATAAATTACTCTCTATATGTTATTGGATGCCAAAAAGTAGTGTTTTTATTTCTATACACTTGTGGATATTATGTCTTCCATAAAATTCATAACATGAATAATAAATTAAAATAAAAAATATTACATTTATATGATTTCAATTCAAGAAATAAAAACAATATATACAATACCACAGTCCAGAATTAACTAATTTTCTATAAGACTCAAACCAAAACTCAGAGTAAAATTACTAATAGATTAACTAAAATTATAAATTAAAATCAAAATTGAATGCAACTAACCATACATAATAATCTATTATTATTATTGACATGAACCTATAATAATATAATGATTGATAGTCTACCCATTCACATTAGTTTTCACACCATGGGAATGGGAAGGGGTAAGTTTATTGAACCTATAGGTGTACCCCGTTGTAATCAACTCCTTTAAGTAAAAGTGAATTGTATAGATGCATGTGAAATTGAAATGTTGTGTTATAATTCACCCAAAAAAATTAAAATATATAGAAACTTTAAAAATTGTAACTCAAATATGTCTCATTTTATTTAAAAATTCACACTACCCAAACAACAGCCAAATAAAAAAAACCACATACCAAATTCTTAATGCAAAATTGTGACCATTGTACTAATTATAATCCCAAAAACAAAATTTGATAACCATATACACCAATTCCAACCACTAATTTGATTCCAAAATATTTCATTGTCTTGTTACTAGCCACCAATTACCTAACCCCATTTATCATGGTAAATCACAATCCTCGCAAGTTAAACAACATGGGAAAAATGTGTGACCAGTCATTTCAATGAAATTATCAAGTAATAAAGGAATTAAAATAGAAAATAAATTAATTTCAGTTATTAAACAATATATATAAGAATAACTCTTTAAATAAAATAATAATGTATCCCAAAAATTCTCAACTATCAAAATGAAATAAAATGAAGTCACTCTCCTTCTGCATAATAGTCTCCGAACATATATGAAACAAATAATAAAAAATAAAAAACAAGAGTAATCCAACACAAACATTTCACTAATTACATATAATCAATAATTTATATAATTTAGATTGTCTAGTAAATACAGGTGGACTCTATTTCTCCACTAAAATGAATCATATGGTGATATAATAAAGAAGTTATTTCATTTAACCCCATATAAGATAACCATATCCTTATATTAGAATGGTATAAAATAAGTCTCTCATGATAACCTCGTCTCTATCTCTTATTAGTCTTATTAACCATAATACCATATCTACAACATCGATATAATTTTCCCCACTAAACATGAGGATGAAGAAAAATTCTAAGAAAAAAATATTTAGGAATCTCATTGACCAAATAAAATAAAATTAAAATTGTTTCCATACCTAATATAAAAAAAATCAAGGTAACACTATAACCCACCTAAATATTTAATGTGACCAATTATTCTATTCATAGGTATAAAATCATAATATATCAACTACCCTCTTTCATAATGAAGAAACCATCATGAAAAACATATAGGGGACAAACTTGATCCTCTAAACCATGGAAAAGAGGAAACTAAAATTCATATGGTTAACACATCTTTAATTAATATCATTTTTCAATCATCCCATAAATTCCACATTGAGCTCCAAAAATTTCTCTAACTGATCAAGGAAAAATAACACCCAATACTCTCTAATAATATTGAGATAATCCATTCATCTACCCAATGATGCAACCAAAATATTTCATGAAGGAATATTCATTGAATTAATCTAAGAAAAAACTAAATTCAAATTATAAAATAAAATCCATTGGGGGATGAAAATTATTTTAATGCATTGCAATCTTTTTTTGAAAAATAATTTTATAACCAAACATGCTTCAAACCAAAACTTCTCTTTTTGGAAATGGCCTGTCAAACCAAACACTCACTCATGTCACATTTTTATGCATATAATAAAATAAAGAATGATATTTTTACATTATCTATGAAATTATATTTTTACATTAAAGAGGAAATAGACAAAAAATATATTTATATTTAAATCCTTATATATTATTTTTTAAATGTAATTAATTATAAAAAAATTATTCAAAATCGTATCTCATTTATGTTTTGGAAAACAACCCAAACATAAATTAAAAAAAATAAATTATTTTTATCAATTAGATATATTTTAAAATCCAAACACACTTTAAAAATATATTTCAATTTGACCATATTTCAAATCATTTAAACTAACAATAAACAAATAAATATTCAAAATTTCACTTTTATAAAATTAATTTAACCAAATATAATAATAATAATATAATGAAAAACTTATATATATTCCCAAAATAAATACAATAATTATCAATGATACACTATCTATAATGTCAATAAAATTCCCATAATCAAATTTTTTGATAACTAATGAACCATTTTCCCTTGATTTTATATTCCATTAATGTCATTAAAGAAGGACCAAGGCTAGAACCATTTTAAAAACATGTGGCTCAATAAAATATATGATATCCATCACCATGAAATCATTATAATAATAATATTAAAAATTATATTCCAAAATAATATTCCAAAATATTATGAAACTAATTATTAAAAACTCCATCTAAAATTCAAAATTTAAAATAAATAGAATAAAATAAACATTTACATCTCTGATTCAACTAAATTACATCAATATCATCACCATATTTTTCAAAAACCTATTACAAAAAAGTTAATATATAACATGACCAAAAAATTGTGTGAAATCAAAAATATTAAAGAACCAAAAAGTAAAACTCAATGAGTGGTTTAATGGGAGAAATTTATCATTAAATAATAAGAATTTTACTTTCAAGGTCCTCCTTTTTCTATTGCATGAAAACCCCCTCTTGATCAATTGTAATTTTTTATGCCTTATTCAAACATTCACCTCTAATTCCATAAATTATAAAACCTAAAATTATGAAAAATTGAGTGCAAGATGAATTAATAATGAAGAAAAATTAGTCACCTTTATATAGACCAATAAACCAACAAAAATCAACCATATTACATAGAAAATAAATGAGAAAAAGTAATTTGGAGGAGACAAATTATAGTGTGGTGGAATGACCAATTATAATTTACCCTAACTATAAAATGGAGTGGGATTACTATTAACATAAATGGGTATCATTGGAATCTTGGTGACCCCCACTAGATTTAGGACACTCTTTTTCACAACCCAATCCACTAAGGGCCCTCCAAGGTAAGTGTTAAGTCATTTGAGACTCCCCAATACTGACTCTAATAGGCTATGTATAGGTTACTAGCATTAGGAAGGCATAAAAACCAATGGAATTCATCCCCCAAAACATAATGTTGTTAAAAATACAACAATATAATAATATTACCCCAAACATGGAGGATATAAAAGTCAATAAAGAATGTAAAATATTCCTAAGTACCTATCAATCGAATTGGAGAAGAAATCTTCCATATAATTCCATCTCTAATCTAAACAATGATATATCATGGATACTACCATCTCCACTAGGATCTAACTCTATATTACCATGTCTAAATGGTCACTAATCTATATTCTATCTACACAACTACAATATTTTTGATCCCAAGGTCCATGTAGCAATGAGCCTAAATATAACTTGTAGTATTCCCCAAAAAACAAAAGGGTCACAAGGCTGAATGTTATTAAAAAAATAAAGATGAATAATTTGACTACCCAACACAACCCATGTTAATTAAACACGATAAAATAAATCACCAAATAGACTCAAAATAAATGGCCACCCTACCCAAGATAGAGACTAGGGTCGACTATAATGAATCACTCCACCAAAACAATGAGACACACATAAATCATCATTATCCTTATTTAAATACACCTCCTTACACAATGTTCACCATGCAAGACAAATTTGATTGGTCTGAAAAGGTTAAACTCCTCACAATGCCATCAGTGCACCCTAGAAAAATCTGATGAGATCCCCAACCAATAATTATACTCCCATAAATAAACCACATCGTATTCACTAGAACTATTGTCTACATTCAAGGTGAGTAACAAGGAATATCATCAAACTGTTGTTCCTTTAATGAGGCCTTTTACTACAATGATCTCAGCACAGTACCCATCTGATAGATCCCATTTCTATTATCATATCCAAGAGGATTTTACGCTTTAAGCCACCAAAAGGAATAATTCATCATAGAAAACCAATGGATATATAATCCTCTAAGAAACTTTATAATATGATAATCGAGTGTCTTAGATACTTGATGGGGTTTAATGAAAATAATTTTTAAAAGAGTAAACATTCCCATAACTCACATCTCTATAAAATAGTACACATTGAGAAAGAACCAAATAACCTCGTGATCCTAAAATATTTATATTCACAAACCATACATGAATGTAAACCATCACTATCACCAATCCATGTAAAAATGAATCTATCATGGGAGACCCATTCCTAACTAGTATATGCAACTTGTTCAATGGATATTAACCTTAGAAACTGATATTTATCTATCAAACATCTACTACTAAACTAAACCAACATTATGATTTTGTTATGGATCCCACACAATGACAATGAGAAAGATCAATTATGAATGGAACAATCAATATACATGAAGGAATATTTTATTCCTCGTGATAGGGGATCCAAGAGAATATCTCATATAATAGATAACCCACATCATGCCTAGTAAAGGGGTGTCTCCTCCATCAATCGGGAGGGTTACTCACCCCACGACCAAGAATGAAAGCTCATGGAAGGTATCCATGTCCATATACCACACTTTAACCACAACTTAAGCATCATACTTCATAGTTTGATAAAGATAAATATCTATTTAGTTTTACAATTTTGTATTATCTCACTAGATCAGAACTCAATATGAATCATTAGAGAAGGGTATAAACTATCAAATAAAGATTGGACAAAAAGATCTTCATGAAAAAAGAGTGAGTGTCCAACTTCTCTATTCTATAAATCTAGGATACCTACCCCAATACAAGCTTCATGGTGCATAGGATATGTTTATTTCCTCTAATAGTCAAATTTACATAGAGACCCATCAAACTATGCTACGAAAAATAGAGTACTCATCACGCCTAGTCAAATACTAGATTTCATGTCCCTTCATCCATTTAGGAATCTATAACCCATAATAACTTTAATAAGGGTATTATCCTATATGAACATTCGAGGACTTTAAAACATGAAATCAGATCATTCCATGAGAAGTCTGTAGCTCTCACAACTACTCTACTCAATCTCTAATATCCAATCATTATCACTAAAATATTAGAAACTCCAACAAGAATTGAATCATCACACCAATAACATAGAAGGAAAATATAGTCCCAACACCACATTATATATTAAAAGATACATGTAATGGTATGATAATTGGTTTAAAACCATCACTAGGGAAATAAGTTTCACAAATCCCAGTAAAAAGGTCCATATATAGTGTGTACATTGAGTACACAATGTATCCACCCATAGCCTCCCTTTCGAAAGGCCATCAGAGAAACTCGGTGTGTACTTATCATGTAAATGGGGTGTCCCTCTTATACATGTGGTGTGGGGGTACATAGTTACCTAGTCTTGTACCCCATCCCAAGTTGTGTTGTGTCACCGAGCATGGAATATACAAGTACACACCCATATGTTGAACAATAGTGTTCTAAAGTGAACATGGATAGACCCTATACCATATGTCCATGGGTCCCACAAAGAGTGTACATCACACAAACACATTTTCTAGACCATATATCTAAACTAATATTAAGAATGGAGACACATCACATGTGTTTGTGATACCACACATTGTGTATTCATAAATTCAAGATATAGACCACAATGTGATCTTCCCAAATCTGTGCTGAACACCTGTTTTCAAGTCAAGGAAAAATGGAAAATGAAAATATTCATTCTAATATCCAAAATGAAAGACAATAAAATAGAAAATAAAAATTCTGAAAAATCTTTTATAACGAGTCTTACCACTTGGTGGATAATTGGAGCTTTACAAATGTGCATTTCTAATTCGTGATCCATGATCACTACATCATGATCCGCACTTTTATCATCCCCTAATAATGGTTCCACACTCAAAAGAATCAAATTGTCTTGAAATAATCCGAGGAAGATGAGAAGGTTAGAATACATATATTCACATATGGAGATTGGGGAGAGGATTTGGATTAATTAAAACCCTATTTAATTAAAATAGATAATCCATTAAATAGGCCCAACCCATACCAAAATCCTGAATGGTTATTATACCTGAGCTAGCTAAAAACCCTCATTCTAGAAATATTTGTGATTTTTTAATTCCAGTTGGGATATCCATTTAGGATATATTAGCATTCAAACATGTGGAATATAATTATTATTAATTTAATAAATGTTAAATACACATTATAAATTCATAGACATAGAATCCCACCAAACCTAATAAATTATATATTACAGAGTCAGTTGAACCATTAATAAATTTACATGAGGTCATTTGAAAGGTATAAATTATGTTTTCACCCTTTTAAAGGGTTTGGCGCTCTGAAATAAAAAATAATCTAGGTATTCTTTTTAGGAAGACACGGATCATTACATTTTCACCACTTTAAGAATTTTAGTCCTCTAAAAGGATCAACTGTGGTGATTATCTAATAATCCACCGAGATAACATCTTATGAGTTATTAGAACACTATTTTATGATATCTTCGAGCTTTGGAAGTCATCTCTTATAGGTATCCCCAACAGATCCCACTCAGGAATGCATATCATCCATAAAAATTGATATGTCATGCCGTATGGAAGATTTCCTTTCCTCTATCTCAACTAACCATGACCCATCATTTGGGGAAGGTTAAAACCCATGAACAATATTAAATTCATATAATCACTATGGATTCTACCTCAAAAACGTTTACCTTCCTACAATGGTGGCTCCTAATAAACCCACCATGTTATAATACTTTGAACAAAAGGAATCTTTCAGATATAGTTTGTTCAAGCCTCTCTCTGAGGGAGTCTCACTCCCCGCCTTAAAAGGGTTAGCCCTAAAACTATATTTTAGAGATAATAAAAACATTCCAAGGTCCTCCCTTGGAAATCTCAATGGAAGAACCACACCACAAATCTATTGTGACACTCATATAAATAATGACCAAGAATACCCACATTGATTGTAACAATTTTAGGGAACTAGGGTAACATAAATTCCCACATACTGACCTCATGAGAAGTAATATGGATTCCATGAATACACCAAGGTTCCCTTCCTAGTCCCCTGCCACTCGAAAATAAGTGATATGTTCACTCTGAAACTCAATTTCAATGCCTACATACCTCTAAATTCTTATAATCAATCTTTCAAAGCTAAAATTCATACTCACATCCATAGAGAGGAAGAAATGGAAATTCACAAAAATTTATATTACATCACAAAAGTGTAAAAAAAAAGGAATCTAGTTGTTAGAAAACCTGATACTTGAATTTACTGAACATTCATAGTCTCACACACATCCATTCAAGTATATAAATGGACCTAGTGGTAATATAATCATATGTTTCTATTATTATAGCTCTATTCATTAAAAATAGAAAATTGAAGCATATATAAGCCTCCCATTAATCCTCTCATAACCTCTTGATGTATTTTTGAGAAAAAACGTAGATTTCGATTCATTTATCACATCGAGAACACCTTCAAGGATAGAAAGATATCCCCTTTCTAAACATTTGATGGTATGATCATCTAAAAACTATATCATATGAATCCAAACTCAATATCATATAAAAACATTTATTGAATCCACAAAGGTTTGGTCTCTCTCCCCACTTAGGTCTCACTCAAAAATGATTGAAACTCATCTTATCATCAAAGTAACCAAGACTCCTAACAAAACCACTTGAATACCAAGTCTTGATCTAAGGGTGGTTGTTCATCACTATTATAATACTACTTAGTCTTACCAAGATATTCCAGATTCTCAAGGGATCTCACTTCCCAAAAAACCTCTTTTCATCGACTAAAAAAAAATTAATCTTTCACTTCCATGAGGCACCTTTGGAACAATGAACTATTCTATAGTGACTATGGGGAGTCCTGGTACCTATATAGATAATGAAAAAATGATATAAAGAAGATTGTATTGGTGAAAACAAACACATTCACCCCAATAAGGGTCGTAAAACACGACTATTTTATCTCACTCTTTGACTGGTTATCCCATCCAAAAATTGTACTATGACTCAATCATCATAGATATCATTGTTCCACTTTCTACTATTTATGAGATATGTTATTGGAACAAATAATCTCATACATGAATTAATGGAATTCCCTTCTATGTAGGGTTACCTATACTATAATATATATCATCATACTCATCACTTTCTATTTAAATAGCCTATTAGGTGACATCAACCAAAATAATGGATCATCCTAAAAAATTATCTTGGTTAGGATATCACAACAAAAAATCATGATATTCTAAAATCTCCTCAATCACAGTTCTATTATCATGTACCCACACCTCACCAAGTGTCTATATACTAAATAAAGTGTTACCAATCTCAATAGTGGGGTATTAGCATCACGTCGAACCACCATCGTAGGAGGATATTCTACCAGTCTTAGGGGGGGATCTTACTCCTCTGTTGTATTGGTTATTGCACCTCATTTGGACGGAGGGATAAACTATCAAATGCATGAAAATTTAGGGGAAACCTACCCCTCTCATGGGGGACCCACTCTCCATAGATTATAGTCATGGCCCATGTATCCATGAGGTAGTACTGAATCACTTGAAGGAAATAACCACACCACATATATTTATGTACACTAGCCTCTAAAAAATGAGAATCACTCCCTATCCAATAGGTGGATACTTATCCCATCTGTGTATCGGGTATCCACTCTTTATTGAGTTCAATGGGATACAAAACTCATTCTTGAGTGAAGTGGATATGCCCCATGAATGGTATATACAACCCCAATATCTATGGGGTATACTGTAGGGTCTTGAAAATTCCACAAGGGATAAATCCAATTACCCCAAGACTTGGGAAAGGATGGAGCCGGTCAGTATACCGGCTTCCAGCAACAGTACGTGGCTGGTTCAGCGAACTGAAATTCCGCGGACTAGCGTCATCCATGAAGCGGAGGCGGGGCTCCTCCGTGAGTGCGAAGAAGGATGAACGACATGCCGATCCACCACCGTGAACTGCACCAACCGGCCAATGTCGTGTGCACCATCATTCGCAAAATGGAGGTGGAAGCCGTATGCGGCCACGAACGCCGTCGCAAACTGAGGTGGAAGACGTATGCGGCCGCAATCCTCATCGTTCATGGAATAGAGATGGAGTGGTGCACAGCAACATAGAAATTCCACGAATCTTGGATTCAAAAATACATGGTTGACTGAGTCATCCGCGGGTGGGGGATTCCTTCATGGGTTCCACAAAAAGTGTCATGCGCCAATCGATATATCCTCTTAGTGACTCAAAAAATAGTCATAGAGGGGCACCAAAAATAAAAGATAGGAAGGACGGGTGAAAACCTGTGGGGAGACGCTGGAGAAAACGCTCCCAGAGTTAATGTTCCACAACCATCCATAGACCCCATATCGTCCACAGATGCACTCTTCGGCATAGAGTAGAAACCAAACCATGAACCACATGTCGTCATTTCCTTCACTGATTGTTCCCCCACGGCCACCCCCTCTGCGGACCAATGTCATTCACGAAATGGAGGTCGTAACCCCTCTTCTAGAGCAAAGTAGGATGGGCGCCAACCCCTTTGCAGATGCCCTTCACGGAAATTTCCTTTGCGGCCATCTCATACGCGGACACCCTTCGTGGATGGCCATCTCCTCCGCAGACATCCGTCGCGGAGAGCCTTTTTAACGGCCTAGTCCCTCTGCGGCCACCCCCCTCTGCGGACCAGCATCGTTCATGAAATGGAGGTGGGAACCCCTCCGCGGGCTCGAAGTAGGACGAGCGCCAGCCCCTTTGCATACACCCTTCACGGACAACCACTCCGCGTACGTCTCCTCCATGGGTACCTCTTTTGCGGCCTGCACCCTTCACGGACGACCATCTCCTCGGTGGCCATCCTTCGCGGACGACCTCCTTTGCGACTTAGTCCTTTGTGGCCTGCTCCCTCGTGGAAAGCACCTCCATGGACACATTTTTCAGACAACCAAACAGGGAAACACATGCGGCCAGTCCTTTGCAGATGGCTCCTCCGTGGCTAGTCCCTCGCGGTCGGCTCCTCGTGGCCATCTCCCATGGAAAATGGGGAGTCACACTGTGAAATTTTCGGGCCGGGTAAACAGAATTTAACATTTCACCCTTGAGTCACCCCAACATTCGTCCTATACATTCCATGAGTCGAGCTACTCCTCATGACTCTCCTATAACCCCATTTCCTAGATCCTTTTGCTAGGTTCATCCAGAAAGGGCCTCCCTTGCGTAAGTCCCACACCAACCATTGCTAGGAATCTTATACCTAGTCATCTAGACCACATGAAATTAAACTGTATGGACCTCGTCCTATCCATATGATGTTAAACTATATGGAAATAGTCCCTACAACATGACATTAAACTGTGATGTTATTCATCCTGACCACATTACATTAAACTGTATGGCCCTCCTCCGAACCACATGACATTAAACTGTATGGACCTCATCCTATCCATATGACATTAAACTATATGGAAATAGTCCTCTCTACATGACTATAAACTGTATTTCTCCCTATTGTCCAAACATAGGATGCCTCTTGCTCCATACAAGAGATTCCTTATGATCCAAGCATAAGACACCTAATTCCATGATTACAGTGGTGTAATTTCAAGAGCGTTGTAATCCGTTCAAACATTCCATCACTCTGCCTCGCACTTTTCATGTCCTTTGTTTGGATCTTCATACTCTTCCATGTCTGAAGGGACCCCCTAATGGCCTGGTCCCATGCCATATTAGCTCACCTACCATCCTGGGCCAACGCCCCAGAATACGTTTGACAACACTTTGAGTCAGGTCCTGTGTTTCGAACATGGTCAGCAGTCGACCCTCATTTGTTTGTCCCCATTTTAGGCTAACACAATATGGATGTTGGGTTTCGAACACGGTCAATATTTATCCTCCATCTCCATTCCACCCTCATTGTGTTCCGAATCTTGGGAATGTAATTCACACTTTTAAACTCCCTTGGTTTGGATTGATTCTAGCGCCCATGGCGTTATCCCACTTGTGCACTTGCGCATAGGTGTAGAATCTTATGCCTCAACCCACCAGTGGGTTGGGATGCCCTCATGGCCAGACATGAGGAAGACACTATGAGAATCCACCTTGGAGTAAGCCCTGACTTTAGGGGAATCCACCTCGGAGTAATCCCCGGCTTTATGGGACGCCTCTATGCATAATCCTCACTCCACTTCCCACGGACGCGCCTTTCGCGATGTGATCATCTGGTCCCTGCTACCTCTTGTTTCTCACACTGAGCATGACTCACATGGGCTTAGAGTAAGCATCGACCATGACATCCTCTTATGGGCCTCCTCAGAGTGTAAGCCCCAATCCTTTACTATGGGCCTCTTCAGAGTGTATTCCCCAATCCATTACTATGGGCCTCCTCAGAGTGTAAGCCCCAATCCTTTACTACGGGACTCCTTAGAGTGTAAGCCGTAATCCATTACTATGGGCCTCCTCAGAGTGTAAGCCCCAAGATAATGCGAACTACGAGGACTTTGATTCTCTACCATAGGGATACGTAGGAAGCCTCCATGAGGTTCATGCCTGATCGCCATCAGACCCCCGGGGCCACATTCACACCGGTTCTCCGACACTCTTATTCAAACTACATGGACTTTGATCCATGTCTCCTAGGCAGGGTACGTAGGAAGCCTCCCTGAGGTTCAATCCCACCAACCGGTCGATCCGACTATCCTCACGTTGGTTCACCGCGCCACACCTAGTGCCGCCCCAATGAGTCTAGACTCCTCGGGGTCATTAATCCAATGAGGGATGGTAAACCTCGGGCATTAATGATTCTGAACCCCTGTGTCCAGCTGACCATTTCCAACCAAGAGAAATATGTGGATACTAGGATTGGGTATATACCAAATATTCCTGAACATATGAACACATCTTAAATCTATAAGAGAGTCCCGGAACAGGTAGCAATTCCCTCCCCCCCAAAAGGGTTCTATGAGCCCGACTTCCCATCCTCTCGACCAATGTGAGTTCTTAAGCGTCGCTGGTCAAACCACCTAGTGAATGCCTGCCTTTGGAAAGTGGGGTCCATGCATTACTAGATATGGAACTGTTTGGCGTTTCGAGGAGAAAAATGTGCATCTGATATGAGTGATTAAGCAGAACCCAACCATCCCTAATAAACTGTCGGGTAGCGCATGTTTCTCCCCAACGACACTATCGTGCTCCGTGAGATATATACAAAACTCCATGATCTCTTATAAGATAATCATTCCTCGCTAGAAGGAACCACAAATCTGGGAGTACCGACCCCAGTGGAGAATCTTGAACCCCTTATGAGCACTTTAAACTAGGGAATTTCTAATCTCTATAAATAGAGGATACCTCTCCCCATGAAGTGTTTATGGGGATAATTATCCCTATCTAAATAAGGAATAAACTATTATAAAATTTTGAGAGATGTCCACCCATAAATTCCACATCTCTAAAATTAGTCACGGGGATCTCATCAGTCACAAAAAAAATTTGTCACGCCTCTATATAATTCATTTCCATGATGGAATTCAAAATCCTTCTTACATATCACCTACATATCAATTGGATTTAATGACATTATATTAAAAAATAAATAGATAGTTATATTATGCATGGACGTAAAAAATTGTATCCTACAACCAATGTTATAATCACCCAATTTGGTCACCAAGATTATCAGATTCATTGCATAGGAATATTTCAGCTTCCACCACCTTTCTGGGTTACTTATTCTGAAAACAAATAAATAAAAGAATTATATCCCCACAAGTGCTGAAGAAAAAAAATGGGACACCTATATACAAACACCATCCCTAATATAGAACCAACTCTAATACCAATATATCATGACTTCAATCAAAAGGTCCCCACCTTGGTCAGTGGTAAGAAAATTCTAATACCCTAGGTTCACATAAAATAGGCATGGGTCTTATGAATAGAACCAAGAAGGAATAAATAAAATGGGATTATTTATCCTAAACATCCTTTAGTAAGAATATCCTGTAATCCAACAAGATAACCCCCAACATATAAGATATACAAGCCTATATAGAAATTTAAATATGTATGTGTAACACTCAAGATGTAGGGAGAAGAAATATTCAGTTACATTCCATCTTCAATTATAACTATCTTATCTCCTAAATATTTCCATCTCCACGAATCACTAGATTCATAGTATCATGTCAAAAATGTCAACAATTTGTACGTCGTCTACACAAACACAACATTTTTGGGCTTGAGGCCTCTAAAGCATAGGTAATAAATATTCCCTATAGGACTCCCTATACATTAATGGCTGATAGGTTCATGAGTTAGAACATGAAGGAATATGAATTGTACATCCTCCCAATAAAACCTAAGAGTACTCATGTCGGGAAAAAACATCACCCAAAACCCCCAAACTCAAAGGACACCCGACTTGGGAGGGAGAAAGTGGTTAAAATAAATGATTCTCTCAACCAAAACATTGTGAAACCATGAATATATAACTCACCTCAAGGGAGAATACCTCCCTACTCAATGTTTTCCAAGAAAAACTAGTTTAATCAGTTAAAAAGGGAAACCCCCCATGGATCCATTAGTGCACCCAAAGTAAATTTAACGAGATCCCCAACCAATGATTGTGCACCGGATAATGAAACATGTTGTCTTTAAAAATACTTACATTAAGTCACAAGGAAAGTACCCAAGACTAGCTCATGCCATTATTACTTGAAAAAGTACCCACACTACACAACACTAATAAAGGTACCAAGTCAACAGTACCCAACACTCTTGGGACATTGAAGTGGCGTCAATGATTTAGGTCACCCAAAGGAATAATAAACCTTAATAATGCCTAAGGATGAAAAAACATCTAAGAAGAATATAAATATGAGAACCTATCATCTTAGATGCTCCAAGGGTTTAAAAGAGAACAAAGTTTAGAAGAGTAACCACAACTAAAACTCACTCCTCATTAGAAGATAATAGAGAGGGAAATAACTAAAGCACCAAACATTCCTTAAACCTCAATGTTCACAATGTATTGATAGAATTAAACCATATCCACCACAAATCCATGACAAAAATAAGTCTTCATAGGGACCCTCACCTAACTAGTATGTGAAACCTAGTATATGTAGTAATTAAGGTGAACACTGATCTATCACAATCAAATAATTGCTACAAGTCAGAACAAATATTTTGACTATCTCGAGGATCCCACGTCAGAACAAGTGGTGAGATCATCTATGAAGAGAACCATCTCCATTCAAGAAAAAAACCACATCTTCATAATAGGGGATCCATGATAATTCTTTTGACCCACACCATTCGAATAATTTGGGTTGTGTTCCAATAAACATAGTGGACTACTCACTCCTTTCTCAAAGGCTCAAAGGAGGTATCCACATCCAGATACCACATAATAACCACTACCTTAGAATTTTTCATAATGTTCCAGGGTAGGGGACCATCGTTAGAGTTATAAAAACTCTTCTTCATCTCCCACGATTAAGACTCGATATGAAACTAGAGAGAAAAAGGCAGGGTATCAATCTTTGAACATTAACATTCCAGGGATACCATAATGAAAAAGGAGAAAATGACCATCTACTTTGTCCACTAAATCTAGGATACATTCACCAATACCAACTCTATGGTTGATAGGGAGTAGGAACTTCCACCATGATTAATAAATTTTATTGAGACCCATCAAAATGTGTTCTAATAAAGATAGTAATGCTCATGTATGATCTAACACCAGCATCTATGACCCTTAATACTTTAAAGAACCCATAAATGCAAACAAATATAAGAGGGATATTGGCCTCTAAGAACATTAAAATTCTTCCACACCTGACATCAGATCATTCGTTTAGAAGTCAACATCCAGCATAGCCACTCTTCTCTCTCATCAGCATCATGTCACAATCGCCATAGGATTAGGAGCTCCAAAACTTATATAATCATCTCACCAAAACAGCTAATTGTGAAGATGACCACACCATCACATTATAATAAAATAATTTCTAGAAATGGATATTGATTTTTATTTAACTAACATAAAGGTGAGAAGATGAAAAAATAGTAGAAAAAGGATAGTGCTGAATTATACTCAGAGTATGCAATGTTTCAACCCTAAGCCTCACTCTATGAGATTTCTTGGACCAACCTGGCATGTACTTATCAAGTACATAGGATGTTCCTCTACTTCATGTTGTGTGGAGGTTCAAGGGTACCCAATCATATCACAAACCCCATGTCATGTAATGTTACTCGATACGGTGTGTACAAGTACATGCACATATGTCGCAAACAGGTGTTTAGCCATGTATTACTCAAGACCCCATACTGTGTGACCTAGGGTCCCACTCATAACGTACATCATACCTACAAGTCTTGTAGACACTGTATCTAAACTGAGATAAAAAGAGAGATACATGTTGTGTATTCTTGAGACCACATACCCTATAGTCAGAAATTTGAGGCACATGCTCCTTTTTTATTGTCCTAAATCTACACCAAACACCTGGATTCGAATTAGGATAAAATATAAAATGAAAAAACAATCCATGATCCAAAATGAAAGGTGGGAATAATAGGAGAATTAAAAAGAGTTTAAATATGTAATAATGAATCTTACCTCTTGGAAGGTCACTATATCTTTAAAAAAAATTAATTCCCAATAAAATATTAATGCATCCTGATCCACACCCATATTGTCCAAGGAAAAAGTTTCCCCCCATGAATGAATCCTCTCTTGTTCGCATCATAAAAGGGTGGAGGGGAAGGGGATTGATTGTGTACACACCTAAGGGGATATTTGTGGTATATATAGTTAATTAATACCATCATTAATTAAAAAGGAAAATACATCAGATCATCATAACCCAGAACCATAACCCAAATAATGATTATACCTTATATTGATAAAACCCCACATTTCAATACCAACTACAAAGAGAAAATTCAAATTCAGATCTTTATTTATATTATATTTACATTTTACCCCATGTAATATAAATTAAATTTATTTAATAAATATTAAATAATTTGAATAAATTTTCCAACATACAGTTTCACTAAAAATATAACTTTGGATGAATGCTATAATCTGGAGTAAACAGAACAATCAGAAAAATTGAAGTCCTTTGATAGGAGAGAATTATTTTTTCCCTTTGAATGGGTTTGAGGCTCCAAAACAAACAAAAAATGATCTAAGTATCAAGCTTAGTAAAACTAAGTTCATTTCACTCACTAATGTACTTGTGAGATATCACTAGACTTCTAATGGTAATGGTTGTCTCTCTGTTCTATTATGCATCCTACCCAAAAAATCCAATCAACCAACTTCAATGTTCTCATGTCTAGTTTTTTTACACCAAACTCTCATCCACTGTTATAAACTTGAATTTATCATTTTGACGATTTCTTAATTATATTCATAAATATAAACATCAATATAAAATTCCAAAAACATCAAAGTAATTTCCATCTTGTCTTGTAGGGAAAATAATAAATTTATTTTCATTTTCTTTTCATCCACACCATTAAAATAAAAAATAATAGAAATATTTTAACATCACACTGCCTTTGTCGATTAATCGGCACAATACCATTAAAATGATACAATACCCAATAATACCTTCTTGTATGCCAAATCTACACAATTAGTGGTGAGGTTCTATAAGGATATAGTGGGGAGACTATACCCACTAATTAGAGTTGAAATAGTAGTATAAATATGGGAAATTTATAAACATCCCCAAATAATAATCATTAACAAGATTGAAAGTACCAATATTATATACATTACTGATTTAATAAAAAAAAGATTCTATAATTGTGTCATAAATTCTCCATGGATAGATCATATACAAGGATAATGAAAAATAAATAAATATAAACTAAATCATAGCATAACCCGACTAGTTTTGAACCCTCATTTGACACCGTCACCCATGATCCACTCTAACATACTATGAAAAATCTCATGAAATGGTCCATTTCCTCAAACTTATAATCTACAACCAAATAGTCTTATGATTAGATAACATGGTACCATAGAGGCCCCAGTAGGGTGTGAGTACAACTTACTAGGACACCACCAATGATGTGCCTAAAAATAACTAATCTATAATTGTTCATGAAATAGTTCTCAACTGAGAAAATATAATTAAAAACATTTAAACATTCAAAACTGAATGTATAAATAGCTAAAGAACCCGAGGGCTAGGTTCACCCCCAAAAATGTAAAAAAACTTTTTATCCATTGTTGTTATGTCTCTGAACACGTTGTGAGGATCATTTCAACCATATCACTCCTTCCAAGAGTAATATACCACTCCCTATTCTAAACAAAAATTTCGGGGAACATATACCCATCGTTTGAGCCATGTGTCCACTGTGGTCCATGTTGACCCATGTTTAACCATAATTTCCCTATGTCCCCCTGGGGATGTTTTACCCAAGGATAACCATAATTAACAGCATCTCATGGTGGCCATTTTCACCTATGTTTAACCACTAAATGCATCACCTAGTTTCTTTGTTCACCCTCAGTTAGACATAAATCTTAGCATCCCCTTGGTCTACATTCACCTTAAGATAACCTTCAACATCCATGTATCTAAAATACATAAAACACATACCAAAATTTTAAAAAATAAATGAATAAAGGTATTTTATAATTCTTTTCTAAAAAATATTTTTAAATCACCACTTTTAATTCCATTAAAAAAATAATTTTTAATTCATATTTCCCATATGTATTATTTACTATAAAATTAAATGAATATCACAAGACACCAAAATCCTTTCCACATATCCATTTTAAATCCAAAAATCAATTACCACATCGATGAAAATACACATTAATATTTTAATTAACACAACCCAAATATTTCCACATTAACAACCAATTTACCATCTCAAAAGGTCCAAATTGTGATCAATTCTATTTAACATTTTGCAAATGGTTTTGAAATCACATTTTACATCCATCAGTTCCGAAAAATTTCCACACTTGTATTAGAACATTTGTAACATGGATTACACATTCAATTCAAACATTCCATGACATGGATAAATATTAAAATTAGGTATTTTAGTTGTGAAGTATGAATAAAAAATAATTCAAATAAAATCTAATTCAATTCCTATTAGCTAGTGTGGTTACACAACTTTTGAAATTTAAAAAAATGAGACTATGGGTTAATATTAATGATCACATACCTTATACATAGAAAATATTATCTAGAGATTATAGGCCAATCATTCATAATGAAATGGGAGAAAATGATAAACTGAATAGACACCCATAAAATATGGAATATTAGATAAACTAATAGGAAGTCAACTAAACAATGAGGGAAACCCCAAAAAGAAGGAAGGAGGAGTCTTAGAATCACTAAGGGATCTTAATCATAAGATAGGGTTCTCCAATAAGATATAAAAAGTGATAATTACCCAAGAGAATAGGATAGGAAGTAGAGGCACACATGAAGGAGTTTTATATTAATAGGGGATAAAATTATAGTAAAAATGTAAAATGGGAATATGTGGAAATAGTCATTTTGATATTTTTATAGAGGCACACAGTTAGGTTATGAAGTTTTTCAAATTGTATGCTAACCATGTAGACCTCACATATTAAGGCACGCCAACTTGTATGGTTATGGTACACAATTTCACCAATAGTGTAGATCCCTCTATAGTTTTCTTCTGTAACTCATGTGGTTTTATGAAGAACCTGACATGGCTTATAAAACCATGTGCCTATTCAAACTATGTCAAGTGGTTGGGGTACACGGTTATCCCTAACCAAGAAATAACCATTCACCCCAAGGTGTTTACCCCAAAACTAGGATTCTCAACCCCAAACCTCTTGAACATATCTGATCCCGTGAAGAACCTCTCAGGTCTCAAACCACATAAAATGACATCCTTTAATGTTGCTCCAACACCAGGATTCTTGATTTAATAATATCTTTAAATAAGGCCCCTACACCAACTCAATACTCGTAGTTACCAAACCTAAAGGATCATTCACACAAATACGTCGTACAAAATCTCCACCATATCACATCTAATTCTTCTAATGTAATGGTGGAAAACCCACTATGTTATGTAACTTACATTGATATTGAACCCCCGTTCAGTGTTAATGACTACATTCCTTTATGGAATTCCTAGTTCTTTCCCAAGGAACTACCCCATCACAAGATTCAAATCCACACTATTATCCAACATTCGTATTAACATCAAGATATCAAGATTACATTTAATGGATTCAATCTGTCCAAATACACCTATATTCCATCATCCATTTGAATAACCACGACTATGATGCTCCTCACCATAATACATAACATAAAACATTGATTCAAAAACTCAACGCCTCATTTCCTTGGAATTTTCTTACTAGAACAAAATTATCAGTGGTCCACCAACCTCCTCTATATGGTTTCCAATGCACCACAACTCAACACACAAAATATCATTGGTCCAAGCATGTTTCTCTCTCGCAACCAACTCCAAATACAAAATGAGAAAACGTACACCATCCTAGAACCACATTAATGTCTTATATCTCCCTTTAAAAGCCTCATATAACTCCCAAAAAAATTTATAGATCTATAAGGATAGGCCTAATGTGGTTATAAACCCACCATATCGAATCACATGGAAAACACGAAGTCTGACATCATATGGTCATCCCGCCTTAATAACGCTCAACTTATACCATGGGTGAGCCATTAAAACTCCCTACCATGATAAAAATTTTCACTATAGATATAATGTTGTCATACCAAGATCATAAAAAGACCGAAACCTTCTCTTATTGTGTAATTCTATGGTCATTATTGAAAACTTTCACTACCCATGGGCTCTCACCAAAGCACCAACGTGTACCATGGTTTTCCACACATGGGATGCACCATTAAATCCTGATACTAGAACCATCCTATAGAAGTATTGAGTAATCCAGGTTATATTAAGACGATGTGAACACAAGCATCTCGTATCATTATTACTATCTAAATAGTAGTCTTTCACACAAACCATGGTTCTGGGATAAAATTTCCATGCTCCTGACCGGTATGACACTTCCCTCCAAATGAGTGTCCTTAGAATTGTCCCACTGGGTCAAAGACATGATCGTAGTGTCCCACATATCATTTTCATCCAACTATATTGGTTGGACTCAGAAAAAATCACACACTTTGAGCGTCATGGTAGCATCAATGTTACCCATTATTAGTTCACATATCTTCATTCTTGGTATTCTCTAAGACCCGCTAAAAATGAGGGTCATTCCAACTATTTCACAGGGTGGTCTCCCAACTATATTTCATAGCTTAATTTTCTCCTAGAGCACTTACTATGATGGTTCTTTCCTTTAGTACATGAATTTCACTCCTCTTGAGCCACACTCATCGCCCTATCAAACCAGACCAAAACTAATGAATTGGATCGTCCAATTCAAAAAACATAAATCCAAAACAACTTGTAACTACACATTAAATTTTCTTTTCTTACCTTGAACAAACCCCTAGAAACTATTCATGTGGCAACCCCACAATGTCACTACACCTAGTCTCACATATGGCCACTCACTGACCTAAAACATGATAGGAACCATGATTACCAGTGTGAAATTCTTTAATCCTCTGAATCAAATGGGTTCAAACTCTAGTATCACAAAATTATGTGTCTCGAATCATGGTAACATGAATCATATTGCATCTCAACCAGTACTTCATGCCTCATACACTAACCATGCTCAAGAACATGTCTTCCTTAATTAACCAGAAGTGTCCTTCATACACCACTCAGAATTTCACCTCTCTTATGCCATTTTATTTCACACAATATACCAACTACTGATATCATCATGGTGGTAAGACTATTCATCCTCACTCACACCAAGGCAGTATAAACATACTCTAAAATAAGAAAAGGTTATAAACTCATCATATTCAACCCTAAACCCCTTAACGTGTTACTATCCACTAACATCTGAAGGTGATTTCCAACTTAAATAAATTACATTAATCACCTTGCTTATTCTATACACCCTATCACACCACACATGTTCTTATCTAATCCCAAATTACCACTTTAATTCCATAAAAAAATGGGAATCACCCTTGCACTATCTAATTCTTATCAATAACCAAGGGTTGCACGCTCCATTGTGACCACTCCAAAAAAACACAACTCATCCTACCATGAGTCATGAATCAATGAACCAAGGCTCACGTTCCTATCCCAAAAACATACCATGCTCTTGGCATGTCCCTCTCCACTGATAATAAGTATATCTTATGTCATCTCAAAATATTCATGAATCCTTTCACATGACATATCAAAACGCACAACCACTCATCAACCCAGGAATATCATTCTAAACATAACCCACTTAACTACATAAACACATCATACCCAAAACACATAACTAATTTCCACGTTCATGAATCTAAATGATCATTCCAAATTAAAATGGACCTACACACAAGTCCCTAACCCCATAGGTTCTCAATAGAAATAACATCACCACTTGACCGCACTGAACATAGACCAACCACATAAAAAGGTATCTAGCCATGCCTCACACACTAATCTATGACACAACATAGTCAACACCTTTTCTTAGGTTTACCTCACGTACCTATGGATAATATATCAGTAAGACCCCAAATCCTAGGACAATGTTCAACTTCTTATCAAGGTCTCACAACATCTAGCATTCCAAACACCCATCTTGGGGTTTTCACACTTAGGATCGAGTCCAAATTATCTTACCCACTCATATGTTTGATAAAAATCAAAAGGGATATATATTAATTGATTCCATAATATGTGTATCATCTATTATGTAGTATTCCACTCATCAAGATGGATGTCACAAAATTGAGCCCTCTCTCTAGCCCAACCACCCTTATTAGGGTGAACATTAAATGTACCCAAGGTCCACCACCCAAAAGGGTCTACCCCAATATAGAACATTGTTTACTCACACTTATAATTGAAAAATGATCATCCATGTGAACAAGAGTTACTAACACCATAAACATGTGGTTCACTATTCTTTCCTTCTATAGGATTTCCTGTAACCCCAATCCATAAGGTCCACTTTTCTTTTTTTAATCGTCTTTTTTATTTATTTTCATTCTAAAACACAAGTTTCAAAATCTTCCAAATTATTAGTGGATTTAAAATATACCACTTTAGAAAACTCACTTTCAAACATAAAATTTTTTAGAGGAAATATTTTATTTAAATTCCCAAGCCCATACATTTAATATCTAAAAAAATTACTAGGTACCAAAATAATAAATTCTATACATCTTGGTTAAATAATATACCATTTGTAAACTATAAAGGGAAACACTTTATATGTTTCTTATCAGTATCCTTTTTTACTAATATCATCACCAATTAATTTATATCTACCTATATCAATAGCTTATTATTGGAATTTTTTGAGTGGGATTGCACCATTGTCATATATTAAAAACACAATATACAACATTGTGGACATTTTAAATACCAATTACCTTAGTAATAACAAAATAATAACCACAGTAATATACAAATCAGACTACTATATTTAGGTGAATATGATCACATGTCAAATAACCATAAGAAGTATGCAATAAACACCGACAACCATGTCCCATGCATGATGCATGTCATGTGAATCCATATGTGTCTAAAATAATGATTCAACATAGCCATACCATCTAATAATAACATGAAAAGAGAAAAAATCCCATAAACTAGTATTATAAGCAATTATGTGTAACACTCGTAGTTAAATTAAAATATAAGTATAATAATGGAAAATTGAAGAATAAAAAATCCCACCCGTGGAATCTTGGGTTTCCCCCATGCACGGGTTGGTCACTCGTAAGCATGATCTAAATTCAAAGCCTTGGTTTGTTAGTAGTGTCCTATCTACCATTTCAAAATAGTAAAAAGAAATAAAACATTATCTAATAGTATGTTGTAACATCACACCACCCTGGACCATGAATCTTCACTAGGCTAGTGGAACATTACAGACCTTAGTTTTACCTCACTCTATGCTAGAGGCTCCAAACTATTAGTGAGGATTAGTGAGATTAATTTGGAGAGACTATAACAACTAACAAGTGTATAAATAGTATAGTAAATAAAATAAAATTTTAAAATAGGATAGATTTCCATCATAGATATCGAAGAAAGTGATGAAATTAAATATATTATCAATGATATTATAGATGGAATGTTGTATATGCCACATGGATCCCCCATTAGTAGATCATACACAGGGATAAAAAAAGAAAACAAACAAAAAATTCAACCATGAAATATAAAAAATGGTTTCAATACATGCTTGGAACCATCACCCATGCTCAATTTTAACATGCCATCAAAAAACTCATGCAATCATCCATTTCCCCAAAAATGTAACCTACAACCAAATATTATTTTTCTCAGGTATCCAAGTGCCATAAAAACAAGAGTAGTGTGTGAGTAAAACTCTATAGGCCACCATCAGTGGTCACACTAAAAATAAAAAGCCTATAATTGTGTATATAGTAGTGCTTAACTAACCAATTAAAATTACTATAATTTAAAAAAATTAAACTAAAATTATTAAAAAACTATCAAACCCAAGATCCAAGTTTACCCTTGGAAGCGTAAAAACCTAAATCGGACAGTATATAGGTGTCTCTTAGAATGTCATGATGACCATACCAACCATACCACTTTCAACTAGGTTTAATATACTCATCCCTAATCCAAACTAGTATCTTAGTGAAATATACTAATAAATAGATCCCTATGTCCCCCATGGGTTGTGTTCACCCTAGTTTATCAAAAATTTCATTGCATACCCTGGGGATCGTGTTCAACTTAGGTTTACCAAAATTCCCTTCATCCCTTGAGGGTTGTGTTCACCGTAGGATAACTATCACATGCATCCCATGGGAGTCATGTTCACCTAGGGTTATCTATAAATCAAGTATCCCCTAGGGGTCACATTCACCCTAGGTTAACTATCAACATAAATACATTTAAAATAGAAAAAATACATATCAAAATTTAACAAAATCCATACATAATGGTATTTTTACAACACCATTATGAAATCAAGATCAAACCATTACTTTCTAATCCATTTAAAACATCATTTTCAATTCTCATTTACCACATATACCATTTTTAAATAATAATAGGTGATCGCAAGAAAAAAATCCTTTTCATATTTCCATTTTAATGCCAAAATAAATTTACCACTTTGATAAAAACCCACAATCGTCATTAAAATAACACAACCCAAATACTAAAACCCTAAAAACCAATTTACCATATCAAAATTCCCAAACTAATATCATCTATATTTCATATTTAATCAATGGTTTTGAAATTCCATTTCATAACCATAGATTCCATAAAAAATCCCCCATTCTTTAGAAATTTTTTTACGTGGATTAAAAGTTATAGTCCAGCTTTCCAAGTCAAGGATAACTATTTAAATTATTAATTTTAGTTATGGAAATCCAATTAAAATTAATTCAATTAAAATATATGTTAACTCACATTTGTTGGAATGCACACACAACCTATGAACATAAATAAACTAGACTATGGTTTATGAATAGGGACCACCTACCTCATTTTTACAATCCCTCACTTGGTGGTATCATCATACAGTTTGGACTAAAATAATAGAAAATGATAAACTATAAAAAAAACCTAAAAATATATAATATTAGATAAACTAAGTGGAACTCAATTTATAAGTGATAAAAACACAAAAG